>JAJJWX010000919.1:1200000-1540736 GCA_023529315.1 Papaver bracteatum
GAATTCTAAATTCAAATAAAATGGGCCGAGTCTTTCAGATTTAATCATGAAATACATTGAATATTAAAAGTGTTGCCTCAGAAACCCTAATATTGCTATCATACATTATTACCGCCATGGTATTACCAAACTGCGATTCACTTTTTGAAGATAAAAATTTCTCATGATTCCGATACCGATCAGAGATGCATAATTTTCCAATGTAATTTTACGAATATGACCTTCGTCAAAAATCCACCATCAACAGGTACAAGACCAATTGACTATAGGATCAATGTCAAGTGATTAGGATTTAGCGTGTTCGTCAAAAATCCACCATCAACAGGTACAAGACCAATTGACGAGGAAACCGCAAATGCAGAAAAACCTCGGGACCTAGTCCAGTTTTGAATACTCTTAGAATTAAGCCGCTAAACAAAGTACAAATCCAACTTCGTATAGTTGAGACCAAGTAATCTACCCCTAGTTACTTAGTTCCCTCACTATCCCTGCGTCTACGACCTACTGGTCATGCACGTGAATCCAAAGACAGAAAATCACTATCTTGAGTTGCTTTATTGATGTAAAGTCTTAAGCACTCAACTCCCTTTGACCGTCTTACAAATAGTAAAGGAAAAAATTTGTTTAGTAACTACTACAATAATCTTTTAGAAAAAGATTCGTTGAGTTTGACAAAGGATATTCCGTTTAAACTAATAAACTCCTTTCACGGGTAAGATCAATCCAAATCAATAACTTAAATTCGGATTCACAACTATCAGATTCAGATATTGAAGAATATCACCAAATGATACTTTCCGAAACGAATTTATGATCAAATATATCAAAAGATAAACCGAATCTAAGTCATATCCCAGCCGATCAAGATGTGTGCAAAAATCACGAGATACGAAAAATAATAAGAAAGAAAAACTTCTTGTCTTCAAATCTTCAATTGCCTTCTCAATAACCTACATAACATAAACTTGAATCCTCTTGTGATGAATCACATATAGAACGAAGTCTGTTTACAATGGATTATCATAACATGTCTTTACATCTACAAATAGTTCTAAATATCATGTCGATATTTTGATCTAGTTTGAGTGATCCTAATGTCAGAAGAGAAGGCTCTCAAGAATAATCAAACTAGGTGCAATCAAAATTTCAACAACTATTAGTCTATCAAATAAATAATTAAAAACTAAAATAACAATGCAGTTATCTAGTTTCCCACCAATGGTACTCGTAGAGATTATTGATCCCACACAAGTCTTTAAACGAGCGGTCATAAGATATTTTTCCTAATTAGGGTACTTTCATCTCCGGATAGATGGCTCCACGAAAAACAACACGAATGAAGTTTACCTGGATCTTTAGATAGTTTGCAAGAAATGCAAACTCAAGTATTGATAGACCAAGGTTGTTTAGAAAACAAGGAAATTCGAAAAAAATATTCTCAAGATATGCAATAAGTACCTAATTTCGGTTTTCATATTTCCAAATAATACCCAACCTGTAGTTCCAAAATTTCTCATTATAAAATATCTAATATTAATTTAGAACTTAACTAATATAACTTTCCAAGAGATATGTGATCGTTGTCGTAGGCGTCAAAAATAAATTACACTTTCTCACTACTCAAAATATATAATATATCAAGGGCAAGAAAGGATCATTCCCACATAGAGGACTAAGGTTGTCAAGTTGTTTCGGTTTCCTATAATAACAGTTGGGGGGTTTTCTGAGTTTTAATAAAGCAAACTAAAGTAAAAGCAAATAAAAAAAATAAACAAGCAAATCAAGCAGAAAAGATATTGGTTAATGATTCTTCTTCACTCACAAACATGCTTTTCAAAATAACTAAAATTGATATTTAATCTCAACTTAATCAAAAGCCCTAGGATACCTTGATCGCAAGAATATCTCGCTAATTTCCTCTTCTCGTCAACAAACACATTAAAAGATGCGAATATGAATTCTATGTAAGAGAACAACCTAACGTGTAAAAGCACTAATAAAGTTTAATTCCCTAGATGCATTAAGTTCTATGAAATCAGGCCAATCAAAGATATCGAACATGTAAAAGCACTAATCCGATTTAACAAAGGTTATAATCCACTTGTGACTACTAGGATGTATCACTACAAGCAATATTCACAATTATGATACTTGCAATTAGAAATTTATCACTGTAGATGGTGGATTTTCGACAAGGGGAAAAATTGTAAAACTATACTCCAGATTCGGCAACCGGATGAGTATTGAGGCCCATGTCTCTCATTTGAAGCATGAAAGCTCATGACATAAACCTCTGATGGAGAAATTCTCTCATAGTATCGAGACTCATGTCTCTAAGAATAAAATCTCATGCCATAAACCTCTGATGGAGAAAGTCTCTCAGAGTATCGAGACTCATGTCTCTAAGCATGAAAGCTCATTCCATAAACCTCTGATGGAGAAAGTCTCTCAGAGTATCGAGACTCATGTCTCTAAGCATGAAAGCTCATGCCATAAGCCTCTGCTTGAGAAAGTCTCTCAGAGTATCGAGACCCATGTCTCTAAGCATGAAATCTCATGCCATAAACCTCTGATGGAGAAAGTCTCTTAGAGTATCAAGACTCATGTCTCTAAGCATGAAATCTCATGCCATAAACCTCTGATGGAGAAAGTCTCTCAGAGTATCGAGACTCATGTCTCTAAGCATGAAATCTCATGCCATAAACCTATGACTGAGAAGGCTGTCTCTCAGAGTACATGTAGATGTGTAGTCTCTCATCTGAGACCATGGCACATCTCACGAATACTGAGCAATTTCAGTAATTACTCTGGATCCGTCAATTGGATGAGTATTGAGACTCATGTCTCTAAGCATGAAAGATCATGTCTTAAACCTCTGATGGAGAAAGTCTCTCAGGGAAGATGTAGATGTGCAGTCTCCCAGCTGATACCACGGCACATATCATACTGTATAGAATCGAAAGATTGGGCGGCTCCTAGACAGCATGCCTGCTAGTATAGAGCGACAACGTCTTCGGGATGCAACCAGGTTTTCCCCGACTATGCAAGAGGAATATGACACTCCATCAAGTTCATATTGCTCAACCCTCATATGATTAATGCTCTTATACAGGAAGCCCTTCTATTATAGAGTCATCAATTAATTATTCTATGAGCCATCGTCTGAATATCCAGCAATATTCTATGAGCCATCGTCTGAATATCCAGCAATATTCTACGAATCATTTAATCTGAATATCCAGCAATATTCTACGATTCTCCGTTATATTTCGTCACTTCAATTCGTGGTTCTTCCCAGCAGAATTCCACGAGTTAGTGATAAATATCCAACGAAACAGGCATCTGAGCATCAAATAAGCCCTGAAAAAAATGGTGCAAGTGTAATTAGAAAATAATGCACAAACCAGCATTTTGAATGCACGAACGAGCATTTCAAAAAATATGAACGAACGAGGAACCTATGCAAAATAGGAAGGAAAAATAATAATAAAAAAATATATTAGCAAAAGCGCTAGGGGACTCGGCTCACTAGCAGGCCAGTCATGCCGTGACCAGTCCCACGCCCAATTTTATATTTTATCATATTTATACTATTTTCCTATCTCATGAAAACCCTCTCGTTCGAGCAAATTTTCTTTATTTCAAAGAAATTATCTGAATCACATGATTTCATCAAAAAATAATAAAATTAGGAAAAGGTGTCATGGGACCGCCGGCTGGCCGGTCATGCCTTGGCCATGGCCGGTCCCACACCTCACGTTCCCAATTATTTTATTATTTCCCTCAAATTATGAAAATTCCTTGATTTTATGAATTTTCTCTAAAATCATGAAAATTACCTAATTTAATGTATTTTATCTAAGTCACATGATTTTATCAAAAAATAATAAAATTAGGAAAAGGTGTCATGGGACCGCCGACTAGCCGGTCATGCCTTTGTCGTGGCCGGTCCCACACCTCACGTTTCTAATTATTTTATTATTTCTCTCAAATTATGAAAATTCCTTTATTTCATGAATTTTCCCTAAAATTACTTAATTTCATGTATTTTCTCTAAAATCATAGAAAATCTTAAAAAATTAGGAAAAACTTGTGGGACCGGGCTCTAGCCGGCCGGTCATGCCCTAGCCGGTCCCACACGCCCCTTGTTTTATTATTATTTGGTGTTTTGTTTCATGATTTCATGAAAATTCCCTGATTTCAACAAAATACCTTGATTTTAGCAAATCTCTTTGATTTTATGAAAATTCCCTAAAATCATGAAAATTATATAAAATTGGGAAGAGTGTCTTGGGACCCGCACCCATGGCCGACCGGACATGCCCTGGGCCTTGCCGGTCCCACATTCCCATTCCTTATTTTGTTTTGTTTTGTTTTATCTCTCATCTCATGGAAGTTCCCTAATTTTATCAAACTCTACAATTTCATGGAATTTCCCTTAAATCAGAGAAAATACATAAAATTACATAAAACTGGGAAATATGTGGGACCGTGCTTGTCAGCCGGCCATCCATGCCCTATCCGTGGCCGGTCCCATACCTTGCAATTCCATGTTTTATTTATTTTCCCTCATCTCATGTATTTTCCTAGTTTCAGCAAAATCATGGATTTTGCATATTTTCTCCAAATGTTGCTCAAACGTGCACCAGAAAATATCAAAATTCTCATGACTGAAGCGCGGACATCTTGGTGACACGGGAACATCCCCTTGACCGACCAAGGGTGACCCTAAGGCTTGCAAACAGCTGGTCCCGCATGTTTTAATGATTTAAACATAATTTGCTCAGTTGCTCATTCTGTATTAGGTTCAAACTCTTTCCAAACAATTGGGAGTTTTCTCAAACGACCATCCACTGGTCCCACAACCACCAAGAGCCGGTCTCATGACCTCTTGGTCGGTCCTTCATATTTCCATAATACCATGGGACAAGCCCCTTGAACTCTTCTCGAGTTTTACTCTCGGGATGTTTTCACCTCCCGAACTGCTTAAAACCTAAATATTCCCTCGTTGGGAGATAGGAAATTCTTTTCCGTACATAATGGAGGGGCGGACCATCAAAATCCGAGTCCGTATGATAATTTTACATAGATTCTAGTAAAAAGCGTTAATTAGGGTTTCAACCAATCTGGGGATTGCTCAAACGACCAACAATTGGTCCCGTGACCACCAAGAGGCGGTACCAAGCTCTCTTGGTCGTTCCCTATCTCTTATATCTAGGTTTTATCACCTAATACTGAACCCATCAGTAATTCAGTAAACGATGAAACCAACATTTATTCATTCTTTCACCAACTGGTCTCAGGAGACTTTGGTGTTTTTGCTCATTCGAGCATTAAGGCGATACATGGTGAACCCGTCAACCCATGTAGCCGGCCCCTGTGTCACTCTGTATTGATTTGCAATAAATCATCATTTTGGTAAAATTAGGGTTTTGAATCCAGAGCTCTGCGGAAACGTGATTCTGAGCAGATTCAAACACTCTGATAATTTTATGTTGATTCCATGATTAACATTTTTATTTATTTTGCTCGACCCAGCAGTCAGTAAATTAAATTAATATTTTATTCGGTCTTGCTACCAATAAATTCATCAAACGAGCAATATTTGCTCAAACTGGCAATATTTGCTCAAACTGACAATATTTGCTCAAACTGGCAATATTTGCTCGAACCGGCAATATTCACTTAAATTAGCAATATTCGCTCAGACTAGCAATATTTGCTCGGATCAAAGAATATTGGTTCAACTATCAATATTCGACAATTCAGCAACACAGTTTGCTCGATTTAGGTTATAATGGTACCTCATCTCAGTAGACATACATTTAATTCATGAGTTTCAAAACATTTGCTGAAACATGTTCAACTCAGCACTACATGGACTCATTGTCCCACAAAGTCAGCAACTGACTCAACAATCACGAGATTTCAATCGTGTCACATGGGGGGATATTAACTAGGGTTTTGGTCTGGCGGTCTATGACACGTGTGTTCACCCACAATGAGAATGTGAGCAAGTCGTGCAATCAGTTGAAAGAGTCAGCAAAGTAGTGGGTGGAAAATTAACCAAGTCTCCACACGATGAGTAATTGGTTTAACACGATTTCCTACTTCCCCACTCTCTGATTCCAGTAAACTGTCACACTTCATGGGATCATGGTGTTTTCAACACCGGCATTATAAAACGTCTCTGAATCCTGATTGAAAGAACAAGGGTTTTCGAACATTCGAAGAACAGTCGCCTAAACGAGCAATTTCTCATCAAAGTTCATACAGAAAATTTCGTCTACACGAACTCACAGAAATCACTCTCAATCAGGAAAAACTCAATCATTCGGAGCATTTTCACGCTGAAATCATAACACACCTACAATTACAGATCACCATTGATCTCACGCATTTCTCATCTTCCCTCCTATAGATCAACCCATCCTCTCTTGTGACCGAATTGACTCTGGAACGGCCATTGTTCTTGGTTTAGGCCGGAGTCCTACAGATTGATCTCTCGAACTTAAAGTACTCCCTTCTTGCAGTGTATCTATGTGAGGTTCAACATTTCGCTCGGTTCAGGGAGTCTCCACATGGTCGACTCTTCAATTCCGTAAAACCAGCAAATCATTTTTCCCCATCTACAATCACTTTTGCGTATAATAAACTCTAATCTAGCAATAAAGATGAAAGTAAACTCAATCGATTCGCGACTCGATCAAACTAGTATTCAAATTATTTAACAATATTAATGGTAAATCATAAACGATAAAGCATGGAGACAAAACTAATTCATTGCATAAACCTATATTTGGAAATCTAACTTATTCCTTAAGCCAATAATAAAACTAGGTATTCATAGCATAGGAGTTCATAACAAGAAGGAAGATACAACCTATCATGTTTCTAAACCCTCGAACCAAAGTAGAAGAAGAGATTAGATCCCCCTTTTATGTTGTGTGAATCAGCTTTCTTATATGCTAACTTGTTCCAAATCTCAATCTCGACCAACTCTGCCGATGTTCTCTTCTATACGGCCCATGAGTGAATCCTAGTCAGAAGGTCCATTACTTGATATGCTTGTCAGTTTTGGGAAACTGACAAGCAACTCCAGTCCAATAGCAACCTGTAATCGAGCCACATCCATCGCATCACTGCTTCAAGCATACTCCAATTTTAGTTCAACTCCATTCCAAGCTACAACTACACAGCCTTTTCTTGACCAACTTCAGTATAATCACCAAAACAACAACACCAGATGCTCTTATTTCCCTATAAAATAATTGCACCCTCTCTTTGTTTCCGCTTCACTCTTAAATTATCCTGCAGCAGCTTCCATAACTTCAATCAATCTCAAACTCGACTATCTGCAGCTTTATAATCCATTCCCACAATAGCACCGACTTCCATTCACAGCTCAGTTCTGCATTGCATATGCTCAGTACCACCAGTAAACACTTCCACTGCTTAGTCAAAACCCATTGTCACCTGCAACTTTAATTCCACTAGCACTTCCCAACTGTAGTTCACTTTCCAATCAAACCCATTCTAACTTCAACTGGAACAACTTGAACTGCAACTCAATCTCAGTACAGGGCAACCACCTGTGATGCTCGTTTATATCCACACTGCACACAACATTATTCTACCAGAACTGCACCCTATTATCTGTCACCTGCAATTCAAACAAACCATCTACCCTGCACCAGCTCAGCTGTACGAGCATCCATTCTACATCAGCAACTCCACCAGAACCTTTTCCATTTCAGTCCAGCTCAACTCCTAGCCTGCACTGTCTTGTAGCAATCTCCAGAGCCATTACTACCTGCACATGCATTTGTTTATTGCACTTGGTTCCTGCACCTAAGCATTCATCTAGTTGTAAATCTTCTCAACTGCATTACCATAACACCTGACATTCGGACCTATTTTCCTCCATTACTGGTTCTCACAGCAAAAACATCACAAACAAGCCAACCATTTGTTCAATCTCCTCCTTGAACTGCACCTGCAACTTACTTCACACAAACCCATAAATCAGTCTTCATTTCTCTTGGCTGCAATTCCATAATCTTCTCATCTCCAACACCTTGTCCACCAGAAAACCCATTTATGCACTTTTAAATTTCAGCACCATCTGAGAAAACAACCAGCTGTAGTTGTACCTAAAGGTCCCATTGTATCGTACAGCATCAGCTCCTAATTCGACTACTCAAAATCACCCACCTGCAGCTTCAATCATCAACACAGAAGCAACTAACAGTCGTTCCGACCACGGCCGATTCCCCCATTTGCAATTGCTCATAAAGCACAGCAGCAACTGCATCATCTCAGTCTTCCCTGTAATTTGATATCATATACATTCAGCACAAATCCATTTTATCTCCTTAACTCCATCACCAACTGCATCTCTATTAACTCAGGTCATCACCAGCTGCACCAACAACAACTTAATCTCCACCTTCAGTTCTCCAATCAATCTCAACCTCTCTCGCACTCAAAACAGCAACCAATACCTTCTCCATCTCAAATTGTTAACCCTATGAACACAACCCACAGAAATAGCTCCAATTCAAATAATCTTTCTGCCAAAAACAAATTCAGCTCAAACCCATCTTTCCTTGTCGAATCTAAACCCTTCAATCGATCTTCCTTATCTGATTTCTCACAATTTCAGTTCTTAAAGAGACCAACACAAACCCTCAATTTTTGTTTCCATTTCCTTCTCAAATCTCGGCTAGAATTCGAATCCAGAACAATCCATTCATTCTCGATACCACAGATCAACAACAAACCCTAATTTCCTTTGATTCTCAGTCGATTCATCTCTTCCTTTCTCTGCCGCCATTTTGTTTCTCTCTACTCTCGATTTCAGGTGAAACTCGGAAATAAAAGAGAGATAATTTATCTTAAAGTGGGGGCTTAGTAATGATGAAAAGTTATATAAGCACCCAGCGAATTGATGCACACATCCACATTAGCAACTAGCTCAGCTGGTCACCTTTTCTCCGTAGATAGACTTCGCATATCACTCGCCTTTGAAATGAAGGTTTTGTCCTTTTCGCTCAATTTTGATGAATTCTCCTTCTTTTGCTCCAAATGACTCCAAAGTACCTAATAACTCAAAATCAATCATAAGATATGCAATTCACAAGGATAATAGCAAAGAAAGCATAAATACTAGATATAAAATTAGGTGTTTTAGACACCTATCAATATGTTTTGATTTCTCAATATTTCGAATCGGGATCACCTTAAGTATCAAAGACTATATTTTGGACAATAAAAGATAATAATTTTATTCATGTCCAAAGGATGTCGACATCCATAACTTTCCTATTTAGCAGACCCTAATTCCAAACTCACACAGAACCTTAAAGTAATATGTGAATATGAAGGATCAGTTTTCACTTGGGAACGTCTCTACCATGACTCCTAACATAAGTTAAGATCGTTTCTACCAAGTCACCAAATATAGGTAGGGATCGGTTCAATCATGACTCCTAACAATAGCTAGGATCGGTTCTGCCTGAAAAGATGAGGGTACCCAAATATACCTCAAGCTATTACTTTTCCTTCCTATAAGTTCTTTCCCCGAAAGTGATTGTCTATGGACTGAGTCGAGACAATACAACAAATTGGTTCACACTTTGTGTGATCGTCTATGGATACGAGATCGATACAATACAACACCAAAGTGTGTTTACTTGATACAAAGGTTCGGACTTAACCAAACACAATAGGATTCACGTATCAAGTAAATAGGAATTAACGTTTGTGCAATTTACTTTAATTATAATAAAATAATTATAATGCGGAAATATAAAGTAAATGACACAACAAAATTTTGTTAACGAGGAAACCGCAAATGTAGAAAAACCACGGGACCTAGTCCAGAATTGAATACTCTCAGGATTAAGCTGTTATAAAAAATAATACCAACTTCGCATAGTTGAGACCAAGCAACTAAACCTATAGTTCACCAAGTTCCGTCTGTATTCCCACGCCTCCAACCTATAAACAAGTCACGTAATGGACCAATTCCTTTGGTTCGTATTCCAAACAGTAAACGAACAACAAATTTGTTTGGTATCAACTCTCTTCAACCAAGTGATATGAGTTGCGCAAAGGTTCCCTTGTTAATCTTAATATAAACTCCTTTGCCATGTTCCAAGATCTATCTTATGTTCAATCACCCAAAGGCAATCGTTAAGATTAAGCCAATCAATACCTTTAATCATAAGGAAACGTATTGATGTCGATCTTCCTCAATTAATCAATCCAATATTTCATAAGGATAAACCGATTATTAATTGGATCCTGTTTTTCCCAAACAAGTATTGTGCACACCAAATATTATAAAAACCAAGTCAGAAATCTTCAATATCTTCTTTTTCTTCAAATCTTCTTAGATCTTCAATAAACACCTGCACACAACTACTTGAATGTCTTGTGATAAATCACACATAGAACGGAGTCTGTTAACAATGGATTATTACAAGATCGTCTTTAGATCTAACAACAGTCTAAAGATCCCTGTCGAAACCTTGAACTAGTTTGAGTGAATCTTATATCAGAAGAGAAGATTCTCAAGCATGAAAAAACTAGGTGCAATCAAAGTTCAACCACCGTTAGTCAATCAAATCAATACGAAAACTAAAGATAAACCGCAATATCTAGTTTCCCACCAACGGGTCGCGCTAGAGCTTCTTAATCCCAAAGAAGACTTTAAATTGAGCGGCCGTAAGAGATTTCACCTAATTAGATTACTCTCCTCTCCAATAGGCGGGTTCAACAGTAACAAAGACAAAAGAGGAAGTCCATTGTTACGCAGGATTAGTTTGCTAGAAATGCAAACTCAAAGTATTTATAGACAAGGAAGTTTGGACACCAAGGAATTTCCAAAACCGAAAATATTCTTAAGATATTTTTCATTACTACACCAAATTCGGTTTTTATAATTCTTGTGAATGCAATGTCCAAAAATACGATCGAAATCTCCTTGGAAAATCTTTAACTAGTAAATGCACATTACTAATTCTTATTTTTCCATATATAATTAAAAACCCTTAATTAAAAATATTCTTAACTTATTTAAATTCGATCTTGGGATTTACTTCCTTCTTGGCCTTTAAGGAATATCTTTGAATAATATAGAATAAGCATTAATGCACCATGTTCAAAGAGTGTCGACATCTTACTCTTGCAAGTCCTTTTTCATACTTGCTCACTTGAAACCGATTTACCACACTTCAAAACAAGTTTAGAATTGGTTCATCTTACTTTCAAGAACTATGTGATTGATCAAGTAACACTCAATCACAAACCATGGGCTTACGGTTCTGCCAATATAAGTTTCGGTTCTACCTCCATGTGAGTACTGTGCATAGTTACACTAGCTTACCAAATATACGGCTGACTAGGTACTAGGATCGGTTCCCCACATATATTTGGTATCTAACTTTTATGCACTGAACATGTCCATAGGATTGGTTCCCCCTTTCCAAAAACGTGCTTCACATGTTCATAGGATTGGTTCCCATTTCTTACATAAACCTTGCTACAACTCGTACAAGGATTGGTTCCCCTTGTGATGCACTGGACCTCTTACTAGGATCGGTTCCCCTTCTCCCAATAATAAGTCAGACACTCACAAACCCGATCATACCCAGGTGATTACTTAAGATCTGTTTTACTAATAAAAGTCATACCAATACATAAGTCAGGCCTCATGTGAATAGTTTTACCAAGAACACAAACAAGTCATGATCGGTTATACTAATCATTCATATTGGTCGTTCATAAGATATGCAATGAAGAACAGCTCCAATAACGCCTGGAGATTTCCTTTTCGATTCACAACACATATCATGAACTTACTTCCTTAGAACACATGTAAACATTGTTCCATAGGATGAAATCCTCACCTCATACCCATACATAATCACAATAGCATCCATACGATTATGTCGATGTCTTATATACAAAGCTTAATGGTTAAGCAAGAAACTTCATATCGTATTCCATAATACTATGTCTATCTAGATTGTTCATGCTTCGAAGTTTTATGTTTTCAATATGCACGACTTGAAAGATACGTTAGGGAATGAAACAGTTCAAGTCAAATATCACTAACCTCAAGTGGAAGGATGATGTTGTGGTTGTAGCTCCGTTCTTCTTCACTTCTTCAAGTCTTCGCAATACTTGTAATGTCTCACCCTAATAATTTCAAGCTAACCTATACGAAGTTGACTCTAGTACATTTAAATCAAGCACTCTTAAGTGAGTTTTGATTCACTAAAATATGACAACCAAACTTGACATACCAACGCTTGGTGAGTTCAACTGAGCAATACTCTAACAATCTCCCCCTTTGTTAATTTTAGTGACAAAACTCTTACAATCATATGGATAAACAAATTACAAGAATTCATTACACATACGCTTGATTCCCGAATCCAACATCACAAAACCTGCATTCATTCAATCCTTAAAATACAGCAGTTGCACTATAATAACAAAGCTTATACTCCCCCTAAAGGTGAGAATGGTAGATTTTCAATCCGCACGTCTTTGTTATCCCAATCATATGATATGTTACTCCCCCTTAGTCTATGCTTTTCCTCATTCTTCAGATAAACGTTCAAGCACCATTGTCCTCTTCCCTAGTGACACCAATCAACCATAAAATTGATACCAGCATCACCTGTTTACTCCATATATTTCTCACCCTTTTTGTCACAAAAATGACAAAGAAACAAAAAAATAAAGGGCAACACGAAAAAGATTTTACAAATCTCAAAATAGACTTGCAACCTGTTAAGTCAAGCACAAGGGTTTTACATACCATTTTTGATAACCAATATCAAAACCGAAACTACAAGTAATTACGTGATATGTTATCATGTAAATAATTGCCCGAAGCAATTTTTCCAACTATTTTAGCAAACCAAAAATCAACTAAGAAAGTTAGTTCCTTTGCTAAACCGATTGTATAAATACAACCGCTTCATTCGATAAGATCAAAACAAAGATAAACTCCATTTTTCTCACCGGGTTCTAATTATACATATAACTTAGACCTTTAGATTTTAAACAAGCCAAATACTATGTTAGTTAACTAGCATTTCCTTGTTTAGGCATTCGGCTAGACTTGAATAACCGAAACCTCCACTTTGATAAGGCTAACTAAATCAGAATTAACTTAGCTTATCTTATCCGGAATTGAATTGGACTAAAAAACTCATCCCATCAACATATTCATTCGTTAAGCCATAAATAATTCATACAAACCAATAAATCAACTTGCATAATTATTTACCTCAACCGGAAAGCAATTGAAACAACAAATATATCAAAGTTTCACTATTTCACCGAAATTTTGTAAGCCTAAACAATTGATACTACACAATAAAGAAAAATATTAATTGTTTTACTTAACTGGAAGCAATTGAATTAACATAGACATTAAAGCACCACAATTGCACCAAATTTTTTAAGCCTAAACTATTGATATCACACAACAAAGCAAGATAACAAAAGTTTTACTTAACCGGAAACAATTAAATCACACAAACATCCACACATACATAATGGAATAAACACATCAATTGTACCAACAATTTCGTTTAAGCAAAAACAATATATATATCAAATAAAAATAGGCTTTTCTTAAAACAGGAAAAAAATTAACTAACAAGATTGTTACCTTAATTTCGCATCTAACTTCTCCAAATATGATCACATCGTTTTCTTATTCCGGGAGAATTGATATCAAAATACCATTATGTTATCATCCTTATGCGCAAAACAAAATAATAACAACAACCAACCTTTACTAGAGAAAGGTTGAAAATCGGTTTTAACAATTGCAAGCAAAAGTTGAAAACCGTCGAAACACATATGCTTTTATGCTAAACCAAAACCGATTCAACATATTGTGACTTTTTCACATATTGTTTCTACAGGAACCCCTCATGATCCTTTGATAAAGCCTACCAACATGGGCTAGAACTTAATCCTGCTAAATCAAAAAGTCACCCAAACCATAAGGGTTCACAACCTATTATGAGATCGAATATCAAGGTAATAAAACCAAAATCAAACATCCCATAATCAAACATAGCAAATAAATAAAGCATTAAAGTACCGGCTATGTAATCAAAAACTATCACAAGAAAAATTATAAATCAAATAACTTTATTCATAATAGTTTTATTCAATAGACTTATACAATCAGTAAAAGAGATCAAAAATTGACATCTATTTTTCTAGATTAAGTATTATAGCATATAACTTAATCTCTAGTGGTGCTCTTGTTGTTCACCGATGTTTCTTCAGTGTTCAAACTATTAAAGCATGTCTCAAGAGACTTGTCTGCAACCACTTACTGTTTCTCTAGCTCTTCAACAAGAACCTTGAGTTCGGCAAGAGCTTATTTTGTCCCTTCGATTCGTTCTTTTAACCAACCCTGATTTCAGACTTTCATAATTAGATCAGTTTCCAGTTTTTCAAAACTTTGGATGTATTGATTCATACTGTTTGAACGAATCCACTTGACTTTGGTTGGATCTTGTTTATTGTAGGACAACATACATGACTCATCTTGTGATCCAACTGAACTCTCAGAATCATAATCAGACATGATTTTTGATCTTCTTCTTTTCTTCTTCTTAGTATTGATTCCTTGACAATCTTTAACCCTTTGAGCCTCCTCTTGATTAGTCTTTGAGACACTGCGAGTTATTGGAGGCATGCTTGGTTATATAAGATGATTAATCAAGGTATCAATAAACTGGAAGAAATAATTTCCCTTTAAAAGGAGACATCTTTCGGACCGAAAAATATCAGTAGAACCCAGAAATATTAAAGAATATATTTCGTTTCCTTTTTTTCCGAACTTCTTAGTTTTATTCAACGGTTCCAAATAAAACTTATCATGATAAACATGAACGATTTTTGGATTTACAACTATCCATTAAAACCTACAACTTTTTCTGATAATCAATTACACAAATTACATGTGCTCCAGATTTATTGTGCTATTCCCATCCATAAATACGAGCACAGATGGGGATGAGAATGCATAATTTTGATACAACTAAGTTGTATCGGAATAAGCTTTTTCAAGCTTATATTGACTATCAGAACCATAGTTCATGTTTCTTTTAGGGAATTTATGCCCAAGATATTTTCTCCCAAGGCGATGACCTTTTCTAACTCTAGAGATATGATCATGTGGAGAAATTGTACCGATGTGAGAATTCTCAGAGATTGATAGATCTCTCTTAATTCTTTCAATGAGATTTTTATAATATTTTCTCATTCTAAGGACTTCCTTATGATTCACATCAGTGTAGTTATCTGAAACAATTATTGGAACTTCCCCATTATTTCTTTTGGCAGATATTCTCTCTTTCCCTTCCTTCTGGAATCGTTCTTTATCAAAACACAGATTGTATCAATATGGATGAGGAGGAATCTTCTTCCAGAAGTCATTGTAAACTCTTTCCTTTGATTTTGAGTTGATCTTATAGGGTTGTGGCATAATCTGTCTTTCTACTGAGGAATGGTCTTTCAGCTTTTTAAGACAAGAAACTTCCTTCAAATTTTTTACCACCGTTTGTTGAAGAAGTATAAGTTTCCTGTCAAGTGACTGAAAAGTGTATTCCTTAAGATCATTATCATGGAATCGGTTCAAAGTTTCTTTTGGACAAGATTTCATTTGATCATCAGTAGATATAGAAGATGGTTTCTCATCCTCTTCTGACTTGATGTAGTTTGGCAGACCACCATCATCTTGATCTGTTTCAGATGTGATTAACACAACAACATCATTTTTCAGAGTCATTGGACTTGTCTCTTTATCAAGATAATTAACAAGAGCTTCTAATTTGACAGTGAGATTCATATTCTCTTCAGACGGACTATCCAGTTGACTGTCTTTATTTCCGATCTCCTGTTTAAGAATATTTGACTCTGTCTTTAAAATGATCAATTTAGAAGACAGAGATTTTATAGGCTTTAGGAGTTTTACCAACTCTTTATCGGCATCTTCTTTTTCATCAGAAAAAGACATAGATGTTTTCGCAACTCCTGGATCATGAGTCAACGAAGTAGTAACATATTCAACCTTTGAGTAGTCATACTCTTGCTTAACGTTAACTGAATCAGACATGGATTCAATTCTTATAGGATGGATCGCACCAAACACAAATTGTTAGATATTTCGTGTTTGGGTGTTCTGATACCAATTGCAAAGACGTGGGTACCCAAATATACCTCAAACTATTACTTTTCCTTCTTATAAGTCCTTTCCCCGAAAGTGATTGTCTATGGACTGAGTCGATACAACAAATCGGTTCACACTTTGTGTGATCATCTATGGATACGAGATCGAGACAATATAATAACAAAGTGTGTTTACTTGATACAAAGGTTCGGAATTAACCAAACACAATAGGATTCACGTATCAAGTAAATAGAAATTAACGTTTGTGCAATTTACTTTAATTATAATAAAACAATTATAATGCGGAAATATAAAGTAAATGACACAGCAAGATTTTGTTAACGAGGAAACCACAAATGCAGAAAAACCACGGGACCTAGTCCAGAATTGAATACTCTCAGGATTAAGCCGTTATACAAAATAACACCAACTTCATATAGTTGAGACCAAGTAACTAAACCTATAGTTCACCTAGTTCCGTCTGTATTCCCACGCCTCCAATCTGTAAACAAGTCACGTACTTGGACCAATTCCTTTGGTTCGTATTCCAAATAGTAAAGGAACAACAAATCTGTTTGGTATCAACTTTCTTCAACCAAATGATATGAGTTACGCAAAGGTTCCCTTGTTTATCTTAACATAAACTCCTTTGCCAAGTTCCAAGATTTATCTTATGTTCAATCACCCAAAGGAAATCGTTAAGATTAAGCCAATCAATACCTTTAATCATAAGGAAATATATTGATTCCGATCTTCCTCAATTAATCAATCCAATCTACCACAAGGATAAACCGATTATTAATTGGATCCTCTTTTTCCCAAACAAGTATTGCGCACACCAAATATTATAAAAACCAAGTCAGAAATATTAAATATCTTCTTTTTCTTCAAATCTTCTTAGATCTTCAATAAACACCTGCACACAACTACTTGAATCTCTTGTGATCAATCACACACAGAACGGAGTCTGTTAACAATAGATTATCACAAGATCATCTTTAGATCTAACAACAGTCTAAAGATCCCTGTCGAAACCTTGAACTAGTTTGAGTGAATCTTATATCATAAGAGAAGATTCTCAAGCATGAAAAAACTAGGTGCAATCAAAGTTCAACCATCGTTAGTCAATCAAATCAATACGAAAACTAAAGATAAACCACAATATCTAGTTTTCCACCAATGGGTCGCGCTAGAGCTTCTTAATCCCAAAGAAGACTTTAAATTGAGCGGACGTAAGAGATTTCACCTAATTAGATTACTCTCCTCTCCAATAGGCAGCTTCACCAGTAAAAAAGACAAAAGAGAAAGTCCATTGTTACGCATGATTAGTTTGCTAGAAATGCAAACTCAAAGTATTTATAGACAAGGAAGTTTGGACACCAAGGAATTTCCAAAACCGAAAATATTCTCAAGATATTTTTCATTACTACACCAAATTCGGTTTTTATAATTCCTGTGAATGCAATGTCCAAAAATACGATCGAAATCTCCTTGGAAAATCTTTAAATAGTAAATGCACATTGCTAATTCTTATTTTTCCATATATAATTAAAAACCCTTAATTAAAAAGATTCTTAACTTATTTAAATTCGATCTTGGGATTTACTTCCTTCTTATCCTTTAAGGAATATCTTTGAACAATATATAATAAGCATTAATGCACCGTGTTTAAAGAGTGTCGATATCTTACTCTTGCAAGTCCCTTTTCATATTTTCTCACTTGAAACCGATTTACCACACTTCCAAACAAGTTTAGAATTGGTTCATCTGACTTTTAAGAATTATGTGATTGATTAAGTAACACTCAATCACAAACCATGGGCTTACGGTTATACCAAAACAAGTTTCGGTTCTACCTACATGTGAGTACTGTGCATATATAGTTACACTAGCTTACCAAAGATACGGCTGACTAGGTACTAGGATCGGTTCCCCACATATATTTGGTATCTAACGTTTATGCACTGCACATTTCCAAAGGATCGGTTCCCCCTTCCCAAAAACGTGTTGCACATGTTCATAGGATTGGTTCCCCTTTCTTCCATAAACCTTACTGAACCTCGTACAAGGATCGGTTCCCCTTGTGATGCACTAGACCTATTACTAGGATCGGTTCCCCTTCTCCCAATAATAATTCAGGCACTCACAAACCCGATCATACCCCAGGTGATTACTTAAGATCTGTTTTACTAATAAAAGTCATACCAATACATAAGTCAGGACTCATGTGAATAGTTTTACCAAGAACACAAACAAGTCATGAGCGGTTATACTAATCATACATATTGGTTTGGTCATTCATAAGATATGCAATGAAGAACAGCCCCAATAAACGCCTGCCGATTTCCTTTTCTGTTCACAACACATATCATGAACTTACTTCCTTAGAACACATGTAAACATTGTTCCCTAGGATGAAATCCTCACCTCATACCCATACATAATCATAATAGCATTCATACGATTATGTCGATGTATTATATACAAAGTTTAATGGTTAAGAAAGAAACTTCATATCGTATTCCTTAATACTATGTCTATCTAGAGTGTTCATGCTTCATAGTTTTATGTTTTCAATATGCACGACTTGAAAGATACGTTAGGGAATGAAATAGTTCAAGTCAAATATTACTAACCTCAAGTGGAAGGATGATGTTGTGGTTGTAGCTCCGTTCTTCTTCACTTCTTCAAGTCTCCGTAATACTTGTAATGTCTCACCCTAATACTTTCAAGTTAACCTATATGAAGTTGACTCTAGTACATTTAAATCAAGCGACTCTTCAGTGAGTTTTGATTCACTAAAATATGACAACCAAACTTGACATACCAACACTTGGTGAGTTCAACCGAGTAATGCTCTAACACTACCAAGTATCCCAATATAGGTAAGGATCGGTTCTACCAAGACTCTCAACAGTAGTTAAGATCGATTCTACCATGTATCCCGAAATAAGTAAAGATCGGTTCTACCAAGGATTTCAATATAAGTCAAGATCGGTTCTACTGCATATTCCAAAATAGGTAAAGATCGGTTCTACCATAGTTCTTAACATAAGTCAAGATCGGTTCCACCAAAGTTATTACCTAGGTTCGAATTGGTCATCCAATAGATCTTCAATAAAAACAATACCAAAACGCCTATTGATTTCCTTTCGATTATGAAAAAAGTTTCGTATATGTACTTCCTTTAAATATATGTAATTAATTATAGTTTTCTAGGATGAAATCACACCTATATCCAATGCACAATCATGTAACAAGATACATAGATTATGTCGATATCATATTTACGAAGTTCAAAAGATAAACATTTTACTTCGTAACCAATAATTCTTCCTTGACACTTTGATCATAATAAAATGACTAAGTATACTACTAGAGAATTAAATATAACCTCGCATGTTGTGTTTTTAATCTTAAATGACTTGAAATAAACTATAGGAATGGAAACAAGTCCTGTCAGTATCACAATACCTCAAGAGTAAGGATGATGTCTTCGTTGTAATCGATACGTCTTCACAATCTTCAGGTCTTCAAAGTAATACTTATATGTCTCAACATTCCAAGACTTTCAAGTATATCCAATGTACAATCATATACCAAGTTACATAGAATATGCCAATGTCACATTTCCGAAGTTCAAAAGATAAACATTATACTTCGTCACCAAAAATTCTTCCTTGACACTTTGATCACAATAAAATGACCAAGTCTACTACTAAAGAATTAAATATAACCTTACATGTTGTGTTTTTAATCTTAAACGACTTGAAAGAAATAATAAAAATATAAACATGTCATGTCAGTATCACAATACCTCAAGAGTAAGGATGATGTCTTCGTAGTAGTCGATACGTCTTCACAATATTCAGGTCTTCAAAGTAACACTTGTATGTCTCAACATTCCTAGAATTTCAACTATAACCTAAACGAAGTTGACTCTAGTACATTTAATCAAGCGTCTCTAATTGATTTTTGATACTAAACATATGACAACCAAACTTGACATACTAACGCTTGGTGGGTTCAACCGAGCAATGCTATAACAAGTATCAGTAGGAATATCTTAGGAGAAGGTTCTAATTCTATAGAAAGACCTTAAATTTTATAATAACATCTAAGCTATCTAAATCAGTATCCTAATTTCTCTAAATAACAGCTGGATTGAACAAGAATTAGAAGATTGAGGAGGTAGACTAATCATTCAAGAGATAAAGGGCACTAGATGCAAGAATTAAAAGATTCAAATCCACACCAGAGCTTCATAGAATCGACAAGTAAAAACCATGCTAAATCAAATATTAGTATACAATTATAATGAAAAAATAAATATTACTTAAGCAACCCAATCCTAAAAGAGATCAACCTAATTGTAAAGAGGATCCATCCACCTAAATTAAATTGAACCAATAAGGAGGAAAAACATAAAGATCACACGAGGGAGAAGGGAGATGCAAGAGATCACATATGGGTGAAGGTGAGTCATTAGAGCTTCAAAGATGTTGGATCAAGGTGCTACAAAGAACTATTTGAAGCTGGATGCAGCTCCATTAATGGAGTTTACTCCATTTTTGAAGGTGTGATGGCTAGTTTTTTAGGAGAAAGGGGAGAGCATTTTTTGAAGGTTGGAATGGTAAAAAAAAAAAAAAAACTTTGATTATTGTTTATGAGTTCTGTTAATAGCAGGGAAAAAATGGATTTGAGGAGGGAAGTATTAAAGGGAGGAAAATGAAACTTTAGGGGAGGGATTGACTTTTTAAAAGAAGGATAAAATATCCAAAACATCCTTGCGGTTAAGAAAAAAAAACTAACTAACAGTGAAAATATCCTAAGTACGCACTTTTCCCTGTGAAAATCAACACTAAACGCTGAACACTTGTAAGTCTCCTAATCGACGTCAAACCATCATTGCGCTTTAATGTGTATGTGATTCTTGTAATCAGCAAATTATTGAACCTTTTTATATAATAAGTTGAAACTTATGATCCTTATTAATAAAGACGAAGTGATGAAATAAAATCATACGGGTATACCTTGTTTATTTTAGTGTAAGGATTTGTTTTTCCGATCATAGATTTTGGCTATATACTTATATAAAATCCGTCAAATCATTATGATATATTAGCACATATAACTTGATTTACTTTGCATGCTTATACCGAAAAAGTAGAATTGGGAAATTAAAACTTGGAAGTCTCATCCAAAGTTAATAATTATGAAAAGGTAAGTTGAATTTAGAAAAAAGTTATGAATTAGAAAAACTTCAACGAAGAAACTAAGTTGATTGTTCTTAAAAAAGAACTATGGCTTTCGGAAGAGGAAGATAAATCGTGTTTGGGAGGCAAGTGATTAAGAAACCTAATTTAGTGAGCGTATATTGGCATTTGATAAATATAGATTTATTTTAACTATGTTTTTTTTTTTTTACCAAACATTGACCTGAATTTGGTGGATTTCTTTCCTTCCTTAAAATCGTTCTTTCCCTCCTATTAACATGATTCTTGTTTATTTCTCTTATGATTATCTCTAAGTTATTGTATATTAACCAACTTAGGTAGAATTGATACTTGCGATGTTTTATGATGAAATCACTCAATCAAGAAATTTGCGGGATATTCTTGCGATCAAGGTATTCCAGGTTTTTTGATAAAAAGAGATTAAATATCAATTCTAGTATTAAGACAAGAACATATTTGTGAATGAGAATAAAATCATTGACCAATATTTTCACTTTTTTGACTTACTTGTTTATTTTCTTGTTAGCTTTTAGATTACTTTAGCTACTGTTTGAGGGTGAAAATGGTTTCTGCTGATTTCAATAATTTCGAGTGTATGGGTGAGAAACGAATTTAAACCCTAAATAGTGTACTATAAGGGAGTACTTTAGATTCGAGAGATCAATCTATACAAGTCCGGACTAAACCAAGAAATGGCCGTTCCAGACTTTCCTCGGTCACAAAGTGAAGGAGAATGGGTTGGTTTTGGGGAGGGAAGCAAGGAAAGTGATGAGACCAGAATATTTAATTTCTACGAATTGTATCAGAAAGTGAGAAGCTAACAAAATGGAAAGCTAGCAAATGTTTTCTGATTGTTGTATGCTCCTGACCTGAACTTGTTGTTCGGTGGAAATAGGTAAGACCTATTTATACAAGTCGAAGTGAAACGTACTCTGGTCACATTAAGGAATGGAAAAATGGGTGAGTAAATGAGAGGAGGTGGTAACCGTTAACACATGTAATTGATGTTCCATAAAAAAGAGCATTTCACCATTAGTCCCTGTATTTACTAACCGCTTCATCCTTATGACACTTCCTTATGACGGGCGTAGTGTAAGCCGCGCGTTGTAAACCGCCAAACCAATACCCAAAGAGGATCCCCTGGTTTATGATATGTGTTGATATCTCGAATGTTTTTGTGGAAAACATGTAGCATATTGTTGTTGCCTGGCAAGTCGAGCTTGGGAGACTTGCTAGCTTGGTGACCTTCGACGGTCGAGATTTTGCATCTTAAGAGGAAAGGTAGTCGTTGATCGTCGCACGATTTCGTTTTTGGTGGCCGAATAGGGAGGGCCAACATGGTGGCGCGGCAAGGTAGGCATGCCATTGGCGTGGTTTGGCGTGGCCAAACTATGATTTCAGGACAAAGGTTACCATGCGTTGTCTAGTAACCTTGGACGGCTAGGATTTGCTCCTGGGAGTGGAGGGTGACCGTTGATTATCGTACGTATTCGTTTTTGGTAGCTGCATAGGGAAGGACAACATGGTGGCATGGCTAGGTTGGCATGTCATTGGCATGGCATGCCTTGGCATAGTTTGGCATGGCCAAACTAGGGTTTTGGGCCAATGGTTACCATGCGGTGTCTGGTAACCTTGGACGGCTAAGATTTTCTCCTGGGATTGAATGGCGACCATTGATTATCGCACGCCTTTGTTTTGGTAGATGCATAGGGAAGGCCAGCATGGTGGCGCGGCTAGGTTGGCATGGTTTGGCGTGGCCAAACTAGGGTTTCGGGTCAAAGGTTACCATGCGTTGTCTGGTAATCTTGGACGGCTAGGATTTGATCCTGGGATTGAAGGGAGACTATTGATTGTCGTACGACTTCGTTTCGGTAGCCGCATAGGGAAGGCCAGTATGGTGGCGAGGCTAGGTTGGCATGGTTTGGCGTGGCCAAACTAGGGTTTCGGGCCAAAGGTTACCATGCGTTTTCTGTTAACCTTGGACGGCTATTATTTGCTCTTGGGATTGAATGGAGACCGTTGATTGTCGCACGCCTTCGTTTTGATAGCTGCATAGGGAAGTCCAGCATGGTGGCGCGGCTGGGTTGGCAAGCCATTGGCATGGTTCGTTTGGCATGGCATGGTGGGGCCCAGGGTTTGGCATTCCGTTGGCACATGGTGTGGCTAGCATGGCTAGGGCCAAGGCAAGGTGTGTTTGGCTTGGCATGGTGGATCCAAGGGCTTGGCATGGAAAGTTTGTCTTGGCATGGTGGAGCCAAGGGTTTGGCATGCTGTTGGCACTTGGTGCGACTAACATGGCTAGGGACAAGGTAAGGTGCGGTTGGCTTGGCATGGTGGGGCCAAGGGTTTGGCATGCCGTTGGTGCATGGTGCGGCTAGCATGCTTTGGTGCGGTAGATGTAGATGGCATGAGTTTCCATTGGCACAGTTGTGCGGCTAGCATGGTTGGCATTCCTTGGCGCGGTAGATGTAGATGGCATGGTTTTCCATTGGCACAATGGTGCGGCTAGCATGCCTTGGCGCGGCGGATGTGGATGGCATGGTTTGCCATTGGAACAGTGGTGCGGCTAGCACGGTTGGCATGCCTTGGCGCGGTGGATGTGGCAGGCATGGTTTTCCATTGACATAATGGTGCGGCTAGCATGGTTGGCATGCCTTGGCGCGGGAATGTGGATGGCACGGCATGCCATTGGCACATGTGGTATGGGAATTAGGGTTTGACCTGTAGAAACCCTAATTAGTATTAAAAAAAGGTACCCTGATAATTTTCTCGCTAACATATTAAAGGGTTCAATAAATGCAGTTAAGTTCTGTGATGCCACTTCCTGGCTAGGGTTTTACGATTTTACCCCTAAGTTAAAAACCACCATCAACATTAAGGCCCCTGCTTAGCTCGGAACATGGGCATTGTTGCAAGGTAAGTAGATAGTGTTTGCCTGGAAAATGACAATTATATCCTTTTTGCTTAAATTGGGTGATTTCTTCTTCTTTAAGTCCGTATGACTCCAAAGTACCTAATAACTCAAAAACACGCATAAAGTACATAATTTACAAGAAAAATAGCAAAGAAAGCATAAACTCTATAGATAGTAAATACAGTGTATTCTACACCTATCAGTTAGGGCTAATATTGGAGATTGTGGTCATGTTGTTGGTCAATCCTCGGATTTAGGATGTTCAGTGCCTGGACTTTATGATCGTTATGATGATGTGTTATGAATGCTTATATGGTCGAAATCTTCCGACGCCACTGGATAAAATAGATGAGTTGGGAGACGTTTCGTTGCCGATGTATTGTTATCAAAGTCTTCAAGGATTTTGTTCCAAACGACATCCTTCGAACCATCTTCTGAATCTTGGACTATCCTATGAAATGGGATGCGGTGAGCAGTCCCCAGTTATACTTTTGTTTGATCCAATGGTCATGGTCAAATATGTGAACGTATCTTAATGGCATTCTTTTGGAGTCTCCGGTGCATATGTATGGCTTCATGTTGAGAAATTATTGTGTAAAACTTCGACAGTGATGATGTTGAAATTAGAAATAACCTAGTTGAGGGGAGTGAAAGCGTCTCGTGCTGGTAGTTCCAATGTGTATCCTACTTTCATCGCATTTCCTTGAATCCATGTCCACGGGATTTGATACAAGTTTATTGTACTCTTCTGGATGTGACGCTGGGATATACATTGATGAAATATTCTGGATAGCAAAGAGGCATGAATGAGAGAGTTGTGTTGTTTATCGTGGCTCCCTCTATTTCTTCAAGAAAAAATTTCAGCCGCGTCTCTGGAGTTTTCTCGTGAGTCTTTGATGGTCATCGGGATGGACTGCGATAAGCAGTCCCCGGTCGCATTTTTCTTTAGTTTCTGAAGTTGTTTTCCTCTGATAAGGCTTGGGATCCTCCGCGGCCTTGTAAAGTGTTGAATGCTTCTTCTATACAGAGAGGTGATGATATTCTTGCGTTGTACCCTTGAAGAGCAGGTGACTTTGTTGTGGTTATGGCCTTTTGGTTGACTGTGTCTTATGAACTTTGACAGTGAAAGGATTCCGTGTAGATCCTCAGTCCCCAGGTGTGGTTTACATGTTTCCAACTTGTATGGTCAGTGGGTTGACCATGATAAATACATTACCATCATGCGTTCGTACTGGTAATTTTGTTACTTCTTCCACGTGAAACTAGAATATGGAGGTGTACGGGTTACCTTTGTAGTGATTTCTGCTGCGGTGAAGCTCTGGCTGATATCAAAAAAATGAGCGGCAACAGTTCTTGGTAGCATATGTAATGAGAAGAGACTACATTGTCGTGGGAACAAAGTAGGTTGGCTAGAATTGTATGGGAATCCATGGAAGTAAAAGGATTGTCTAGATGCGTAAGCGAGCTAACTGTCCATGGTCAGGAGTTTTGGCGGGATGGATTAAAAGGTGGCCATGACTATGAAGATTGGCTAGCTACAATCATGATCCTTGAAATGGGGAGTGTGGTGGCATGACCTTTTGCAGGAAGGAGCGATGTTGAAGCGGATTTGGCTCTTGGAGAGGACGTTGAAACTTATGGAGCCAAATGCTGCTTCGGATCCTGGATCATCTTATGGAGATAACGCTGAAGCGGAGCGGCTGCTAGAGCGAATGTTGAAGTGAAGCGACTGCTGAAGCGAACGTTAAAGCTGAGCCGCTGCTAGAGAACATAGGACCAGAGCGACTTTTGGAGAAAATGTCGAAACATCCCCTTGAAACTCTGAGAGCCTCTACGGTTACAATGTTGAAGCCGGAGACTACGTCACTTAGTCTTCTGTGAAACTCGACATCCCTCAAGTGAACAGTGGTTAGGAGTCCCCAATTCCATCTATTGATCGTGCTTTCTAGGTGTAGTTGCAGGATTTCCCACACTACACCCTTGTTAAGATCTTGCTATAATCAACTCACAATTAAAGATGAAAAACGAAACTTTATTATTTTGTTCTCATAAATGTTTACAAAAATGGAATAATTCAAGATTACAACTATTCTCTTGAAGTTTCTCTCTCCTCAAGACTTTCTTAACTCTTAAAAATACATCATCCTTTTCTGGACACATTGGGTCTATATTTATAGGGTAGTTATATAGTGGATGACAGCTAAGTTTTCCTCTTATTTCGGGTTGATTCTGCGATTGTAGCGCGATAGTTACAATGTTAAATCTCGCAAGTTTTGTAACCATCGCAGAACAAACATACTTTTCTCAAGTTTTCTTCACTCATCATTTATTACATCGCTCTTTTGACTGCTTTTGTAACACTCGCAAAGTGTAGTTGAAGATCTTGCGGTGATGCTCGCTGGGAAGTGTTGTTTATCTCGAAGAGAAGTATTGTAGCGATATTTTGGTCCTACACCAGGAGAGGTCGGGGTTTGGGAACGGATTACTTGTATGGAAACAGCTACTTCCCTGATGCAGTGCAGTTGAGGGATGTAAATATGTCTTGAGCCTTGGAGAAATATAGAACCTCACATAAATGTTTCATCATAGACTGCATGATTTTATGGGCGAAGTCCCCAGAAATCATACATCTCCTGACGGGAAGAGGGTCTCTGTGAATTCAGGAGGGTTACTGATTTCCTTTGCCTCGATTTTGGAGAAGTTGTTCCTGATATTTATGTGTGATGAAATTTGATTGCCGATTCCCTTTTAATGGGCGTTCAAGAGCAACGCGAGCCTCTTCATCTATAAACGCACGTCCTGCTGAAGTGCATGTACCGGATGTTAAAAGTATTCCTTGTCAGCTCCCTCTTGGGTTGTCGTGACTCTTATGGTGGTCTCTCCGTCAGTATCTTGAGGAAATAGGTATCTCTTTCCGAGTTACAAACACGTATGTATGAGCCTTACTAGAATATTTTGTCTTTCCATTAAATCAACAGTGGTAAAAGGAGGTCGGCTTCTTCCGTCTCTTCCAGTATCTTTCCCTGATGGTGATGTAGCAGTGTCTCTGGTGACGGTTGGAGCTGTCATACTTGAAGAAACATTAGGGTGTCAGAAGCGGCTCTGGTTCTGGTGCTCGTAGGTGTATTGTGCAGAGATGGCACGGTTTTGATCACGAAGTGCTGGATCCATGGCGTTATTTCGAAGGGTGAGGATAGCGTTGTAAGGGTGCAAGTTGTTAGTGCTTGAAGGATGCAAGCTGTTGGCGATGCGCTGGAAGGATGCAAGCTGCTAGCGATGCGCTGGAAGGATGCAAGCCATTGGCGCTGGATCGGCTTGGAATGAGAGCTGTCTTGGCATGGACGCTGGCTTGGATTTTCGGGCCCAGTCGCCTCTTTCCATTCGTAGCTCAAACATGAAAATCCCTTCCTTATTCAAGTTCCAAAAAGCGTTAAGTTTATGAAAGGGGTTGGCTCCCCTTTTTATCTCGTATCTTTGTTATCACGTCCTGGTGTTAGCGGTAGCGTGGTAACAATAAAGTTGGCAAGCATATTCCATCTATGTACTCCAGCGTTTCTTTTTCAATTTGTTCTCTTGTTTTCTTGTGTTGATGCAAACCCTAGCCATAGGTATGCCTTCCATAAATCTGTAAAAATATTTTTTTCTTCTGAACTGGTGTAAACCCTATCCATGGGTATGCCTTCCATAAATCTATAGAAATATTTTTTTCTTCTGAACTGGTGTAAACCCTATCCATGGGTATGCCTTTCATAAACTTGTAGAAATACTTCATCATAAATAATTCCTCTTCGAATATCACCTTAGTAATGTCGGCTACCTCATGAATAGTGAAGGGTAATCATCATTATGTAAAGTAGGCACGTACAGGCAGGTGACTTTTTTTTTGAAAGGCAAACATAGCGCCTGGTTTATGGTTTGATTTGAATTGAATTGATAGATGACTATTATCTATGAGGATTTTGGATTATTCTTTTGGAATGGATTGTTTTGGTTACGATTGCAAGTAACGCAAACCTCCCAGGAAAAACATGGAACCGTGTGTTGGTAGATGACATGGGGTGAAACATTACATGGCTATCGGTTTTACCGTTCTCGTGAAAACTTGAAATAACAAACCATGTATTTTGTCTAGGTAAGACTTACTCGATTTCTCAGGTCTCCTGATGAAAAGGGAACCTTCCGGGTGTAATACTGAGTTTTATGGGAAGCGCCGTCGTGATTCTAGAAAGTCCCCAGTCATCTCATATGATAATCGAGTCGCCTAAACCTGGTTGGCTCGTTCACTTTTAATCTTTAGGCAGTCCCCAATCATCTCTCTCCTTGTCAAGACGGATAATCGGGTCGTCTGGTAACTGAATTGTCGATCCTGAGCGGAGCGCCTTATTTTACCATCTTGATGTCTGGGTCGAAGCATGAGATCGATGGTCAAAAATTGACATTATAACCAAAAGATCAATCTTCCACTGTGGTCACCAATTGTTTGGAGGTGAAAATGGTTTCTGCTGATTTCGGTAATTTCGGGTGTATGGGTGAGAAACGAATTTAAACCCTAAACAATGTACTGAAAGGGAGTACTTTAGATTCGAGAGATCAATTTGTACAATTCCGTCATAAACCAAGAAATGGTCGTTCCAGACTTTCCTCGGTCACAAAGTGAAGGAGTATGGGTTAGTTTTGGGGAGGGAAGCAAGGAAAGTGATGAGACCAGAATAGTTGATTTCTGGAAGAGTAGTTGTTTTCTATGACTTGTATCAGAAAGTGGAAAGCTAACAAAATGGAAAGCTAGCAAATGTTTTCTGAGTGTTGTATGCTCCTGACCTGAACTTGTTGTTCGATGGAAATAGGTAAGACCTATTTATACAAGTCGAAGTGAAACGTACTCTGGTCTCATTAAGGAATGGAAAAATGGGTGAGTAAATGGGAAGAGGTAGTAAACATTAATGCATGGAATTGATATTCCATAAAAAATAGCATTTTACCATTTCTCCGTGTATTTACTAACCTCCTCATCCTTATGACACTTCCTTATGACGGGCGTCGTGTCCGCCGCACATTGTAAACCGCCAAACCAATACCTAAAGAGGATCCCCCGGTTTGTGATATGTGTTGATGTCTCGAATGTTTTTGTGGAAAACATGTAGCATATTGTTGTTTCCTGGCAAGTCGATCTTGGGAGACTTGCTAGCTTGGTGACCTTCGACGGTCGAGATTTTGCATCTTAAGAGGAAAGGTAGTCGTTGATCATCGCACGCTTTCGTTTTTGGTGGACACATAGGGAGGGACAGCATGGTGGCGCGGCAAGGTTGGAATGCTATTGGCATGCCTTGGCGTGGCCAAACTATGGTTTCATGCCAAAGGTTACCACGAGTTGTCTGGTAACCTTGGACGGCTAGGATTTGCTCCTGGGATTTAAGGGCAACCGTTTATTATCGCATGCCTTCGTTTTGATAGTCGCATAGGGAAGGCCAGCATGGTGGAGCATCTGGGTTGGCATGCCATTGGCATGGCATAGTAGGGCCCAGGATTTGGCATGCCGTTGGCACATGGTGCGGATAGCGTGGCTAGGGATAAGGCAAGGTGTGTTTGGCTTCGCATGGTGGGGCCAAAGGCTTGGCATGGTGGGGCCAAGGGTTTGGAATGCCGCTCCACCATACCGTTGGCACATGGTGCGTCTAGCATGGCTAGGGACAAGGTAAGGTGCATTTGGCTTGGCATGGTGGGTCCAAGGGTTTGGCATGCCGTTGGCACATGGTGCGGCTAGCATGGTTGGCATGCTTTGGCACGGTAGATGTGGCTGGCATGGTTTGCTATTGGCACAGTGGTGCGGCTAGCACGGTTGGCATGCCTTGGCGTGGTAGATGTGGCTGGCATGGTTTTCCATTGGCACAGTGGTGCGTCTAGCATGGTTGGCATGCCTTGGCGTGGAAGATGTGGCTGGCATGGTTTTCCATTGGAACAGTGGTACAGATAGCATGGTTGGCATGCCTTGGCGCGGTGATGTGGCTGGCACGACATGCCATTGGCACATGTGGTGTGGGAATTAGGGTTTGGCCTATCGAAACCCTAATTAGTATTAAAAAAAAGGTACCCTGGTAATTTTCTCGCAGACATATTAAAGGGTTCAATAAATACAGTTAAGTTCTGTGACGTCACTGTCTAGCTAGGGTTTTACGATTTGACCCCTAAGTTAAAAACCACCATCAACAGCTATAAATATATAATCACTACAGGAAAAATATACATCCACAACTGCACTTATACAACTCTTTTCTAACAGTCGTAGAACAACCCATGTTTTACAACTATTTTCAAAGGAAGAGCCGTACATGGCATCAATACTAACCCCCAAGACCAAAGGGTTGCGACAAAAAAACAAACGACAACCCTTTCAGCAAAAGGGTTGTGGTGACGTTTTTCTTTAACAACCGTTTTCCAGATATGTAATTCATAACCCTATCACAACCAGCCACAAGTGTCATTGAAGATAAAAAAAATATGAAAGAAAAAGAATAGAGTTGAGGGGATTCGAACATGAACCAACTGTGTGTTAGTTTAACTCATCAACCATCCTTACACTTCACAAGTTCAGATTTGTTGCGCTTTATTTTATCAAAATATATAACAACCTTTATAAGTGTTGTTGAAGTAAAAATATAGGATGTTGGTAAAAGAAGTTGCGGGGGTTTGATCCTAAGCCTCCTGCGTGCAAGTCTAGACCATCAACCATGCCTACACCATCACAACACTGCCAGGTTTGTGGTTTTTGTTTATAATTACTGATGACAGACTTTGACAACCTTTATAAGAGTTGCAAAAACTAAATATGATGTTTAAAAATAAATCTCAGTCACCTGAGCCACAAACAACACAAAATTCCTTCCCTGTAAACAATCACATACATTCTACAATCATAATGCATCTCATTTCATAGCTATTAGTTCCCTGGCACTTCATTTCACAGTTCGAGAACCCAATTTCTTCCAATCCACCAAAAAACATAAAAGAAGGGAATTTTTTCCAGAAACAATGACATCCCATAGCACCAAATGGTAACTAAACACCAAAAAATAAGATAATTACTTTGCATATACAGTTTTCTGAATGTTAGCGACTGTATTACCACAAATTTCCTTATTCTCTCCTCCTTTTTCCTGGCTTGAGACCGGCAATGAAATGATAAATTATTTTCACTGGTGGAGTTAAAAAAGGGTTAACTTGGAACTAAGATCAAACATCACAATCACAATAATAAGGTCAAACATCATAATCACAAGAACAATACTAGTAAAGGAAATGCAGAAGAACTGTGACAACAAGATCCACAATGACAATGAATACAGTAAAAAAATATTACAGAAAACACAATACACTACGTACTGACCTAACTTGTGAACTTTTTCTTCTTCCTATTCTTCTTCTTCTTTGTCGAAACCACTACGATAGGTTCAGCATCTTCTCTTACGTAACTCTCGCTCTCGCCATCCATTTGTAAGCCAAGAGTTGAAGTATCCACCGGTTGGCAACCTGTATCATCCTTTTCATTGTAATCCTCTAATTCATGGAAACCCCTCGGTGGTGGTTTCAACATCACATACCAGTTAAATGTATCTGACTCTCGGGAATAAAAAACTTGTCGCGCTTGTGATGCTAAAATGAATGGGTCGTTACGAAAAATGGTTCTTATGCTGCTTTAAGTTTACTAATGTGAAGCATTTCTCTACCTTCACACCAAAATAGGTGTGAGCCCAGTCACATCTGAATATGGGAACTTGAAGAGTATGGTAGTCCAACACCAAAATTTCTTCCAAAACATAGTAGAAACCAGTGGTTTCTGACTGTACTGCAACTAAAGTTTTTGATTCAATAGAAACACCACTGTTTTGTGTGACTCTTTGAACATCCTTCGTAATAAACCTAGACCCCTTGATTAGCAAGCCTTTATATGACACATGGTTTTATAAAGGTCCTTTTCACAACCACTCTACCGTGTTTGATAATGACATGCCTTGCTCAAGCTGCATATAAACCTACAAATGCATACTCAGAACATAAAAATACAACTAAAATGTTTATCTGAGCATGAGAAGACATATTTATAGTGATGATGCGCCTAACATGGATGGTTCTAAGTGACGAAATCAAAAAATATATCTTGAACCCATACATGAAAACAATATCAAATAATCTACGTGCACATCCATGGACGATGGTTTTATTTGTGTTTTGTGAAGTCTCAAAAGCCAAAAGTGATATGATTATTAACAATTTGTACTAAGCTGCGCAATCTGACTAAAAGTGGGAAAAATGTACCTTTTGTTTAAACCAATCTCTAAATGTGTCTGAGTGTATTGAAATGAGATGGTCTTCATTGGTAATAGACCCCCCAAATGAACATTTTAACTCATCCATATGCATTCTAAGATAAAAGTAAAATTAACACCAGACGTATTGACTGAAAAACAATTTCTAATGAACATCAATGTCATACTTACATTAGCTATGGGTCAATTTCTGGTGTGTTAAAAAGCACATATATGTGAGCAATCTTTAGGTCTTCACTATCCATACGCACTTCGACACCTTTAGAAAGAGGACGTGCTGCCGGTGTGGAACTATCTTGAATTTTATTAGTACGACTTGGATTTTCTCCTATATGTTTTGCTTTATACATGAGAATAGAAAACCTAACACACTCCATTCCAAGATAACACTCTGCTATACAAGCTTCAGGCAGTGCGTAATTTAACATATTCTTTGAATGTCTTCATATACCTATACAAAAGTAGGATATGAAACAGTTACCAGTTAGAAGGGTGGAAATGAAGTCGGTACATAATACAAAATTTCAAGACTTAAATATTAGTAGATCTAAGGGAAAGCTGCTGACACGTTTCATAAAACAAAAAAATATAATTGAAACAAAAAAATAAAAAAATAGAAGTATAAAATTTAGCATACATTTCAAATGGATGTACAGGTCCACATAAACGCACTTCTCGAGATAGGTGAAGTGTCAAATGCACTATTACATCAAAAAATGATGGAGGGAAGTAGCTTTCCAACATACACAAAGTTTCAGCAATTTCTACTTCAAGTTCTACTAATCTTTCGAGATCAACTACCCTTTGGCATATTTCATGAAAATAAGAACACAACCTGAAAATCGAGTTACTTGGTCCCTCTGGTAAAAGTACCCTCAAAGCTACAGGTAATATTTTTTGCATAAGAACATGGTAATCATGAGCCTTAAGGACACCTAAGCAACCATCTTTCGAGAAATGCTTCCTAAGATCCGAACTATACCCATATGGAACTTTCAAATTTCTCATCCTATTATAAAATATAGCCTTATTTTTAGCACTTAAGCTGTATGGTGCTGGTGGGAGGATTGTTTTGCCATTTTTCTCTGTAGGATGCAATGCTGGTCTTATTCCCATACTCTTCAGATCTTTACAAGAGTTTAAACTATCTTTTGTTTTGAACTTTATATTCAAAATAGTACCAATGACACTCTAACAAACATTTTTTTCCATATGCATAACATCAATATTATTCCGTAGTAACAAATCCTAGGAATTCATGAAAAAACCTAACATTAGTAAATTTGAAGTTCAGAGCTAATGGGTATTCAGGTTATAGCTAGTGAGTTCAAGCAAAGATCATGTGCGCGAAACTATTTAACAAGTAAATTTGAAGTTAGAACTGACCTTCCAGTAAGGCAGGTCGAAGAATATCGGCCGTTTGTTAAACACCCGAAGCTCAGTTTCCTCGTCAGGTGCAGCAGAACTAGCCGCATCAGAAACAACATCCCTTTTACGCTTCCCACACTTACGGGGGTTTACTCAATAAATACATTTGTAGATTTGTAGAGATTTAGAAAGAGTCATGAAAATTAAAAACTTTGCGAGAATTATACAGAATTGAGCAAACTTTTGCGGAGTTATGCAGAGTTGTCTAATGTCTTGCAGACATTTGTAGAGTCTTGAAGAGTTGTATAAACAAATTTTATATGGAAATATGCATGATAGATATAAATATAAAATTTATTGTAGCTTATTTATTATAGTAACTTCAACTAAATTAAAATAAATTATTATTTATATATATATAACTTATTTCTTTGGTTCAATGAAATACAATAAAGTGTAACAATAAATTAAAATAATTATTATTGTATATTTGTACATAATAATTAAAAAAAAATGTTTAATCATATCATATAATTTATACTCATCTATAATAGGAGTTTTATAGATTGTGTATTCATGAAAAAAATAAGATAGAGTAAAAAACATCTTTATAAAAAATTTGGAAGTCTTCCAAAATCTTACATATTTTGCAAGACTTTAATCAAGGCAAATATATACCCAAAAGTCACTCAAAGTCTTGAAAATAAATAAGTACGCAAAGTCTTTGAATTTTCAAGTTTACAACGAGTAACACAAACTTTAGAAGACCTTTTAACAATCTACAACGAGTAACATAAACTTTGAAAGAGATTTTAAAAGTATACAACCAATAACACAATACTTTGTAAATCCATTAAACTCTTTGGAAATCGATAAAAGTATTTATTGAGTAAACCCCTCTTAGAGTTACAATCCTTTGCACCTTTTCCCGCACTACTCTTATTTTCCTTTAGATCCTTCTTCTTCATCTTCTTCTTCATCTTCATTTCCTACTTCTCTTTCCTTTTATCCTCCTCGTTCTTCTCCTCTTTTCCAAAATCATTCATAATACTGCTCTGACATTCAAATACCGCAGCACCCGACATAACAAGTGGCTTTTCCCTCCTCTCAATTTCCCTATTAAACAAGTATTTTTTCTGCCGAAGAGGATGATTATGACGAAGAAATCTCCTATGATTCATGTATACAATTTTATGACTAAACGGCAACCAGTTGCTAAGTGTATTATCACCACAAAGAGGACATACTGCCTTCCCTTTATACGTACATCCATATAGATTACCATATGCTGGGAAATCATTAATTGTCCACATCAATAATTCCTTCAAGTTAAATTCTGTTTTAGTAAACGCATCATATACATTCACGCCTTTCTTCCACAACCGAATAAGATCATCAATCAATGGCTGCAAGTATACATCGATGTCCTTACCCGGTTGCTTTTTCCCTGGAATCAGCATGATTAGAATAATGCTTTCGCTTTGCATACACTTATCGAGGGCGAAATTATAAACCACAATCATCACTGGCCAACAATTGTGGGTTGCAGATAGATCGCCAAATGGATTGAATCCATCAGCAGCAAGCCCAAGATGCAGATTACGCGAATCTGAAGCAAATGCGGGAAATCTTTTGTCTATGTTCTTTCAAGCCAAAGAATCTTAAGGATGACGTATTTTCCCATCTCTACTCTTGTTTGTTGCGTGCCATATCAACTGCTCAGCCAGCTCTGTTGAATTAAATAATCTCTCCAATCTTGGCACAATGGGGAAGTATCTAAGAACCTTCACCGGAATATTCTTTTTAGGCTTGTCTATCATGTTAGCATCATCGTCCATGTTAGATGTGTCTTTCTTCCACCTAGAATAATGAAATTTAAGGCATTCATCTGCATCTTTCAACTCTTTTCTAAACAAGCACCAATCATTCTCACATGCATGTATTTTCTTGTAAGTCAGTTGATAAGATTTCAGCAGCTTCTTCACTTCATATGTGCTTTTAGGAAGACAATGACCTAGCGGAAACAGGGATCCAAATGTCTTGAGAAGTTCGTCAAAAGCCTTTCTAGATATACCATTAACTGTCTTGTGTCTATACAATTGAACAGTGATAGATAACTTTGTGTGTGTTTTACAATTAGGGTATAAAGGGGCATCATCCTCATCCACCTGGTTGTCCAACCCCTCGTCCGCACTGATTTCATGGCATGGATCTTGATGTACATCACTTTCAACATTACCCTCACCGGAGAACTGTTCTGAACCATATGTCGCTCCCTCTTGGTGAACATCATCATCATTAGAAATGATAGCCAACTCCCCGTGAAAAACCCACTCAGTGTATGTAGGATCCATACCTCGCTTCAGCAAGTGAAGATGCACTTCTTTCGGAGGAAGCGGCAAAGCAAGATTCTTATAATCAACTCAAATACAACCAAACTTAGAAGGATTTCCAAGTTTCTGACAAACAGTCTCTATGAAATTCTTCAATGCATCCTGATATGGAGGACCACCCCTATATAAAAGATAGATAGATAAAATCAAAACATGGTAATATCGTAAACAATAACCAATGTAAAGATTAATTATGTAATATCCTTAAGTTAAACATATTAACCTTGGCCAATGAATCCAATCTTTATTCATCATTTAGGACGAATTCAATCAATATATGTTAAAATGAAACTTGATTTGCGCGTAACAGAAAAAAGAAGAGTTAGAATTCTAATATTTTGACAGGCCACTTTTCAAGAATTTGATATAATGGTTCATAAACACAAAATTCTAATATTATGTATGACCGAACACTTTTCAGTAATGAAGTACTTTATATTTCTTTTAAATCATCATGTCTTACACATAAAATGAAATTTAATTACATATGAAGACTTTTCCCTAGATTTGTAACTAGATCAGCCAATTGCCTTGTAGAAACTCTAACTTTCTCTTTAGCAACAATGAAGATAGCATCTGAAGCCCATGTAAAATCTCCACATTGTTCACATATAAGGTAAGCTATGTGCTTATTGTGTTGATTATTGCATATTTTTAGGGTGAGTTTGCAATTGCAGGTTGAAACGAAGCACAACTGATTGTGCAATGGACAATTTTTATAAGGGTGGTCATCTTCTCCGCAGGCATTACAGCTTTTCTTTGATGGTAATAATAACAACTTGGCTTTGCAAGGGTTAGAAGCATCATGAAACCATTCAAAATAGGTGCAGGTTGGTATGGTGCACTTGAAGAACATTTTTCCATAGGTTTAACTTGTTGTGGATCGTAGAAATGCTCTCACACCATTACAAGGAACATGCTTGCACCTAGAATAGAGCCAAGGACACACTTTTGTCTCATGGTTTCCTTGTTCACACATAGCACGCTCAAATAGGATTTTTTTTTTTTCATTTTCATGTTACTGTTGTTGTTGTTGTTGCAGCTACTACTACTACTTGGAGAGTCTTTCACACCTCCACCCATGACTGATTCACTACAAATAATATGCCTAAGCTAAGAGGACTTGCAATCCTGCCACATTTGACTACTTTAATTAGCGGCAAGTATAAGTACACACACACATTAAACAAAGAGCTCCAAAAGGAATACCTTTGAACTATATATTCTTTCAAATTAAGCTATGTTTCTCTTGAGTGATAATAAATTCTCTTGAAATCCTATACTAAATTGAAAACCAAATTGAAGCAAATCCTGCCAAAAAAAATCATACTTCAATCATTTTAATTAAATGAAATTACTACCTGAATTTAATGAATTAAAAAAACCCTAATTAAAATTAAATGCAATGATCCAATCATTTGAATTTAATGCAACTACTACCTGAATTTAATGAATTCAAAAAACCCTAATTAAAATTAAATTAAAACCCTAAACAGATCGAGAAACCCGAGTTACAAACTTGTGTAAGACTTCTGCTACCTCCATCTATTAATGGTTGTAAGTCTTCAACTCGATCTGTTGGTGAAGAAATCTGTACAGCTACCTCGATATGTTGATATTGTTTTGAGTTATTGTAATCTATTGGTGGTGGTGGTTCTGATGATGGTGAGATGTTGTTGATGGTGAGTTGATATTGATGTTGGTTCTGATGATGGTGAGATGTTGATGTTGCGGTTTTGAGGAAGAAGGGATGAATGAGGTGGTGGTGCTGCGGGAGAAACAAAGAAATGGATAAAAATGGATAAGGATAGAGAAGATAAGGATAGTAAAGAAATAAAAAATAAAAAATATGGACGGTCAGAGATTGAAATGGATGGTTGTGATGACATATTCTTTTCAACATCTTTCACAACTATTAAAAATGGTCGTCGTAGTGGTTTTAAACTTCTGTTAAATTTTTTTCACTTCTGCTAAAAGTTTTCTAATTTTTTTTCACTCCCGGTGGAATCTATCGTTCGGATGGTCGGAATCTTCGTTCGGACAAAGTTTTCCACTCATAGTAGTCCGAACCCGACCAGGTTTCGATATCGGAGTCACTTTCATTATCAAAGTTGATGGAATCAGGGTTTGTTTAAGCTTTCCGGTATGGAATCTATCGTTCGGACGGTCGGAATCGTCGTTAGGACAAAGTTTTCTACTTAGTGTCGTTCGAACCCGACCAGGTTTCGATCTCGGAGTCACTTTCATTCTCGAAGTTGACGGAATCAGGGTTTGTTTAAGCTTTCCGGTATAGAATCTATCGTTCGGATGGTCGGAATCATCGTTCGGACAAAGTTTTCCACTAAGAGTAGTCCGAACCCGACCAGGTTTCGATCTCGGAGTCACTATCATTCTCGAAACTGACGGAATCAGGGTTTGTTTAAGATTTCCGGAATGGAATCTATCATTCGGATGGTCGGAATCATCGTTCGGACAAAGTTTTCCTCTCAGAGTAGTCCGCACCCGACCAAGTTTCGATCTCGGAGTCACTTTCATTCTCGAAGTTGACGGAATCAGGGTTTTTTTAAGCTTTCTGGTATGGGATCTATCGTTCGGATGGTCGGAATCGTCATTCGGACAAATTTTTCCACTCAGAATAGTCCGAACCCGACCAGGTTTCGATCTCGGAGTCACTTTCATTCTCGAAGTTAACGGAATCAAGGTTTGTTTAAGCTTTCCGGTATGGAATCTATCGTTCGGATGGTAGGAATCGTCGTTCGGACAAAGTTTTCCACTCAGAGTAGTCCGAACCCAACCAGGTTTCGATCTTGGAGTCACTTTCATTCTCGAAGTTGACGGAATCAGGGTTTTTTTAAGCTTTCCGGTATGGAATCTATCGTTCGGATGGTCGGAATCATCGTTCGGACAAAGTTTTCCACTCAGAGTAGTCCGAACCCGACCAGGATTCGATCTCGGAGTCACTTTCATTCTCGAAGTTGACGGAATCAGGGTTTCTTTAAACTTTCTGGTATGGAATCTATCGTTCGGATGGTCGGAATCGTCATTCGGACAAAGTTATCCACTTAGAGTAGTCCGAACCCCACCAGGTTTCGATCTCGGAGTCACTTTCATTCTCGAAGTTGACAAAATCAGGGTTTGTATAAGCTTTCTGGTATGGAATCTATTGTTCGGATGGTCGGAATCGTCGTTCGGACAAAGTTTTCCACTCATAGTAGTCCGAACCCGACCAGGTTTCGATCTCGGAGTCACTTTCATTCTCTAAGTTGACGGAATCAGGGTTTGTTTAAGCTTTCCGGTATGGAATCTATCGTTCGGATGGTCGGAATCGTCGTTTAGACAAAGTTTTCCACTCAGAGTAGTCCGAACCCGACCAGGTTTCGATCTCGGAGTCACTTTCATTCTCGAAGTTGACGGAATCAGGGTTTGTTTAAGCTTTCCGGTATGGATCTATCGTTCGGATGGTCGGAATCGTCGTTCGGACAAAGTTTTCCACTCAGAGTAGTCCGAACCCGACCAGGTTTCGATCTCGGAGTCACTTTCATTTTCTACGTTGACGGAATCATGGTTTGTTTAAGATTTCTGGTATGGAATCTATCGTTCGGATGGTCGGAATCATCGTTCGGACAAAGTTTTTCACTCAGAGTAGTCCGAACCCGATCAGGTTTCGATCTCGGAGTCACTTTCATTCTCGAAGTTGACGGAATCAGGGTTTGTTTAAGCTTTCAGGTTTTGAATCTATCGATCGGATGGTCGGAATCGTATTTCAGACAAAGTTTTCCACTCATAGTAGTCTGAACCCGACCAGGTTTCGATCTCGGAGTCACTTTCATTCTCGAAGTTGACGGAATCAGGGTTTGTTTAAGCTTTCCGGTTTCGGTTGGTCGGAATCGTCGTTCGGACAAAGTTTTCCACTTAGAGTAGTCCGAACCCGACCAGGTTTTGATCTCGGAGTCACTTTCATTCTCGAAGTTGACGGAATCAGGGTTTATTTAAGCTTTCATGTATGGAATTTATCGTTCGGATGGTCGGGATCGTAGTTCGGACAAAGTTTTCCACTCAGAGTAGTCCGAACCCGACCAGGTTTCGATCTCGGAGTCAATTTCATTCTCGAAGTTAACGGAATCAGGGTTTGTTTAAGCTTTCCAATATGGAATCTATCATTCGGATGGTCGGAATCGCCGTTCGGACAAATTTTTCCACTCAGAGTAGTCCGAACCCGACCAGGTTTCGATCTCAGAGTCACTTTCATTCTCGAAGTTGACGGAATCAGGGCTTGTTTAAGCTTTCCGGTATAGAATCTTTCATTTCGATGGTCGGAATCGTCGTTCGGACAAAGTTTTCCAATCAGAGTAGTCCAAACCCGGCCAGGTTTCGATCTCGGAGTAATTTTCATTCTCGAAGTTGACGGAATCAGGGTTTTTTTTACGCTTTCTGGAATGGAATCTATCGTTCGGATGGTCGGAATCATCATTCGGACAAAGTTTTCCACTCAGAGTTGTCCGAACCCGACCAGTTTTCGATCTCGGAGTCACTTTCATTCTCGAAGTTGACGGAATCAGGGTTTGTTTAAGCTTTCCGGCATGGAATCTATCGTTCGGATGGTCGGAATCGTCGTTCGGACAAAATTTTCCACTCAGAGTAGTCCGAACCCGACCAAATTTCGATATCGGAGTCACTTTCATTATCGAAGTTGACAGAACAAGGGTTTGTTTAAGCTTTCAGGTATGAAATCTATCATTCGGATGATCGGAATCATCGTTTGGACAAAGTTTTCCACTCAGAGTAGTCCGAACCCGACCAGGTTTCGATCTCAGAGTTACTTTTAGTATCGAAGTTGACGGAATCAGGGTTTGTTTAAGATTTCCGGTATGGAATCTATCGTTCGGATGGTCGGAATCGTTGTTCGGATACATTTTTCCGCTCTGGAGTAGTCCGAACCCGACCAGGTTTCGATCTCGGAGTCACTTTCATTCTCGAAGTTAACGGAATCAGGGTTTGTTTAAGATTTCCGATATGGAATCTATCATTCTGATGGTTGGAATCGTCGTTCGGACAAAGTTTTCAACTCATAGTAGTCCGAACCCGACCAGGTTTCGATCTTTGAGTCACTTTCATTCTCGAAGTTGAAGGAATCAGGGTTTGTTTAAGCTTTCCGGTATGGAATCTATCGTTCGGATGGTCGGAATCGTTGTTCGGACAAATTTTTCCACTCAGAGTAGTCCGAACCCGACCAGGTTTCGATCTCCGATCCCGACCAGGTTTCGATCTTGGAGTCACTTTCATTCTCGAAGTTGACGGAATTAGGGTTTGTTTAAGCTTTCCGGTTTGGAATCTGTCGATCGGATGGTCGAAATAGTATTTCAGACAAAGTTTTCCACTCATAGTAGTCTGAACCCGACCAGGTTTTGATCTCTGAATCACTTTCATTCTCGAAGTTGACGGAATCAGGGTTTGTTTAAGCTTTCCGGTTTCGGTTGGTCGGAATCGTCGTTCGGACAAAGTTTTCCACTCAGAGTAGTCCGAACCCGACCAGGTTTTGATCTCGGAGTCACTTTCATTCTCGAAGTTGACGGAATCAGGGTTTGTTTAATCTTTCAGGTATGGAATCTATCGTTCGGATGGTCGGGATCGTAGTTCGGACAAAGTTTTCCACTCAGAGTAGTCCGAACCCGATCAGGTTTCGATCTCGGAGTCAATTTCATTCTCGGAGTTATCGGAATCATGGTTTGTTTAAGCTTTCCAATATGGAATCTATCATTCGGATGGTCGGAATCGTCGTTCGGACAAAGTTTTCCACTCAGAGTAGTCCGAACCCGACCAGGTTTCGATCTCAGAGTCACTTTCATTCTCGAAGTTGACGGAATCAGGGTTTGTTTAAGCTTTCCGGTATGGAATCTTTCATTTCGATGGTCGGAATCGTCGTTCGGACAAAGTTTTCCACTCAGAGTAGTCCGAACCCGACCAGGTTTCGATCTCGGAGTAATTTTCATTCTCTAAGTTGACGGAATCAGGGTTTTTTTTACGCTCTCTGGAATGGAATCTATCGTTCGGATGGTCGGAATCATCATTCGGACAAAGTTTTCCACTCAGAGTTGTCCGAACCCGACCAGGTTTCGATCTCGGAGTCACTTTCATTCTCGAAGTTGACGGAATCAGGGTTTGTTTAAGCTTTCCGGTATGAAATCTATCGTTCGGATGGTCGGAATCGTCGTTCGGACAAACTTTTCCACTCAGAGTAGTCCGAACCCGACCAAATTTCGATATCGGAGTCACTTTCATTCTCGAAGTTGACAGAACAAGGGTTTGTTTAAGCTTTCAGGTATGGAATCTATCGTTCGGATGATCGGAATCATCGTTCGGACAAAGTTTTCCACTCAGAGTAGTCTGAACCCGACCAGGTTTCGATCTCAGAGTTACTTTCATTCTCGAAGTTGACGGAATCAGGGTTTGTTTAAGCTTTCCGGTATGGAATCTATCGTTCGGATGGTCAGAATCGTTGTTCGGATAAAGTTTTCCACTCAGAGTAGTCCGAACCCGACCAGGTTTCGATCTCGGAGTCACTTTCATTCTCGAAGTTGACGGAATAAGGGTTTGTTTAAGATTTCCGGTATGGAATCTATTATTCTGATGATCGGAATCGTCGTTCGGACAAAGTTTTCCACTCATAGTAGTCCGAACCTGACCAGGTTTTGATCTCGGAGTCACTTTCATTCTCGAAGTTGAAGGAATCAAGGTTTGTTTAACCTTTATGGTATGGAATCTATCGTTCGGATGGTCGGAATCGTCATTCGGACAAAGTTTTCCACTTAGAGTAGTCCGAACCTGACCAGGTTTCGATCTCGGAGTCACTTTCATTCTCGAAGTTGACGAAATCAGGGTTTGTTTAAGCTTTCCGGTATGGAATCTATCGTTCGGATGGTCGGAATCGTCGTTCGGACAAAGTTTTCCACTCATAGTAGTCCGAACCCGACCAGGTTTCGATCTCGGAGTCACTTTCATTCTCTAAGTTGACGAAATCAGGGTTTGTTTAAGCTTTCTGGTATGGAATCTATCGTTCGGATGGTCGGAATCGTCGTTCGGACAAAGTTTTCCACTCATAGTAGTCCGAAACCGACTAGGTTTCGATCTCGAGTCACTTTCATTCTCGAAGTTGACGGAATCAGGGTTTGTTTAAGCTTTCCGGTATGGAATCTATCGTTCGGATGGTCGGAATCATCGTTCGGACAAAGTTTTCCACTCGAGTAGTCCAAACCCCGACTGTGTTTCGATCTCGAGTCACTTTCATTCTCGAAGTTGACGGAATCGGGGTTTGTTTAAGCTTTGGTCGGGTATGGAATCTATCGTTCGGATGGTCGGAATCGTCATTCGGACAAAGTTTTTTCCACTCGTTCGGAGAGTAGTCGGAAAGAAGTAGCCCGACCAGGTTTCGATCTCGGAGTCACTTTCATTCTCGAAGTTGACGGAATCAGGGTTTGTTTAAGCTTTCCCATTTGGAATCTATCGATCGGATGGTCGGAATCGTATTTCAGACAAAGTTTTCCACTCATAGTAGTCTGAACCCGACCAGGTTTCGATCTCGAAGTCACTTTCATTCTCGAAGTTGACGGAATCAGGGTTTGTTTAAGCTTTCCGGTATGGAATCTATCATTCGGATGGTCGGAATCGTCATTCGGACAAAGTTTTCCACTCAAAGTAGTCCGAACCCGACCAGGTTTTGATCTCGGAGTCACTTTCATTCTCGAAGTTGACGGAATCAGGATTTGTTTAAGCTTTCAGGTATGGAATCTATCGTTTGGATGGTCGGGATCGTAGTTCAGACAAATTTTTCCACTCAGAGTAGTCCGAACCCGACCAGGTTTCGATCTCGGAGTCAATTTCATTCTCGAAGTTAACGGAATCTAGGTTTGTTTAAGCTTTCCAATATGGAATCTATCATTCGGATGGTCGGAATCGTCGTTCGGACAAAGTTTTCCACTCAGAGTAGTCCGAACCCGACCAGGTTTCGATCTCGGAGTCACTTTCATTCTCGAAGTTGACGGAATCAGGGTTTGTTTAAGCTTTCTGGTATGGAATCTTTCATTCCGATGGTCGGAATCGTCGTTGGGATAAAGTTTTCCACTCAGAGTAGTCCGAACCCGACCAGGTTTCGATCTCGGAGTAATTTTCATTCTCGAAGTTGACGGAATCAGGGTTTTTTTAAGCTTTCTGGAATGGAATCTATCATTCGGATGGTCGGAATAATCATTCGGACAAATTTTTCCACTCAGAGTAGTCCGAGCCCGACCATGTTTCGATCTCGGAGTCACTTTCATTCTCGAAGTTGACGGAATCAGGGTTTGTTTAAGATTTCCGGTATGGTATATATCGTTCGGTTGGTCGGAATCGTCGTTCAGACAAAGTTTTCCTGTCAGGGTAGTCCGAATCCGACCAGGTTTCGATCTCGGAGTCACTTTCATTCTCGAAGTTGATGGAATCAGGGATTGTTTAAGCTTTCCGTTATGGAACCTATCGTTCGGATAGTAGGATTCGTCGTTCGGACAAAGTTTTCCACTCAGAGTAGTCCGAACCCGACCATGTTTCGACATCAGAGTCACTTTCATTCTCGAAGTTGACGGAACCAGGGTTTGTTTAAGCTTTCAGGTATGGAATCTATCGTTCGGATGGTCGGAATCATCGTTCGGACAAAGTTTTCCACTCAGAGTAGTCCGAACCCGACCAAATTTCGATCTCGGAGTCACTTTCATTCTCTAAGTTGATGGAATCAGGGTTTGTTTAAGCTTTCCGGTATGGAATCTATCGTTCGGATGGTAGGATTCGTCGTTCGGACAAATTTTTCCACTCAAAGTAGTCCGAACCCGACCAGGTTTCGATCTCGGAGTCAATTTCATTCTCGAAGTTAACGGAATCAAGGTTTTTTTAAGCTTTCCAATATGGAATCTATCATTCGGATGGTCGGAATCATCGTTCGGACAAAGTTTTCCACTCAGAGTAGTCCGAACCCGACCAGGTTTCGATCTCGGAGTAATTTTCATTCTCGAAGTTGACGGAATCAGGGTTTTTTTTTACGCTTTCTGGAATGGAATCTATCATTCGGATGGTCGGAATCATCATTCGGACAAATTTTTCCACTCAGAGTTGTCCGAACCCGACCAGGTTTCGATCTCGGAGTCACTTTCATTCTCGAAGTTGACGGAATCAGGGTTTGTTTAAGCTTTCCGGTATGGAATCTATCGTTCGGATGGTCGGAATCGTCGTTCGGACAAACTTTTCCACTCAGAGTAGTCCGAACCCGACCAAATTTCGATATCGGAGTCACTTTCATTCTCGAAGTTGATGGAATCAGGGTTTGTTTAAGGTTTCCGGTATGGAATCTATCGTTCGGATGGTAGGATTCGTCGTTCGGACAAAGTTTTCCACTCAGAGTAGTCCGAATCCGACCAGGTTTCGATATCAGAGTAACTTTCATTCTCGAAGTTGACGGAACCAGAGTTTGTTTAAGCTTTCAGGTATGGAATCTATCTTTCGGATGGTCGGAATCATCGTTCGGACAAAGTTTTCCACTCAGAGTAGTCCGAACCCGACCAGGTTTCGATCTCGGAGTCACTTTCATTCTCGAAGTTGACGGTATCAGGGTTTATTTAAGCTTTCCGGTATGGAATCTATCATTTGGATGGTCGGAATCGTCATTCGGACAAAGTTTTCCACTCATAGTAGTCCGAACCCGACCAGGTTTCGATCTCGGAGTCACTTTCATTCTCGAAGTTGAAGGAATCAGGGTTTGTTTAAGCTTTCCGGTATGGAATCTATCGTTCGGATGGTCGGAATCGTCGTTCGGACAAAGTTTTCCACTCAGAGTAGTCCGAACCCGACCAGGTTTCGATCTCGGAGTCACTTTCATTATCAAAGTTAACGGAATCATAGTTTGTTTAAGCTTTCCGGTATGGAATCTATCGATCGGATGGTCGGAATCATCGTTCGGACAAAGTTTTCCACTCATAGTAGTCCGAACCCGACCAGGTTTCGATCTCGGAGTCACTTTCATTCTCGAAGTTGACGGTATCAGGGTTTGTTTAAGCTTTCCGGTATGGTATATATCGTTCGGTTGGTCGGAATCGTCGTTCAGACAAAGTTTTCCTGTCAGGGTAGTCCGAATCCGACCAGGTTTCGATCTCGGAGTCACTTTCATTCTCGAAGTTGATGGAATCAGGGTTTGTTTAAGCTTTCCGGTATGGAATCTATTGTTCGGATAGTAGGATTTGTCGTTCGTATAAAGTTTTACACTCAGAGTAGTCCGAACCCGACCATGTTTCGATATCAGAGTCACTTTCATTCTCGAAGTTGACAGAACTAGAGTTTGTTTAAGCTTTCAGGTATGGAATCTATCGTTCGGATGGTCGGAATCATCGTTCGGACAAAGTTTTCCACTCAGAGTAGTCCGAACCGACTGTGTTTCGATCTCAGAGTCACTTTCATTCTCGAAGTTGATGGAATCAGGGTTTGTTTAAGCTTTTCGGTATGGAATCTATCGTTCGGATGGTCGGAATCATCGTTCGGACAAATTTTTCCACTCAGAGTAGTCCGAACCCGACCAGGTTTCGATCTCGGAGTCACTTTCATTCTCGAAGTTGACGGAATCATGGTTTGTTTAAGATTTCCGGTATGGAATCTATCGATCGGATGGTCGGAATTGTCGTTCGGACAAAGTTTTTCACTCATAGTAGTCTTAACCCGACCAGGTTTCGATCTCGGAGTCACTTTCATTCTCGAAGTTGACGGAATCATGGTTTGTTTAAGCTTTCCGGTATGGAATCTATCGATCGGATGGTCGGAATCGTCGTTCGGACAAAGTTTTTCACTCATAGTAGTCTTAACCCGACCAGGTTTCGATCTCGGAGTCACTTTCATTCTCGAAGTTGACGGAATCAGGGTTTGTTTAAGCTTTCCGGTATGGTATATATCGTTCGGTTGGTCGAAATCGTCGTTCAGACAAAGTTTTCTGCTCAGGTTAGTCCGAATCCGACTAGGTTTCGATCTCGGAGTCACTTTCATTCTCGAAGTTGATGGATTCAGGGTTTGTTTAAGCTTTCCGGTATGGAATCTATCATTCGGATGGTAGGATTCGTCGTTCGGACAAAGTTTTCCACTCAGAGTAGTCCGAACCCGACCAGATTTCGATATCAGAGTCACTTTCATTCTCGAAGTTAACAGAATCAAGGTTTGTTTAAGCTTTCCAATATGGAATCTATCATTCGGATGGTCGGAATCGTAGTTCGGACAAAGTTTTCCACTCAGAGTAGTCCGAACCCGACCAGGTTTCGATCTCGGAGTCACTTTCATTCTCGAAGTTGACGGAATCAGGGTTTTTTTTACGCTTTCTGGAATGGAATCTATCGTTCGGATGGTCGGAATCATCATTCGGACAAAGTTTTCCACTCAGAGTTGTCCGAACCCGACCAGGTTTCGATCTCGGAGTCACTTTCATTCTCGAAGTTGACGGAATCAGGGTTTGTTTAAGCTTTCCGGTATGGAATCTATCATTCGGATGGTCGAAATCGTCGTTCGGACAAAGTTTTCCACTCATAGTAGTCCGAACCCGACCAGGTTTCGATATCAGAGTCACTTTCATTCTCGAAGTTGACGGAACCAGAGTTTGTTTAAGCTTTCAGGTATGGAATCTATCATTCGGATGGTCGAATCATCGTTCGGACAAAGTTTTCCACAAGAGTAGTCCGAACCCGACCAGGTTTTGATCTTGAGTCACTTTCATTCTCGAAGTTGAAGGAATCAGGGTTTGTTTAAGCTTTCAGGTATGGAATCTATCATTCGGATGGTCGGAATCATCGTTCGGAAAAAGTTTTCCACTCAGAGCAGTCCGAACCCGACCAGGTTTCGATCTCAGAGTCACTTTCATTCTCGAAGTTGACGGAATCAGGGTTTGTTTAAGCTTTCCGGTATGGAATCTATCATTCTGATAGTCGGAATCGTCGTTCGGACAAAGTTTTCCACTCATAGTAGTCCGAACCCGACCAGGTTTCGATCTCGGAGTCACTTTCATTCTCGAAGTTGATGGAATCAGGGTTTGTTTAAGCTTTCCGGTATGGAATCTATCGTTCGGATGGTCGGAATCGTCGTTCGGACAAAGTTTTCCACTCAGAGTAGTCCGAACCCGACCAGGTTTCGATCTCGGAGTCACTTTCATTCTCGAAGTTGACGGAACTAGAGTTTGTTTAAGCTTTTAGGTATGGAATCTATCGTTCTTATGGTCAGAATCGTTGTTTGGATAAAGTTTTCCACTCAGAGTAGTCCGAACCCGACCAAATGTTTCGATCTCGAGTCACTTTCATTCTCGAAGTTGACGGAATCGGGTTTGTTTAAGCTTTCCAGTATGGAATCTATCTTTCGGATGGTCGGAATCGTCGTTCGGACAAAGTTTTCCACTCAGAGTAGTCCGAACCCGACCAGGTTTCGATCTCGAGTCACTTTCATTCTCGAAGTTGACGGAATCAAGGGTTTGTTTAAGCTTTCCGTATGGAATCTATCATTCGGATGGTCGGAATCGTCGTTCGGACAAAGTTTTCCACTCAGAGTAGTCCGAACCCGACCAGGTTTCGATCTCGGAGTCACTTTCATTCTCGAAGTTGACGGAATCAGGGTTTGTTTAAGATTCTCGGTATGGAATCTATCATTCGGATGGTCGGAATCGTCGTTCGGACAAAGTTTTCCACTCAGAGTAGTCCGAACCCGACCAGGTTTCGATCTCGAGTCACTTTCATTCTCAAAGTTAACGGAATCATGGTTTGTTTAAGCTTTCCGGTATGGAATCTATCGTTCGGATGGTCGGAATCATCGTTCGGACAAAGTTTTCCACTCAGAGTAGTCCGAACCCGACCAGGTTTCGATATCAGAGTCACTTTCATTCTCGAAGTTGACGGAACCAGAGTTTGTTTAAGCTTTCGGTATGGAATCTATCGTTCGGATGGTCGGAATCATCGTTCGGACAAAGTTTTCCACTCAGAGTAGTCCGAACCCGACCATGTTTCGATATCAGAGTCACTTTCATTCTCGAAGTTGACAGAACTAGAGTTTGTTTAAGCTTTCAGGTATGGAATCTATCGTTCGGATGGTCGGAATCATCGTTCGGACAAAATTTTCCACTCGAGTAGTCCTAACCCGACCATGTGTTTCGATCGGAGTCACTTTCATTCTCGAAGTTGATGGAATCGGGTTTGTTTAAGCTTTCGGTATGGAATCTATCATTCGGATGGTCGAAATCATCAAATTTTTTCGGACAAAGTTTTCCACTCGAGTTAGTCCGAACCCGACCAGGTTTCGATCTCGGAGTCACTTTCATTCTCGAAGTTGACGGAATCAGGGTTTGTTTAAGCTTTCCGGTATGGAATCTATCGTTCGGATGGTTGGAATCATCTTTCGGACAAAGTTTTCCACTCAAAGTAGTTCGAACCCGACCAGTTTCGATCTCGGAGTCACTTTCATTCTCGAAGTTGACGGAACTAGAGTTTGTTTAAGCTTTTAGGTATGGAATCTATCGTTCGGATGGTCAGAATCGTTGTTTGGATAAAGTTTTCCACTCAGAGTAGTCCGAACCCGACCAGGTTTCGATCTCGGAGTCACTTTCATTCTCGAAGTTGAAGGAATCAGGGTTTGTTTAAGCTTTCCGGTATGGAATCTATCATTCGGATGGTCGAAATCGTCGTTCGGACAAAGTTTTCCACTTAGAGTAGTCCGAACCCGACCAGGTTTCGATCTCGGAGTCACTTTCATTCTCGAAGTTGACGGAATCAGGGTTTGTTTAAGCTTTCATGTATGGAATCTATCGTTCGGATGGTCGGAATCGTCGTTCGGACAAAGTTTTCCACTCAGAGTAGTCCGAACCCGACCAGGTTTTGATCTCGGAGTCACTTTCATTCTCGAAGTTGACGGAATCAGGGTTTGTTTAAGCTTTCCAATATGGAATCTATCATTCGGATGGTCGGAATCATCGTTCGGACAAAGTTTTCCACTCAGAGTAGTCCGAACCCGACCAGGTTTCGATCTCGGAGTCACTTTCATTCTCGAAGTTGACGGAATTAGGGTTTGTTTAAGCTTTCCGGTATGGAATCTATCATTCGGATGGTCGGAATCGTCGTTCGGACAAAGTTTTCCACTCATAGTAGTCCTAACCCGACCAGGTTTCGATCTCGAGTCACTTTCATTCTCGAAGTTGATGGATTCAGGGTTTGTTTAAGCTCTCCGGTATGGAATCTATCATTCGGATGGTCGGAATCGTCGTTCGGACAAAGTTTTCCACTCAGAGTAGTCCGAACCCGACCAGGTTTCGATATCAGAGTCACTTTCATTCTCGAAGTTGACGGAACCAGAGTTTGTTTAAGCTTTCAGGTATGGAATCTATCGTTCGGATGGTCGGAATCATCGTTCGGACAAAGTTTTCCACTCAGAGTAGTCCGAACCCGACCAGGTTTCGATCTCGAGTCACTTTCATTCTCGAAGTTGACGGAATCAGGGTTTGTTTAAGCTTTCGTGTATGGAATCTATCATTCGGATGGTCGGAATCATCGTTCGGACAAAGTTTTCCACTCAGAGTAGTCCGAACCCGACCAGGTTTCGATCTCGGAGTCACTTTCATTCTCGAAGTTGACGGAATCAGGGTTTGTTTAAGCTTTCCGGTATGGAATCTATCGTTCGGATAGTAGGATTCGTCGTTCGGACAAAGTTTTCCACTCATAGTAGTCCGAACCCGACCATGTTTCGATCTCAGAGTCACTTTCATTCTCGAAGTTGACGGAATCAGGGTTTGTTTAAGCTTTCAGGTATGGAATCTATCATTCGGATGGTCGGAATCATCGTTCGGACAAAGTTTTCCACTCGAATCTAGTAGTCCTAACCCGACCGTGTTTCGATCTCGGAGTCACTTTCATTCTCGAAGTTGACGGAACCAGAGTTTGTTTAAGCTTTCAGGTATGGAATCTATCGTTCGGATGGTCGGAATCATCGTTCGGACAAAGTTTTCCACTCAGAGTAGTCCGAACCCGACCAGGTTTCGATCTCGGAGTCACTTTCATTCTCGAAGTTGACGGAATCAGGGTTTGTTTAAGCTTTCAGGTATGGAATCTATCATTCGGATGGTCGGAATCATCGTTCGGACAAAGTTTTCCACTCAGAGTAGTCCGAACCCGACGGGTTTCGATCTCGAGTCACTTTCATTCTCGAAGTTGACGGAATCGTGGTTTGTTTAAGCTTTTGGTATGGAATCTATCGTTCGGATGGTCGGAATCGTCGTTCGGACAAAGTTTTCCACTCGAGTAGTCCGAACCCGACCAGGTTTCGATCTCGGAGTCACTTTCATTCTCGAAGTTGACGGAATCGGGTTTGTTTAAGCTTTCGGGTATGGAATCTATCTATCGTTCGGATGGTCGGAATCATCGTTCGGACAAAGTTTTCCACTCGAGTAGTCGAACCCGACCAGGGTTTCGATCTCGGAGTCACTTTCATTCTCGAAGTTGACGGAATCAGGGTTTGTTTAAGCTTTCCGGTATGGAATCTATCGTTCGGATGGTCGGAATCGTCGTTCGGACAAAGTTTTCCACTCATAGTAGTCTGAACCCGACCAGGTTTCGATCTCGGAGTCACTTTCATTCTCGAAGTTGACAGAACAAGGGTTTGTTTAAGCTTTCCGGTATGGAATCTATCATTCGGATGGTCGGAATCATCGTTCGGACAAAGTTTTCCACTCAGAGTAGTCCGAACCCGACCAGGTTTCGATCTCGGAGTCACTTTCATTCTCGAAGTTGACGGAATCAGGGTTTGTTTAAGCTTTTCGGTATGGAATCTATCGTTCGGATGGTCGGAATCGTCGTTCGGACAAAGTTTTCCACTCGAGAATAGTCCAATATGGAAACCGACCAGGTTTCGATCTCGGAGTCACTTTCATTCTCGAAGTTGACGGAATCAGGGTTTGTTTAAGCTTTCCGGTATGGAATCTATCATTCGGATGGTCGAAATCGTCGTTCGGACAAAGTTTTCCACTCAGAGTAGTCCGAACCCGACCATGGTTTCGATCTCGAGTCACTTTCATTCTCGAAGTTGACGGAATCGGGTTTGTTTAAGCTTTCGGTATGGAATCTATCGTTCGGATGGTCGGAATCATCGTTCGGACAAAGTTTTCCACTCGAGTAGTCCGAATCTAGGTTTGTTTAACATCGTAGTTCGGACAAAGTTTTCCTCAAAGAGTCCGAACCCGACCAGGTTTCGATCTCGAGTCACTTTCATTCTCGAAGTTGACGGAATCAGGGTTTGTTTAAGCTTTCGGGTATGGAATCTATCGTTCGGATGGTCGGAATCGTCGTTCGGACAAAGTTTTCCACTCGTGAGTAGTCCAAACCCGACCGTGTTTCGATCTCGGAGTCACTTTCATTCTCGAAGTTGACGGAATCGTGGTTTGTTTAAGCTTTCCGAGTATGGAATCTATCATTCTGATAGTCGGAATCATCGTTCGGACAAAGTTTTCCACTCATAGTAGTCCGAACCCGACCAGGTTTCGATCTCGGAGTCACTTTCATTCTCGAAGTTGATGGAATCAGGGTTTGTTTAAGCTTTCCGGTATGGAATCTATCGTTCGGATGGTAGGATTCGTCGTTCGGACAAAGTTTTCCACTCAGAGTAGTCCGAACCCGACCATGTTTCGATCTCGAGTCACTTTCATTCTCGAAGTTGACGGAATCGGGTTTGTTTAAGCTTTCGGTATGGAATCTATCGCTTTCGGATGGTCGGAATCATGTTCGGACAAAGTTTTCCACTCGTAGTAGTCCGAACCCGACCATGTTTCGATCTCTGAGTCACTTTCATTCTCGAAGTTGACGGAATCGGGGTTTGTTTAAGCTTTCGGTATGGAATCTATCATTCGGATGGTCGGAATCATCGTTCGGACAAAGTTTTCCACTCAGAGTAGTCCGAACCCGACCAGGTTTCGATCTCGGAGTCACTTTCATTCTCGAAGTTGACGGAATCATGGTTTGTTTAAGCTTTCCGGTATGGAATCTATCGTTCGGATGGTCGGAATCATCGTTCGGACAAAGTTTTCCACTCGAGTAGTCCGAACCCGACCAGGTTTCGATCTCGAGTCACTTTCATTCTCGAAGTTGACGGAATCGGGGTTTGTTTAAGCTTTCCGGTATGGAATCTATCATTCGGATGGTGGAATCATCGTTCGGACAAAGTTTTCCACTCATAGTAGTCCGAACCCGACCGTGTTTCGATCTCGAGTCACTTTCATTCTCGAAGTTGACGGAATCGTGGTTTGTTTAAGCTTTCCGGTATGGAATCTATCGTTCGGATGGTCGGAATCGTCGTTCGGACAAAGTTTTCCACTCGAAGTAGTCCGAACCCACAGGTTTTCGATCTGAGTCACTTTCATTCTCGAAGTTGACGGAATCGGGTTTGTTTAAGCTTTCCGGTATGGAATCTATCATTCGGATGGTCGGAATCGTCGTTCGGACAAAGTTTTCCACTCAGAGTAGTCCGAACCCGACCAGGTTTCGATATCAGAGTCACTTTCATTCTCGAAGTTGACGGAACCAGAGTTTGTTTAAGCTTTCAGGTATGGAATCTATCGTTCGGATGGTCGGAATCATCGTTCGGACAAAGTTTTCCACTCAGAGTAGTCCGAACCCGACCATGTTTCGATCTCAGAGTCACTTTCATTCTCGATTTGACGGAATCAGGGTTTGTTTAAGCTTTTCGTTTATGGAATCTATCATTCTCGGATGGTCGGAATCGTCGTTCGGACAAAGTTTTCCACTCGTTAGTAGTCCGAACCCACCAGGTTTCGATCTCGAGTCACTTTCATTCTCGAAGTTGACGGAATCGGGTTTGTTTAAGCTTTCGGTATGGAATCTATCATTCGGATGGTCGGAATCATCGTTCGGACAAAGTTTTCCACTCGAGTAGTCCGAACCCGACCAGGTTTCGATCTCTGAGTCACTTTCATTCTCGAAGTTGACGGAATCATGGTTTGTTTAAGCTTTCCGGTATGGAATCTATCGTTCGGATGGTCGGAAATCGTCGTTCGGACAAAGTTTTCCACTCGTAGTAGTCCGAACCCGACCGTGTTTCGATCTCGAGTCACTTTCATTCTCGAAGTTGATGGAATCGTGGTTTGTTTAAGCTTTTTGTATGGAATCTATCGTTCGGATGGTAGGAATTGAATCATCGTTCGGACAAAGTTTTCCACTCATAGTAGTCCGAACCCGACCATGTTTCGATCTCGAGTCACTTTCATTCTCGAAGTTGACGGAATCGAGGTTTGTTTAAGCTTTCAGGTATGGAATCTATCGTTCGGATGGTCGGAATCATCGTTCGGACAAAGTTTTCCACTCAGAGTAGTCCGAACCCGACCATGTTTCGATCTCGGAGTCACTTTCATTCTCGAAGTTGACGGAATCAGGGTTTGTTTAAGCTTTCCGGTATGGAATCTATCGTTCGGATGGTCGGAATCGTCGTTCGGACAAAGTTTTCCACTCATAGTAGTCCGAACCCGACCAGGTTTCGATCTCGAGTCACTTTCATTCTCGAAGTTGACGGAATCAGGGTTTTTTTAAGCTTCCGGTATGGAATCTATCATTCGGATGGTCGGAATCGTCGTTCGGACAAAGTTTTCCACTCAGAGTAGTCCGAACCCGACCAGGTTTCGATATCAGAGTCACTTTCATTCTCGAAGTTGACGGAACCAAAGTTTGTTTAAGCTTTCAGGTATGGAATCTATCGTTCGGATGGTCGGAATCATCGTTCGGACAAAGTTTTCCACTCAGAGTAGTCCGAACCCGACCAGGTTTCGATCTCGGAGTCACTTTCATTCTCGAAGTTGATGGAATCGTGGTTTGTTTAAGCTTTCCAGGTATGGAATCTATCGTTCGGATAGTCGGAATCATCGTTCGGACAAAGTTTTCCACTCAGAATAGTCCGAACCCGACCAGGTTTCGATCTCGGAGTCACTTTCATTCTCGAAGTTGATGGAACCAGAGTTTGTTTAAGCTTTCAGGTATGGAATCTATCGTTCGGATAGTCGGAATCATCGTTCGGACAAAGTTTTCCACTCAGAGTAGTCCGAACCCGAAAAGGTTTCGATCTCGGAGTCACTTTCATTCTCGAAGTTGACGGAATCAGGGTTTGTTTAAGCTTTCCGGTATGGAATCTATCGTTCGGATGGTCGGAATCATCGTTCGGACAAAGTTTTCCACTCATAGTAGTCCGAACCCGACCATGTTTCGATCTCGGAGTCACTTTCATTCTCAAAGTTGACGGAATCAGGGTTTGTTTAAGCTTTCAGGTATGGAATCTATCGTTCGGATGGTCGGAATCATCGTTCGGACAAAGTTTTCCACTCAGAGTAGTCCGAACCCGACCAGGTTTCGATCTCGAGTCACTTTCATTCTCGAAGTTGACGGAATCGGGTTTGTTTAAGCTTTCCGGTATGGAATCTATCGTTCGGATGGTCGGAATTAATCGTTCGTTCGGACAAAGTTTTCCACTCAGAGTAGTCCGAACCCGACCATGTTTCGATATCGGAGTCACTTTCATTCTCGAAGTTGACGGAATCAGGGTTTGTTTAAGCTTTCAGGTATGGAATCTATCGTTCGGATGGTCGGAATCATCGTTCGGACAAAGTTTTCCACTCGTAGTAGTCCGAACCCGACTGTGTTTCGATCTCGAGTCACTTTCATTCTCGAAGTTGACGGAATCAGGGTTTGTTTAAGCTTTCCGGTATGGAATCTATCGTTCGGATGGTCGGAATCGTCGTTCGGACAAAGTTTTCCACTCAGAGTAGTCCGAACCCGACTAGGTTTCGATCTCGGAGTCACTTTCATTCTCGAAGTTGACGGAATCGTGGTTTGTTTAAGCTTTCGGTATGGAATCTATCGTTCGGATGGTCGGAATCATCGTTCGGACAAAGTTTTCCACTCAGAGTAGTCCGAACCCGACAGGTTTCGATCTCTGAGTCACTTTCATTCTCAAAGTTGACGGAATCAGGGTTTGTTTAAGCTTTCCGGTATGGAATCTATCGATCGGATGGTCGGAATCATCGTTCGGACAAAGTTTTCCACTCATAGTAGTCCGAACCCGACCAGGTTTCGATCTCGGAGTCACTTTCATTCTCGAAGTTGACGGAATCAGGGTTTGTTTAAGCTTTCGGTATGGAATCTATCGTTCGGATGGTGGAATCGTCGTTCGGACAAAGTTTTCCACTCGTAGTAGTCCGAACCCGACCAGGTTTCGATCTCGAGTCACTTTCATTCTCGAAGTTGACGGAATCAGGGTTTGTTTAAGCTTTCCGGTATGGAATCTATCGTTCGGATGGTCGGAATCGTCGTTCGGACAAAGTTTTCCACTCATAGTAGTCCGAACCCGACCAGGTTTCGATCTCGGAGTCACTTTCATTCTCGAAGTTGACGGAATCATGGTTTGTTTAAGCTTTTAGGTATGGAATCTATCGTTCGGATGGTCGGAATCATCGTTCGGACAAAGTTTTCCACTCAGAGTAGTCCGAACCCGACCAGGTTTCGATCTCGGAGTCACTTTCATTCTCGAAGTTGACGGAATCAGGGTTTGTTTAAGCTTTCCGGTATGGAATCTATCGTTCGGATGGTCGGAATCGTCGTTCGGACAAAGTTTTCCACTCATAGTAGTCCGAACCGACCAGGTTTCGATCTCGAGTCACTTTCATTCTCGAAGTTGACGGAATCGGGAGTTTGGTTTGTTTAAGCTTTCCGGTATGGAATCTATCGTTCGGATGGTCGGAATCATCGTTGGACAAAGTTTTCCACTCGTAGTAGTCCGAACCCGACCGGTTTCGATCTCTTCGGAGTCACTTTCATTCTCGAAGTTGACGGAATCAGGGTTTGTTTAAGCTTTCCGGTATGGAATCTATCGTTCGGATGGTCGGAATCGTCGTTCGGACAAAGTTTTCCACTCAGAGTAGTCCGAACCCGACCAGGTTTCGATCTCGGAGTCACTTTCATTCTCGAAGTTGACGGAATCAGGGTTTGTTTAAGCTTTCTGGTATGGAATCTATCGTTCGGATGGTCGGAATCATCGTTCGGACAAAGTTTTCCACTCATAGTAGTCCGAACCCGACCAGGTTTCGATCTCAGAGTCACTTTCATTCTCGAAGTTGACGGAATCAGGGTTTGTTTAAGCTTTCCGGTATGGAATCTATCGTTCGGATGGTCGGAATCGTCGTTCGGACAAAGTTTTCCGCTCAGGTTAGTCCGAATCCGACCAGGTTTCGATCTCGGAGTCACTTTCATTCTCGAAGTTGACGGAATCAGGGTTTGTTTAAGCTTTCCGGTATGGAATCTATCGTTCGGATGGTCGGAATCGTCGTTCGGACAAAGTTTTCCACTCAGAGTAGTCCGAACCCGACCATGTTTCGATATCAGAGTCACTTTCATTCTCGAAGTTGACGGAACCAGAGTTTGTTTAAGCTTTCAGGTATGGAATCTATCGTTCGGATGGTCGGAATCATCGTTCGGACAAAGTTTTCCACTCATAGTAGTCCGAACCCGACCAGGTTTCGATCTCAAAGTCACTTTCATTCTCGAAGTTGACGGAATCAGGGGGTTTGTTTAAGCTTTCCGGTATGGAATCTATCGTTCGGATGGTCGGAATCGTCGTTCGGACAAAGTTTTCCACTCATAGTAGTCGAACCCGACCAGGTTTCGATCTCTGGAGTCACTTTCATTCTCGAAGTTGACGGAATCGGGTTTGTTTAAGCTTTCCGGTATGGAATCTATCGTTCGGATGGTAGGATTCGTCGTTCGGACAAAGTTTTCCACTCATAGTAGTCCGAACCCGACCAGGTTTCGATATCAGAGTCACTTTCATTCTCGAAGTTGACGGAACCAGAGTTTGTTTAAGCTTTTAGGTATGGAATCTATCGTTCGGATGGTCGGAATCGTCGTTCGGACAAAGTTTTCCACTCAGAGTAGTCCGAACCCGACCAGGTTTCGATCTCGGAGTCACTTTCATTCTCGAAGTTGACGGAACCAGGGTTTGTTTAAGCTTTCAGGTATGGAATCTATCGTTCGGATGGTCGGAATCATCGTTCGGACAAAGTTTTCCACTCGAGTAGTCCGAACCCGACCATGTTTCGATCTCGAGTCACTTTCATTCTCGAAGTTGACGGAATCGGGGTTTGTTTAAGCTTTCGGTATGGAATCTATCGTTCGGATGGTCGGAATCGTCGTTCGGACAAAGTTTTCCACTCGAGTAGTCCGAACCGACCAGGTTTCGATCTCGGAGTCACTTTCATTCTCGAAGTTGACGGAATCAGGGTTTGTTTAAGCTTTCCGGTATGGAATCTATCGTTCGGATGGTCGGAATCGTCGTTCGGACAAAGTTTTCCACTCAGAGTAGTCCGAACCCGACCAGGTTTCGATCTCGGAGTCACTTTCATTCTCGAAGTTGACGGAATCAGGGTTTGTTTAAGCTTTCCGGTATGGAATCTATCGTTCGGATGGTCGGAATCGTCGTTCGGACAAAGTTTTCCACTCATAGTAGTCCGAACCCGACCAGGTTTCGATCTCGGAGTCACTTTCATTCTCGAAGTTGACGGAATCAGGGTTTGTTTAAGCTTTCCGGTATGGAATCTATCATTCGGATGGTCGGAATCATCGTTCGGACAAAGTTTTCCACTCATAGTAGTCCGAACCGACCAGGTTTCGATCTCGAGTCACTTTCATTCTCGAAGTTGACGGAATCGAGGTTTGTTTAAGCTTTCGGTATGGAATCTATCATTCGGATGGTCGGAATCGTCGTTCGGACAAAGTTTTCCACTCGGATAGTAGTCCGAACCCGACCAGGTTTCGATCTCGGAGTCAGTTTCATTCTCGAAGTTGACGGAATCAGGGTTTGTTTAAGCTTTCCGGTATGGAATCTATCGTTCGGATGGTCGGAATCGTCGTTCGGACAAAGTTTTCCACTCATAGTAGTATGAACCCGACCAGGTTTCGATCTCGGAGTCACTTTCATTCTCGAAGTTGACGGAATCAGGGTTTGTTTAAGCTTTCCGGTATGGAATCTATCGTTCGGATGGTCGGAATCGTCGTTCAGACAAAGTTTTCCGCTCAGGGTAGTCCGAATCCGACCAGGTTTCGATCTCGGAGTCACTTTCATTCTCGAAGTTGACGGAATCAGGGTTTGTTTAAGCTTTCCGGTATGGAATCTATCGTTCGGATGGTCGGAATCATCGTTCGGACAAAGTTTTCCACTCAGAGTAGTCCGAACCCGACCAGGTTTCGATCTCGGAGTCACTTTCATTCTCGAAGTTGACGGAACCAGGGTTTGTTTAAGCTTTCCGGTATGGAATCTATCGTTCGGATGGTCGGAATCATCGTTCGGACAAAGTTTTCCACTCAGAGTAGTCCGAACCCGACCAGGTTTCGATCTCGAGTCACTTTCATTCTCGAAGTTGACGGAATCGGGGTTTGTTTAAGCTTTCCGGTATGGAATCTATCGTTCGGATGGTGGAATCATCGTTTAGGACAAAGTTTTCCACTCGAGTAGTCCGAACCCGACCAGGTTTCGATCTCGGAGTCACTTTCATTCTCGAAGTTGACGGAATCAGGGTTTGTTTAAGCTTTCAGGTATGGAATCTATCGTTCGGATGGTCGGAATCGTCGTTAGGACAAAGTTTTCCACTCTTTCGAGTAGTCCGAACCATTCGACCAGTTTGTTTCGATATCTCGAGTCACTTTCATTCTCAAAGTTTGACGGAATCGATCTGGTTTGTTTAAGCTTTTCGAGGTTTGTTTATGGAATCTATCGTTCGGATAGTCGGAATCATCGTTCGGACAAAGTTTTCCACTCAGAGTAGTCCGAACCCGACCAGGTTTCGATCTCAGAGTCACTTTCATTCTCGAAGTTGACGGAATCAGGGTTTGTTTAAGCTTTCCGGTATGGAATCTATCGTTCGGATAGTCCAAACTCGACCAGGTTTCGATCTCGGAGTCACTTTCATTCTCGAAGTTGATGGAATCAGGGTTTGTTTAAGCTTTCCGGTATGGAATCTATCGTTCGGATGGTCGGAATCATCGTTCGGACAAAGTTTTCCACTCAGAGTAGTCCGAACCCGACCAGGTTTCGATCTCGGAGTCACTTTCATTCTCGAAGTTGACGGAATCGGGGTTTGTTTAAGCTTTCCGGTGTATGGAATCTATCGTTCGGATGGTCGGAATCGTCGTTCGGACAAAGTTTTCCACTCAGAGTAGTCCGAACCCGACCAGGTTTCGATCTCGGAGTCACTTTCATTATCGAATTTGACGGAATCAGGGTTTGTTTAAGCTTTTCGGTATGGAATCTATCGTTCGGATGGTCGGAATCATCGTTCGGACAAAGTTTTCCACTCAAAGTAGTCCGAACCCGACCAGGTTTCGATCTCGAGTCACTTTCATTCTCGAAGTTGACGGAATCGTGGTTTGTTTAAGCTTTCCGGTATGGAATCCATCGTTTGGATGGTTGGAATCATCTTTCGGACAAAGTTTTCCACTCAAAGTAGTCCGAACTCGACCAGGTTTCGATCTCGAGTCACTTTCATTCTCTATGTTGACGGAATCGGGTTTGTTTAAGCTTTCCGGTATGGAATCTATCGTTCGGATGGTCGAATCGTCGTTCGGACAAAGTTTTCCACTCATAGTAGTCCGAACCGACCAGGTTTCGATCTCGAGTCACTTTCATTCTCGAAGTTGACGGAATCGGGGTTTGTTTAAGCTTTCCGGTATGGAATCTATCGTTCGGATGGTCGGAATCATCGTTCGGACAAAGTTTTCCACTCAGTAGTAGTCCGAACCCGACCAGGTTTCGATATCAGAGTCACTTTCATTCTCGAAGTTGACGGAATCGAGTTTGTTTAAGCTTTCCGGTATGGAATCTATCGTTCGGATAGTCGGAATCATCGTTCCTACAAAGTTTTCCACTCAGAGTAGTCCGAACCCGGCCAGGTTTCGATCTCAGAGCCACTTTCATTCTCGAAGTTGATGGAACCAGAGTTTGTTTAAGCTTTCAGGTATGGAATCTATCGTTCGGATAGTCGGAATCATCGTTCGGACAAAGTTTTCCACTCAGAGTAGTCCGAACCCGACCAGGTTTCGATCTCGAGTCACTTTCATTCTCGAAGTTGACGGAATCAGGGTTTGTTTAAGCTTTCCGGTATGGAATCTATCGTTCGGATGGTCGGAATCATCGTTCGGACAAAGTTTTCCACTCATAGTAGTCCGAACCCGACCAGGTTTCGATCTCGGAGTCACTTTCATTCTCGAAGTTGACGGAATCAGGGTTTGTTTAAGCTTTCCGGTATGGAATCTATCGTTCGGATGGTCGGAATCATCGTTCGGACAAAGTTTTCCACTCAGAGTAGTCCGAACCCGACCAGGTTTCGATCTCGGAGTCACTTTCATTCTCGAAGTTGACGGAATCATGGTTTGTTTAAGCTTTTCGGTATGGAATCTATCGTTCGGATGGTCGGAATCGTCGTTCGGACAAATTTTTCCACTCATAGTAGTCCGAACCGACCTGTGTTTCGATCTCGGAGTCACTTTCATTCTCGAAGTTGACGGAATCAGGGTTTGTTTAAGCTTTCTGGAATGGAATCTATCGTTCGGATGGTCGGAATCATCGTTCGGACAAAGTTTTCCACTCATAGTAGTCCGAACCCGACCAGGTTTCGATCTCGGAGTCACTTTCATTCTCGAAGTTGACGGAATCAGGGTTTGTTTAAGCTTTCCGGTATGGAATCTATCGTTCGGATGGTCGGAATCGTCGTTCGGACAAAGTTTTCCACTCATAGTAGTCCGAACAGGTTTCGATCTCGGAGTCACTTTCATTCTCGAAGTTGACGGAATCAGGGTTTGTTTAAGCTTTCCGGTATGGAATCTATCGTTCGGATGGTCGGAATCATCGTTCGGACAAAGTTTTCCACTCAGAGTAGTCGAACCCGACCAGGTTTCGATCTCGGAGTCACTTTCATTCTCGAAGTTGACGGAACCAGGGTTTGTTTAAGCTTTCCGGTATGGAATCTATCGTTCGGATGGTCGGAATCATCGTTCGGACAAAGTTTTCCACTCATAGTAGTCCGAACCCGACCAGGTTTCGATCTCAGAGTCACTTTCATTCTCGAAGTTGACGGAATCAGGGTTTGTTTAAGCTTTCCGGTATGGAATCTATCGTTCGGATGGTCGGAATCGTCGTTCGGACAAAGTTTTCCACTCATAGTAGTCCGAACCCGACCAGGTTTCGATCTCGGAGTCACTTTCATTCTCGAAGTTGACGGAATCAGGGTTTGTTTAAGCTTTCCGGTATGGAATCTATCGTTCGGATGGTCGGAATCATCGTTCGGACAAAGTTTTCCACTCATAGTAGTCGAACCCGACCAGGTTTCGATCTCGGAGTCACTTTCATTCTCGAAGTTGACGGAATCAGGGTTTGTTTAAGCTTCTATCGGTATGGAATCTATCGTTCGGATGAGTGGTCGGAATCGTCGTTCGGACAAAGTTTTCCACTCGGACAAAGTAGTCGAACCCGACCAGGTTTCGATCTCGAGCCACTTTCATTCTCGAAGTTGATGGAACCAGAGTTTGTTTAAGCTTTCAGGTATGGAATCTATCGTTCGGATAGTCGGAATCATCGTTCGGACAAAGTTTTCCACTCATAGTAGTCCGAACCCGATCGAGGTTTCGATCTCGAGTCACTTTCATTCTCGAAGTTGACGGAATCGTGGTTTGTTTAAGCTTTCCGGTATGGAATCTATCGTTCGGATGGTCGGAATCATCGTTCGGACAAAGTTTTCCACTCGAGTAGTCGAACCCGACCAGGTTTCGATCTCGAGTCACTTTCATTCTCGAAGTTGATGGAATCGTAGGTTTGTTTAAGCTTTCGGTATGGAATCTATCGTTCGGATGGTCGGAATCATCGTTCGGACAAAGTTTTCCACTCAGAGTAGTCCGAACCCGACCAGGTTTCGATCTCGGAGTCACTTTCATTCTCGAAGTTGACGGAATCAGGGTTTGTTTAAGCTTTCCGGTATGGAATCTATCGTTCGGATGGTCGGAATCGTCGTTCGGACAAAGTTTTCCACTCATAGTAGTCCGAACCCGACCAGGTTTCGATCTCGAGTCACTTTCATTCTCGAAAGTTGACGGAATCGAGGTTTGTTTAAGCTTTCCGGTATGGAATCTATCGTTCGGATGGTCGGAATCGTCGTTCGGACAAAGTTTTCCACTCGAGTAGTCCGAACCGACCGGTTTCGATCTCGAGTCACTTTCATTCTCGAAGTTGACGGAATCGGGGTTTGTTTAAGCTTTCGGTATGGAATCTATCGTTCGGATGGTTGGAATCGTCGTTCGGACAAAGTTTTCCACTCGAGTAGTCCGAACCCGACTGAGGTTTCGATCTCGAGTCAGTTTCATTCTCGAAGTTGACGGAATCAGGGTTTGTTTAAGCTTTCCGGTATGGAATCTATCGTTCGGATGGTCGGAATCGTCGTTCGGACAAAGTTTTCCACTCATAGTAGTCCGAACCCGACCAGGTTTCGATATCAGAGTCACTTTCATTCTCGAAGTTGATGGATTCAGGGTTTGTTTAAGCTTTCCGGTATGGAATCTATCATTCGGATGGTCGTTCGGAATCGTCGTTCGGAAAAAAATTTCCACTCAGAGTAGTCCGAACCCGACCAGGTTTCGATATCAGAGTCACTTTCATTCTCGAAGTTGACGGAACCAGAGTTTGTTTAAGCTTTCAGGTATGGAATCTATCGTTCGGATAGTCGGAATCATCGTTCGGACAAAGTTTTCCACTCAGAGTAGTCCGAACCCGATCAGGTTTCGATCTCGGAGTCACTTTCATTCTCGAAGTTGACGGAATCGTGGTTTGTTTAAGCTTTCCGGATGGTATGGAATCTATCATTCGGATGGTCGGAATCGTCGTTCGGACAAAGTTTTCCACTCGAGTAGTCCGAACCCGACCAGGTTTCGATCTCGAGTCACTTTCATTCTCGAAGTTGACGGAATCGGGGTTTGTTTAAGCTTTCGAGGTATGGAATCTATCGTTCGGATGGTCGGAATCATCGTTCGGACAAAGTTTTCCACTCGAGTAGTCCGAACCCGACCTGGTTTCGATCTCGAGTCACTTTCATTCTCGAAGTTGACGGAATCGTGGTTTGTTTAAGCTTTTCCGGTATGGAATCTATCGTTCGGATGGTCGGAATCATCAAATTTTTCGGACAAAGTTTTCCACTCATAGTAGTCCGAACCCGACCAGGTTTCGATCTCGGAGTCACTTTCATTCTCGAAGTTGATGGATTCAGGGTTTGTTTAAGCTTTCCGGTATGGAATCTATCATTCGGATGGTCGGAATCGTCGTTCGGACAAATTTTTCCACTCATAGTAGTCCGAACCCGACCAGGTTTCGATCTTGGAGTCACTTTCATTCTCGAAGTTGATGGAATCGTGGTTTGTTTAAGCTTTCGGTATGGAATCTATCGTTCGGATGGTCGGAATCATCGTTCGGACAAAGTTTTCCACTCAGAGTAGTCCGAACCCGACCATGTTTCGATCTCAGAGTCACTTTCATTCTCGAAGTTGACGGAATCAGGGTTTGTTTAAGCTTTCGGTATGGAATCTATCGTTCGGATGGTCGGAATCATCGTTCGGACAAAGTTTTCCACTCAGTAGTAGATGGAATCGAACCCGACCATGTTTCGATCTCGGAGTCACTTTCATTCTCGAAGTTGACGGAACCAGGGTTTGTTTAAGCTTTCGGTATGGAATCTATCGTTCGGATGGTCGGAATCATCGTTCGGACAAATTTTTCCACTCAGAGTAGTCCGAACCCGACCAGGTTTCGATCTCGGAGTCACTTTCATTCTCGAAGTTGACGGAACCATAGTTTGTTTAAGCTTTTAGGTATGGAATCTATCGTTCGGATGGTCGGAATCATCGTTAGGACAAAGTTTTCCACTCAGAGTAGTCCGAACCCGACCAGGTTTCGATCTCGGAGTCACTTTCATTCTCGAAGTTGACGGAATCAGGGTTTGTTTAAGCTTTCCGGTATGGAATCTATCGTTCGGATGGTCGGAATCGTCGTTCGGACAAAGTTTTCCACTCAAAGTAGTCCGAACCCGACCAGGTTTCGATCTCGGAGTCACTTTCATTCTCGAAGTTGACGGAACCAGGGTTTGTTTAAGCTTTCCGGTATGGAATCTATCGTTCGGATGGTCGGAATCATCGTTCGGACAAATTTTTCCACTCAGAGTAGTCCGAACCCGACCAGGTTTCGATCTCGGAGTCACTTTCATTCTCGAAGTTGACGGAATCAGGGTTTGTTTAAGCTTTCAGGTATGGAATCTATCGTTCGGATGGTCGGAATCATCGTTCGGACAAAGTTTTCCACTCAGAGTAGTCCGAACTCGACCAGGTTTCGATCTCGGAGTCACTTTCATTCTCGAAGTTGACGGAATCAGGGTTTGTTTAAGCTTTCCGGTATGGAATCTATCATTCGGATGGTCGGAATCGTCGTTCGGACAAAGTTTTCCACTCAGAGTAGTCCGAACCCGACCAGGTTTCGATCTCGGAGTCACTTTCATTCTCGAAGTTGACGGAATCAGGGTTTGTTTAAGATTTCCGGTATGGAATCTATCTATCGGATGGTCGGAATCGTCGTTCGGACAAAGTTTTCCACTCATAGTAGTCCGAACCCGACCAGGTTTCGATCTCAGAGTCACTTTCATTCTCGAAGTTGACGGAATTAGGGTTTGTTTAAGCTTTCCGGTATGGTATATATCGTTCGGTTGGTCGGATCGTCGTTGAGACAAAGTTTTCCTCTCAGGGTAGTCCAAATCCGACCAGGTTTCGATCTCTGAGTCACTTTCATTCTCGAAGTTGACGGAATCAGGGTTTGTTTAAGCTTTCAGGTATGGAATCTATCGTTCGGATGGTCGGAATCATCGTTAGGACAAAGTTTTCCACTCAGAATAGTCCGAACCCGACCAGGTTTCTATCTCGGAGTCACTTTCATTCTCGAAGTTGACGGAATCAGGGTTTGTTTAAGCTTTCCGGTATGGAATCTATCGTTTGGATGGTCGAAATCGTCGTTCGGACAAAGTTTTCCACTCAAAGTAGTCCGAACCCGACTAGGTTTCGATCTCGGAGTCACTTTCATTCTCGAAGTTGACGGAACCAGGGTTTGTTTAAGCTTTCAGGTATGGAATCTATCGTTCGGATGGTCGGAATCATCGTTCGGACAAATTTTTCCACTCAGAGTAGTCCGAACCCGACCAGGTTTCGATCTCGGAGTCACTTTCATTCTCGAAGTTGACGGAATCAGGGTTTGTTTAAGCTTTCCGGTATGGAATCTATCGTTCGGATGGTCGGAATCGTCGTTAGGACAAAGTTTTCCACTCAGAGTTGTCCGAACTCGACCAGGTTTCGATCTCGGAGTCACTTTCATTATCGAAGTTGACGGAATCAGGGTTTGTTTAAGCTTTCCGGTATGGAATCTATCATTCGGATGGTCGGAATCGTCGTTCGGACAAAGTTTTACACTCAGAGTAGTCCGAACCCGACCAGGTTTCGATCTCGGTGTAGGTACCGAATATCGCAAGATATTAGATTACGAACATCGTAATAAATATAAGAGGAAAGAGTTACAAAATGATGCGATGGTATAGGAAACACGAGGAAGTATGAAGATTTGCGAAGATAGAATAATCTTACGAAGATGTATTGCGATACTTTGCAACACATATATAGCTGTACAAATTTCACTATAAATAGGAGTTCAAATGTAAAATTCGAGAGGTTCTTTTAGTGAGTGTTATAAAATATCTTAGGAAAGAGAATAGATAAAGTTGTAACTATTCTAGTTCCATTTAGATACTTTTATGTAATCAATTGAGAGAATTAATAAGAAAATTGTCATTCATCATCAAGAACTTCTTAAGTTTTACAAATTCTACTGAGGGTGTAATGGTAGGTAAAGATGCAACTACATAATTAGCGCTAGAAACAGGGATTGTGATAGCCGAAATTTGAAGGAATTGTGGAAAATTTGAAGATCAAATGGAGTCAGTAGATGAAGATTGCAAAAGAGAAGAATGTAATATGATCACAAAGACAATGATTGATGAATTTCATAATAACATGAAGGGAAAGATATACAAGCGAGATTGTAGAGGAAGAAAGATCATGGAGGTGGAGAAAATAACAACTTTAGAAGAATGGGAAAAATAGAAAATCACATTTTCAGTAGTAGAGATTCCAAATGAAGACTTGAACCACACTTCACCATTGGTGGTCACAATTCCGATCATGCGAGAAGAGAAGAAAGCTATAGAAAAATGGAAAATAAACCGAATTTTGATCGATACAGGGAGTTCTGTTAATATCATATTCTATCATGCACTTAAGGGGATGGGAATTAAAGATGAAGAAATCACAAATTCAAAATGTCTTATTCATGGATTAGGAAAATCTACAACAAAATCTAAAGGGGAAATAGCGCTGCGAATATTGCTAGGAGAAATCGAAACACATATAGTCTTATGTGTGATAGATATGGAATCTCCATATAATATGCTGATAGGAAGGCCGTGGATTCATGCGATCAAAGCTGTTACTTCAACATTACATCATAAAATCAAATTTCCCACGCCAAATGGAATACAAGAATTAAAAGGAGATCTTGATAGTGCAAAATTTTGTTATCAGATTGAAGTAAAACAGTGTGGAGGGAGAGCAAGAAAGAAACAGTTTCGTAGAAAACTTGCGAAGGAGGCAAAAAAGGAAGAAGAATTTAGAGTGTATACAATAAGGGCAAAGGAATGGAGAGGAATACCAAGTGAGATTCCAGAAAAAAGAAGGGGAACCAGTGAAAATAATCAAAGAACCAACACCTATGGGGGAGCAAAGTCCTAGCTATGTTGCAGCTGAACCAACCAAAGAAGTAAATATTGGAAGTAAAGAGGAGCCTTTATTCTTGCGAATTGGAACTAAGATGGATGAAGAAGAAGAAAAGAGAACTATTGATCTCTTGCGAGAATATAAAGATATATTCGCATGAAGTGTAGATGAGATACCAGGAATTGATCCATCAGTGGCGTGTCATAGATTGAACATAGATAAAAATATAAGACCATTCAAACAAAGAATAAGGAAGATCTCACAAAGTTATCATGCACATATAGAAGAAGAATTACAAAAGATGTTTGGATGCGGGAATCATAAGGGAAGCGAAATACCCAGAATGGATTGCGAATATGGTCATTGTTCCGAAAAAGAATAAAGGGATAAGAATTTGTATAGATTTCACAGATCTAAACAAAGCCTGTCCCAAAGACAGTTTCCCATTACCAGACATACCAAAAATGGTGGAATCAGCTGCAGGACATGATAGAGTCACTTCACTTGATGGATATAAAGGGTATAATCAAATATCACTCGCAGAAGAAGATCGGGAACATACTGCCTTTTTTGCTCCAAGAGGTTTATATTGTTATGTGAAGATGCCATTTGGTTTGCGAAATGCGGGTGCTACATATCAATGAATGGTTGAAAAGGTGTTCACAAAGTGGATACATAAAACTTTGGAATTATATGTAGATGATATGTTGATAAAAAGCAAAGAAGCCAAAGATCATGTGCAAGATTTGAAGGAAATATTTGAACAAATGAGAAAGTTCAACATCAAATTAAATCCTGAAAAATGTATAATTGGAGTTGCGTCTGGGAAATTCTTGGGATATATAGTATCAAAGGAGGGAATACAAGTTGATCCAGAAAAAGTACAAGCAGTTCGTGACATGCCAACACATGCAACGGTAAAGGAAGTACAAAAGCTAAACGGGCTCTTGGCTTCACTTGGAAGATTTATTTCGCGAATGTCAGATAAGTGCAAACATTTTTTCAACATACTTAAGAAGGGAGCAAAATTCAAGTGGACTGATGAATGTGAAAAATCTTTTCAAGGAATCAAAGAATATCTCACAAATACATCCATATTATAGAAACCAGAGAAAGACGAAGAATTATTGGTATACCTCGCAACAACTCCATACGATCTAAGCGCAGTCCTGTTGCGAGCAGACACAGGAATAGAAAGGCCCATTTACTACATTAGTAAAACTTTTAACGCAGCAGAGAAAAATTATTCTAAAATGGAGAAGTTAATCTTAGCCCTGGTTTATGCATCATTCAAGTTACGAATATACTTCCAAGCACATGTGATAAAAGTGGTAACCAAAGTCCCAATTGAATCAATCATGAAGAACGCAAAAAGGTCAGGAAGAATAGAAAGGTGGAATGCCCAAGTAAACCATTACAAGATAAAATACGAAGTATTATCATCGCAAAAATCACAAGTCGTCGCAGATTTCTTGGCGGAATTCCCTTTGGAAGAAGATGAAGCAGTAGAAGAAATGATGGATGTTGAAGAAGAATTTGGGAATCCAAAAGATTTGTTAACAGAACCAAATAGATGGGAGATTTTAGTAGATGGATCATCCAACAACGAGGGGAATGAAATAGGAGTTTAGTTGATTTCACCAGAAGGAGAAAGAACAGAATTCTCATTCAGACTAGAATTTGCATCCACGAACAATGAAACAGAGTACGAAGCTGTAGTGCATGCATTGAAGATCGCAATAGAAAAGAAGCTTGAAAGTATAAGGATAACAAGTGATTCGCAGCTGGTAATTTGTCAAATTAAAGGAGATTATACCACAAATGAGTCTTCTTTGAAGAAATACCAGAAACTCGTTGATGAATTATCTGCGAAGATACCAAAATTAAAATGGAGACATATAACAAGGAAATACAATCGACTTGAAGATGCTTTTGCATTTATTCCAAGTATGATGACAAATCCTAATACAAGAAATATCAAAATCCAGATAATTCAACACCCATCAGTGGACAAAGAAAAAGAAATTGAGGAGGCAGTTGCGATGGAAATAGAAAGGGAATTACCAAACAACATCGCAGATTGGAGAAAGGAAATTCATGCATATCTCGCAACAGGAGAAATATCCAGGAACAGACTAGAAGCACATAAATTAAAGAGTCTTGCAACAAACTATGAGTTGCGAGAAGGAATTTTATATATAAAATCTTTCAGTGGACCACCTCTCAGGTGTTTAACTCGTGAAGAAGGAGAAAAAATATTAAAGATGTTACATGGAGGAGAAGCTGGTAATCATAGTGGGGGAAGATCTCTAGCGCATAGAGCAAAGATACAAGGATATTACTGGCCTTATATGCATACATACGCAAAATTGTTCGTACGAAGATGCAAGGAATGTCAACGACATGGTAAAAGAATTCATGCACCAGGGGCAACATTAACTTCTTCAACAAGCTGCTGGCCTTTTGGGAAATGGGGGTTGGATATTGTTGGACCATTTTTACCTAGATCCAGACAAAGACGATACTTGATAGTCGCAACAGATTATTTCACGAAGCTCGCAGAAGTAAAAGCAGTACATCATATTCGTGATAAAGATGTTTTTACGTTCATATTTGAGAACATCATTTGCAGGTACGGAGTTCTAGCACAATTAGTATCTGATAATGGAAAACAATTTGAAGGGAAGAATATAGAGATGCTACTCAGTGCTTTTAGGATAAAATGTGGGAAGTCAACTCCATTATATCCACAAGCTAATGGACAGGAAGAGGCAACAAATAAAACAATCGCAGATACAATCAAAAAGAAATTAGAAGGACATCTCAAAAGGTGGTGCGAGCAAGTACCTAGTGCAGTTTGGGTATACAATACAACTAGAAGAGAGGCAACTGGAATGTATCCTTATTGCTTAACATATGGAGTAGAAGCAGTATTACCAACAGAGGTTGTAATTCCGACAACAAAGAAAGAAGCTTGGGAAAGAAATTTAAGTGCAGGGGTGATATTAAGTGAACTGGATGATTTGGAAGAAAAAATAGAAAAGGTGTTGCACCATATGAAAATCTATCAGGAACGATTAGCTTGAGAGTATAACAAGAGAGTCATTGAACGTGAATATCAACCAGGTGATTTGGTCATGCGAGAAACACCTCCATATCAGAAAGAAAATGGAGGAAAATTAGCACCAAAATGGGATGGACCATATGTTATCAAAGAGGTTGTGGGAAGTGGAGCTTATCGACTGATGGATCCAGAAGGGAGAGACATGGGTTTGAGACTTGGAAGACCTTGGAATAGACTGTATTTTAAAAGGTATTATCCATAAAACTCATGATAAATTTTACGAATATTGTTTACTCGCAGGAAATTTGCAAAAGTTACGAATTTCAAAATATTTATTGCGATTAACTTTCATAAAATAAAGACGCAAACATTAATTTGCGAAGAAAAGACCGCAATCTGTGATCAGCTTTCAAAAAATAAAGAAAGCCGCAGAAATATTACACAGGCAAACCTTTGTGGCGTACACCCTAGTTCGCGAAGAAACATTTCGTAAGAGGCAAAGTCCTAAAGTGCGTCATTTAAGGGGGTACCTATAAGCATGGCTCAGGGACACAGGAACACCACCAAGGAACCTGAGTACATGGAACTTTACGGGGTACAACCCAATAATGGGGTACCTATCCGGGTTAGACACCTTGGATTCTCACCTAATCTTGCGACATTACGCAATATTATGCGATGTAACATGATTTAGGTTGGGCGACTAAGGCATACTGTCTTTCCCAAGAAGTGCAGAAAACGATCAAGGCGCCGAGGTACACGGTTGAGTCAAGAGTGCAGGGTGGGCTTGAAGCACATCTGCCATTTTTGACAAGTCTTGGCAAATGATGCACTTGGCCCAAAGATACCCCATAGGGTGCAACCTCGTAACTATAAGCCCTATAGGCAAAAGGATAAGAGGTTGCGATCAAAATCTGGTTGTTTGCAGAACCGGATGGGAAGAGCTAACCTTGTATGGTCGATGGACGCTTCCTTGAAGGGGCAACCAAGGGGAAGATAAAGGGCATCACCCTCCATTAGGGAGATGATACGTGCTATAAGACGCAAATGTCACGAGGCTTTTTGTTTGCGAAAACATAAAGGCTTGTCATATTTGTGCAACAACTGAATTTCTGCGAGCATTCTAAAAAAAAAAAATACAGAAAAAGAGAACTCGCAGAACATAACAAAGAAGTTAAGATGAGATCAATGGGTTATTACATGAAAGTGTAAAAACGTCCTGCGATTTCATCGCAAGACGATAATATCACGAGGTTGTATATTCGCAAGAATGTTCAAGCTTGTCATATTATCGCAAATACAAAAATATTATCACAAAAGAGGTGGCAAAATAAGACCTTTACTTAGGAAGGCATGATAAGACCACAACAATTAATGAAATTTATTCCATCAATATCATTGAAGAATTTTTACAAGAATATATATCATGAAGTTCTGACAAAGAAGGCAATTCCGTCAATATCATTGAAGAATTTTTACAAGAATATATATCATGAAGTCCTGACAAAGAAGACAATTCCATCAATATCATTGAAGAATTTTTACAAGAATATATATATCACGAAGACATAACAAAAGATGCGATTTTATTCGCAATCAAAAACAGATAGTTCGTATTCATTAAATTTTACGAGGATTACATACTTCTTATACTTCTTCATACGTTGAATATTTCTCCATAGTTTGAATACTTCTTCAAAAACGTCTCATACTTATTATATTTCTATAATGGATATTTCATATTTAGTAAATTTTGCGAAGGTTAAATACTTGTTATACTTCTTCATACATTGAATAATTCTTCGCGAATTGAATAATTCCTATACTTCGTCATATATTGAATAATTCTTCACGGATTGAATACTTCTAATACTTCTTCAAAGATATTTTATACTTCTTATACTTCTTAAGGATATTTCATAAGAATCTATTCTTGTATTTCAAAAGGAGGATTTCTTATTCACAATCGCAACAAGCTGAAACTTCGAAAGTTAAATTGGGACAGATATTCAAATACTTCCAACAAGGTTTAATCATCTAAAGAGAAATAATAGGGGGAAAGGAGATACTAAGCTAAGTCTTTAAGTTATATTATTTCTCTTCATATGATCAAATGATACAAAGAAGGAAAGCATTCGATTTAAGAAAGGTCAAATCATCTTCGCAAAATATCAAATGTACTTCTTAAAAGAACAAAAAACAGTAGGCAGAATTGTTTGCAAAAAGAGAACCAACAGTAGCCAAGAGAAAGAGTTCAAAGGAAAGGAAAACAAGAGAATCAGTGATAATTTGAGAAAGAATATTATTATGCTTCATCAACACTCTGTGATGGGTCTTTAAGATGAGCAGGGTCATTAGAAGCATTCGAATTTTGCGAAATATCATCATTTGAAGAATCTGCAACAGGAACATCTCTTTGAGGAACGGATTCCTTTTCACCATCAAGTCCTTCATCATCACTCTCATAATCAAAATCACTATCAGGATCACGAACAACTTCATCATCAGATATTCCCAGAGGAGTAATCTTCACAGGAGGCAAGGATCTTGATAAGAGAATGTTATTCACAAAGACTTGGGATTTCAGATGACTTTCACGAAGTATAGCTTTCTGATGGTTGGTATCTTCAATATCTTTGGAATAAGCAAGATAGTTGAATCTCCGAGTGGCACGATCACGAGAGTTGATTAATCGAGTAGAAAGCAAAGCATTTTTCTTGAGAAGCTCAGAACAGGAGGCTTCTAGTCCAGCCTTAGCATTGCGAAGGTTATTCTCGGATTCTCATGAGTAAAACAAAATTCAAAGAGTTAAATTTGCGAATATAACAAAATTTAAAGATACATCAGAGGCAGTCAAATTTTAATGACTACCTTCTCTTTGCGAAGTAAGAAATTGAGATAAAGATAGACAACAATTCTTCATCTGATCCATCGCATTATCAAAACCATCACCAACTAATCCTTTAAGTCTAGATTGAAGCTTTTGGTCTTTAGAAAGAAGAAAATTTTTATCCTTCGCAAGTTTGGCATTAATACTTTCTAGTTCAGAGTAATCTTCTTCAAGTTGATTCTTCTTGGTACTTAAGATTATATTCTTATTAATAAGGGACTTCTTCTCAACGGCAAAAGAACTTTTCTATGCATCTGAAGACTTCTTTAATTCCTCAAGTTCACCTTTTAACAAAGAAAGAATATTTTCTTGATCGCAACATTTATTCTGAAGAGTGTTTAATTGTTGCGAAGAAACGATCATTGTATTCAAATATGAGCATTTCTCTTCTGATAAGGTTTTGTTCTCTCCTAATAAGGTTTCAATTCTCAAGCTGGCTTTAGTTAAAGAAGAAGTAAGTTGAGATATATCATCATTCAAAAAAGTTCGGTCATAAATCAGTTGGGTATTCTCTTGGAAAAGAGCATCAAAATTATCAAGAGCACACGAATGAAGATCAGATAAGTGGGAGAATTGGTTCAAGAGGCTTGCATGCTTGGCTTGATATTCTGATGTATCTGATTCATGGAAAAGTACCAACATTCTACATTTCCGGATGGATTCTATAAAGGGGAATGGGTTTTAATGGGTGTTTCAAACATATGAAGAATATAAGTAAACAAAAGGGGAAAATATGAAGATAATAACCATACCTTTCAATTCATCATTCCTTTTGCGAAGGATCGCACATTCAAGAGAATCGTTTTGAAGCTGATGATTCTCTTTACGAAGATTTTCACATTCTTCTCTTGAAGACTTCAAATATTGGCGAAGTAATTCAACTTCTCTTTCCAAGGATTGACGTGAAATTGAAATATCAGGATTGATGAAACTATTTAGTGCTTCGCAAAACTCATACTGCGAACGAACATTAGTAGACTTCGCAGTACTATTCAAAACTTCAGATAACATTCGGAAAGTTGAGTAAATTCCATCTCGGATTTCTTGAGGAAGAGGAGAAGAATTTGAAGGAATAAGAGCAAGTTGTAAATTGTCTGGGGCAATAACACTCAAAGGATTGGGAGTTAAGATAGGTTTTTCAAGAGAAGAGGTTGAAAAAGTATTTTGCGAAGGTTGATTCTGAAGAAGTGCTGATAAATTGACATTGATGGGAGACTGAAGCCTGGGTAATGGAGTAGAGGCAGGAGTTTGCGAAGAAGTGCTTTCACGAGGAGGAGAGGGAAATTCCTTATCAACCTCAGGAAGGAAGTCATCAATTGAAATTATTGGGGTGGGTTTAATCACTCGAGATCTCTTATTGGGGTTTAATTTTTCGCCAACCTACGAATCAAAATGTAGATTAAAAAATTGAGGCAACAATATATTGTTTTAAAAAGAAGACAGATTATTTTAACTACCTTTTGATTCTCGGATTTCCTTCTTCGAAGATTAGGGCTTGGATTTCTGGTTGGAGGTTTCACCTGAGGAATAGTTTTGCTGAAACAAACCAAAATCAAACAATAAATTATACAGAAATCAAAGAGGAAAACAAGTGAAAGACGCGGAAGATAGAAGAAAATTACCTCGGAGAACTCATGATGATATAAACAGGAAGAGAAAATTGGTAATGGAGAGTACGATAAGAAGATAAAATTGCAGAAGTAAAAAGAGAAAGTAAGAAAAAGATAAGGAAGAGAATGTAAAAGAGTTTATATAAGGGAATAGCTGGAAAAGGACGGTTACAAAAGACGTGTCCACATTCTAAAAGAATAAGTAACGGTTATGTTCTCAAGATCATTTCTTCTTCGCAGAATTGACATGAGAAGAGGCAAGATGTAGGTACCGAATATCGCAAGATATTAGATTACGAACATCGTAATAAATATAAGAGGAAAGAGTTACAAAATGATGCGATGGTAGAGGAAACACGGGGAAGTATGAAGATTTGCGAAGATAGAATAATCTTACGAAGATGTATTGCGATACTTCGCAATACATATATAGCTGTACAAATTTCACTATAAATAGGAGTTCAAATGTAAAATTCGAGAGGTTCTTTTAGTGAGTGTTAGAAAATATCTTAGGAAAGAGAATAGAGAAAGTTGTAACTATTCTAGTTCCATTTAGATACTTTTATGCAATCAATTGAGAGAATTAATAAGAAAATTGTCATTCATCATCAAGAACTTCTTAAGTTTTACAAATTCTACTGAGGGTGTAGTTGTAGGTAATTTTGTAACTACACTCGGAGTCACTTTCATTCTCGAAGTTGATGGAATCAGGATTTATTTAAGCTTTCCGGTATGGAATCTATCGTTCGGATGGTCGGAATCGTCATTCGGACAAAGTTTTCCACTCAGAGTAGTCCGAACCCGACCAGGTTTCGATCTCGGAGTCACTTTCATTCTCGAAGTTGACGGAATCAGGGTTTGTTTAAGCTTTTCGGTATGGAATCTATCGTTCGGATGGTAGGATTCGTCGTTCGGAAAAAAATTTCCACTCATAGTAGTCCGAACCCGACCAGGTTTCGATCTCGGAGTCACTTTTATTCTCGAAGTTGACGGAACCAGAGTTTGTTTAAGCTTTTTGGTATGGAATCTATCGTTCGAATGGTCGAAATCGTCGTTCGGACAAAGTTTTCCACTCATAGTAGTCCGAACCCGACCAGGTTTCGATATCGGAGTTACTTTCATTCTTGAAGTTGATGGAATCAGGGTTTGTTTAAGCTTTCAGGTATGGAATCTATCGTTCGGATGGTCGGAATCGTCATTCGGACAAAGTTTTCCACTCATAGAAGTCCGAAACCGACCAGGTTTCGATATCGGAGTCACTTTCATTCTTGAAGTTGACGGAATCAGGGTTTGTTTAAGCTTTTCGGTATGGAATCTATCGTTCGGATGGTCAGAATCATCGTTCGGACAAAGTTTTCCACTCATAGTAGTCCGAACCCGACCAGGTTTCGATCTTGGAGTCACTTTCATTCTCGAAGTTGACGGAATCTGTCTTAGTTAATGATATAAGTAGCTTGGTGTTGATGGTGGATTTTAGTTTAAGACTAAAATTGTAAAACCAAATTTAATATGTTTCCACCCTGCAAAGGATGAAGCTAATTTAATAGGCTGACATCCTGCAAAGAATAAAACCATTCAAGTGACGAATACTTCTCACTTTATTAATTCACCAAAGCATGTGCAACCATCCTGTGAATTTAATATACCCAGAACGGAGCATGTAGCAACCATCTCGACGGAGCATGTAGCAACCATCCCGGTTTTCTATAGGTATACAACATTACTATTGATGCTTTAATTAAAGCCTTGTGTTCGACATGCAAACACCCGTAGGCTACCTGACGACGGGTTATATAAGCCCCGTTGAACGCATGCAAGACTACCCATGTTAGTCTCACCTGCTGAAAACAAACTCAAAAATAGATCTCATCTGTCCAACTTCGCAGGCATAGTCGGACGGCCTAGATCGCACGCGGGACCGAGTAGCATGCATGCACATGCTCACCGCCATCCTACCTTCCTCATGAGTTGATTGGTTTCCCCAAGGGGGCCGTAGAAACCACAAAACCGTTAGAGAGAAGTGGCGGACCCACAAACCCTAAAATTAGGGTTTTCCGACAAGTTGCGACCACGCAACTTTGGGCGGGTGTGTACGAACGACCAAGAGGCGGAATTGCTGGCCGACGGTGTCTACATGCTCACCATGGGCCCACCTCCACGGTGAACCAATCGGCCAGCTCCCCTGACTGCCATGCATCTCGATTTGCGTGCCCAAAGGTGGCATATAAGGACACTTCTAATCTCGACCATCCGTCATCGCAGGCCAGAACGGGCGACCCAGATCGCTCCAATGAGATTCAACTCTACATGGGCGTGTAGATTGGCGTCCTGCCTGCCTGCAGGACCAATCGGTCCTCCCTTGCACGCCTCCCAAGGCATAAAACCGTTAGGGTGAAGAAGGAAGCTCGCAAGCCTTCCATACCCTAATCCAACGGTTATCTCTCCATCAATCTCGTCCGTCCAAGTTCGCATGCTTGGATGAATAGCCTAGGGAGGGAGTTAGGTGGCAAACAAGGTATCACCGTGATCACCATCTTCCACTCTACCACACCATGTGGTCGGTCAAGGAAGGGTTTGCATGCGCAACTTCCAAACCATGCTGGATATACTCAATGCAGTACCTGCATAATATACACACGATACTTCACAAGTATCAATTTCCTTCCTGGGTTTTTCTTTCGGGCTGTTTTCTTCTCCCGAACGAGCTTAAAACCTAAATATTCCCGCCATAGGAGATAGGAAATTCTTTTCCGTATGGAATGGAGGGGAGGACCATCAAAATCCGAGTCCGTACTAGAATTCTACAACGATTCTAGTAAGGGGCGTTAATTAGGGTTTCTAGTGCCACAATCAACGGTTGCCCCTCCTCTCAAGATGCAAAATCTCGACCGTCGAAGGTCACCAAGCTAGCAAGCTTCCCGATCCTGACTTGCCAAGCCACAATAATATGCTACATGTTTTCCAAAACACTCGAGACGTTAATCACGTCACAACTGAGGGATACAAAGCGGGGTATTGGTGCGGCGGTTTATCGTGCGCGTGCAACACGCCATCACAAGATCGTGTCAGGGAAACGTGGGCGGTTAGCGATGATAGGAGAAGTGGGCAAGAAACCGTGTGACACTAACACACAACTCCACTTCCTCCATCACTCCACTTCCTCCACTTTCCCACAAGAGACGTGATGAAGGCTTATTGACTTGTATAAATAGGTTCTCCTCCCTATTTCCAACAACACAGAAAAACCAAGTGTTAATACCATCGTATTCAACACCCAGAGCATGCCTGCAACATTTGCTAGCCTGCTCAACCTTCTATTAACAAGTCATCAAATAGCCTTCACCTTCATACTCTCAACACCTTCTTCGCTTCCCTCCCTAAGATCAACCTCACATCCTTCACCTGTGACCGAAACAAATCTGGAACGGCCGTATCGTCGGTTTAGGCCAGAATTGTACAGATTATCTCTCAAATCAAAAGTGCTCATCATGCAGCACATTTGTTGAAGGTTTAAATTCACTTCTTATCCACACACACCCAAAATTACCTAAACCTGCAGAAGTAGTTTTCTCCCACAAACAATTGGCGACCACAGTGTGAGGTTAATCTCTCGGTTGTGAAGTCGATTTATTCAATACCAGTACAATTTCTCTGATTTCAAGAATGGTGGATCTTAGGTCTGGACCGTTAACCAATCCCGATGGAGTTAGCGCTGAAAACACTTTTGTCGCTGATATCCCAATCACTAGTGTCACCATACAACCCGCCTGTACAACCAACGTGTCCCGTGGAATTGCGTCTCCTTCCATCAGTACCAGTACCAGCGGAGCAGCATCAGACATTCCAGTAGGCGTGACACCTCCCATTACAAGAGCTATATCGGATGCAAATCCTGGCATTTCCTCAAGCATGACACCTCCGTCCGTCACCAGAACGACTGCTACTCCCCCTTCAGGACGAGGATCGGAGGACCCAAAGGAGGGAAACCTCCTATCACCATGGTGGACTTGATGGAGAGACAAGAAACCCTCGCTAAACCTCAGGAAGACATGGCAACCACTCAGAAGGAGGTACTCACCTTCCTTAAAACATTAACCGATCGATTACCACAAGAGTCGAGACAGTCCTAAGGGCCAACAAGAAATACGTTCAGCACACCTGGAGCAGGTGCCTCAGTTACGCAAGCCTACCTGAACGAAGAGTCTTATGCTGCTGACCACGCAAGAGAAAGGGACCATGAGCATCTCAGGGAAAGGAGCCGATCATCCAACTTTATTACACGTGAAGATCTGGAGAGACTCCTCCAAAACCGTGGCAAATAAAATCCGATGGACGCGCATCGACACCAGCCTCCATATCCACAAGACGTACAGCGGATTCCTCTTCCCAGGGGATACACCTCCCCTCAATTCACCCTTTACGATGGTACCGGTAATGCTCGTGAACACGTCTCTCGATTTTTAGAATCCTTAGGAGAACACGAATACAATCACGTTCTCCGCCTGAAGGAATCCTACAAATCGCTTATGGGGAGAGCCTATACGTGGTACAACAACATCGCACCCGACAGCATATCCAATTGGAGTGCGATGGTCAGCGCGTTTTACAGGAAGTACTTCTTTGTATCTGAGCAAGTTACTTTCTCAGACCTGGGGATAATCTCCCAACGGAACAACGAATATCCAAATAATTTTGTCAAAAGGTTCAGAACACAAGCGTTGGACTGCCATGAACCGAATGTCACAGAGCGACAGCTGGTGGAACTGTGCATCAATGGAATGATACCCATATACCGGGACTTGTTGGGGAACCTAGGGTTCCAGATGTTCCCTGAGTCCCGTGAAGCCGCCAAACGCTCAGCCACTACCGCCCCATCACTATTGGAAAGAACCAGAATTTTTCGGAGTAAAGATTCCCGGGAGAACCGAGGAAACAAGTGTCTCATCAACAAACAGTATGACATTGGTCCTTTTGTGAGCATGGTGGGCGAAGGCAGAAAAAGGAAGGCCCCGGCAACTGAACAACAACCCAAGCGTGCAACTCCAGCGCATACAGTTGCATATCGAAAAGGAGGAGGCAAGGCTCCTATGCAAGACGCTGAAGATACATGCTTACCATTTCCGATGAACGAAGTAATGGAGCTAGTGGAAGCATGGATTCAGGATGATGCTGTCAAGATGACACGTGTCAAATGCCCACCGACCGAGAAAGACATGACGGACGCCAATTACTGCTGCTATCAAAGGTTCGTCAACCACCCAACCAAGGATTGCAACAAGTTGAAACAAATCTTCATAGAGAAGATGGAAGCGGGAGAACTCCATCTAGGAAATGAGGGCATTTCATAGAGATCCTCCCTGTCAAGAGCTGCATGATTTCTGGGGACTCTGTTCACAAGACTGTACAATCTACGATGGACTACCTATGCATTTATATCCAGATAAGGAAGCTGTCTTGGCATCTCAACTCCTCCTCGAAGTCACCACCAGCAAGCATCCATGTCCAGAGGATAAAGCTGTCTTGGAAACTCAGTCTGAAGTTACCACCAATAAAGGAAACTGGGGACTGTTAACCACTTCTCACTTAAAATATGTCAAGTTCGATAACACGCTGATCAATACAGTTTCCGTATTTAACATCGTCACTGTCAGGACCCTGAGAGCCGCAAAGATCTCAAAGCGGGAAGCTACCCGCAATCCTGCTGTGATCAAAAACCCGGAAGGAGAATTCGTGGGCGCCTACGGATACATTGACCTTGATTTCAAGATCGATGACACTCCAACACAATCCAGGTTCCACATAATCAAGGAACATCCGGATTACGACATGATTCTAGGGCGCCCGTAGATACACAAGGCGAAATCCTTACCGATCTCAGTACCTGAAAGGATCTTCAACAAGCCATCCCCGATGATCTCCAGCAAACCTTGGAGTCTTGAAGACTACCTGTTGCCTCCGTACCAACTACTCACAGGCATAACGCAACTTCCTGGTGAAAGTCTTTTGTCCTACGTCAAGAGATTCCGATCTCAAGTAAGTCTTATTGAAAAACCCTCCTTGCAAGTAGTGAATGATCACCCTGTTGGACCACAGGGGACTGATTCACCTGACAGGATGACCACCACCAAGAGATGTGAGTGGAGCGCTGTTCCCTTTAAGCGCTTCACCAAAAGTTTGGAAGAAGTGAAGGACAACACGTCTCATAAGTAGGCTGTCATACCAACTCCAACTCCAGCATCATATGCACGACTGCCATGATGGTGAAACAACAACCACGGTATTTCATATCCGGATCGATGGTAACTACATCAATGAGAGACAATTTCATAATTTGTATCCCGTATAAGAAGTGGTTGCATTACCAAAGGAGTATGATTGGGACTTTTTAGCACTGCCCATATCAAAGACGGTGAATTTAGATATGCAAGCATGCTATTATTATGATTCCAAGATGTCTAAAGACGAGGATGTACTCAAGAGAGAAAATATGGCCTCATGAACCTAGCGTGACAACTCCTATAAATTCGAAAGTTTTGGGTACTCATCGACAGGGGACTGTCTTCTTCTTATCTATCTTATGAAGGAACATCAAGAAAGTCGTTGGTTCCAGCTTACACCTCTACCAATGAAATGAGACAAGCTCTACCACTATATGGAGACTGCCAAGTTCGTGCCTGTATATACCACGCCTCTCCCTGCCAGTCTCTTCTGATCAAAGCTGCTGCAGTTAATATTATGCATGAACTTTGCTATAGCAACAACCACTACCGACATAGGTAATCCGAACTTCTGCATATTTTCCCATGGAGAAGTAATAGAATCATGTAGGCGAGATGATATCTTTATTATGGTAAAATCACCAACGGTGCAACATAGAACCACATAAGTCATGCTTGGGGACTGAGGCTCAGTATGAGATTCCTTCACCATCAGTCAAGGAATTCCTCAACACAAGAGATGATCAATCAAGAAGCATGTGAAGGGAAAACCAAACTAAAGAATCTTCTTCGATGCTCTCTCAAGGAACCGCATGCAATCCACTTCAGAAGCCACTTCAATGCTCTCTCGAGGAGCCGCCTCCAGTTCTATTCAGAAGATGCTTCAACGCTCCCACCAGGAGCCGCATGCATGTTAGCTTCAGCCTGCTTCGACGTTACCGCTAGGAGCTACCTCCACGTTCACTTCAGAAGCCGTCTCCAACTCTCCGAGACGCTCCAGAATCTGCTTCAACGTTCTCCAGGACCTGATCGCTCCAGAAGTTGCATCAACACGTTTATGTTTGAGCAAAACAAGCGAACAATGGGTCCCATGTTCGAGCAGTCACCAAAGCTGGTGTCGATTCAAGGCAGCAAGAATGGCGTTTGGTCAACGTAGCAGGTTCAGTGTTTGGTCGAAGTAATAAGGATGACACTCGAATGTTCAACCGAAGCAGGCATAGCAATCCCACGTTCGATCAAGCAGGCGCATGATGAGTCCCACGATTAAGCGAAGTAGGCATCCCCACATGTCTATCAAACAAGTGCAACATGGAGACATTCGGTTGAAGCATATACGTGGTGGGTCCACATTCATCTAGGGTTACACTCACAGCTGCCCACGATCAGAGCAAGCATGCTCGCATCAGGTCCCACCAAAGCAGGCTCTCGACTGAAGCATGCATAGCAATGTCGATCGAAGCAGGAAGGATCAATATCATGCTACTCGAAGACTCGCCTGGGCGCCTCTTGAATATGACATACTCCAAGAACAGGATGACCCGTCTCTCCTGGTAACATCCAACTTTGTCTCAAAAGTTTATCTTTATTTGTCACCATCTCATGCCTACCCCGCAATGATGTAACCATTGTGTGCTAGGCAGGGGACTTAATGTTGATGGTGGATTTTAGTTTAAGACTAAAATTGTAAAACCAAATTTAATATGTTGCCACCCTGCAAAGGATGAAGCTAATTTAATAGGATGACATCCTGCAAAGAATAAAACCATTCAAGTGATGAATACTTCTCACTTTATTAATTCACCAAAGCATGTGCAACCATCCTGTGAATTTAATATACCCAGAACGGAGCATGTAGCAACCATCCCGACGGAGCATGTAGCAACCATCCCGGTTTTCTGTAGGTATACAACATTAATATTAATGCTTTAATTAAAGCCTTGTGTTCGACATGCAAACACCCGTAGGCTACCTGACGGCGGGTTATATTAGCCCCGTTGAACGCATGCAAGACTACCCATGTTAGTCTCACCTGCTGAAAACAAACTCAAAAATAGATCTCATCTGTCCAACTTCGCAGGCATAGTCGGACGGCCTAGATCGCACGTGGGACCGAATAGCATGCATGCACATGCTCACCGCCAGCCTACCTTTCTCCTAGGTTGATTGGTTTCCCCAAGGGGGCCGTAGAAACCACAAAACCGTTAGAGAGAAGTGGCGGACCCACAAACCCTAAAATTAGGGTTTTCCGAAAGTTGCGACCACGCAACTTTGGGCGGGTGTGTACGAACGACCAGGAGGCGGAATTGCTGGTGATGGTGTCTACATGCTCACCATGGGCCCACCTCCATGGTGAACCAATCGGCCAGCTCCCTTGACTGCCATGCGTCTCGATTTGTGTGCCCAAAGGTGGCATGTAAGGACACTTCTAATCTCGACCATCCGTCATCGCAGGCCAGAACGGGCGACCCAGATCGCTCCAATGAGATTCAACTCTACATGGGCGTGTAGATTGGCGTCCTGCCTGCCTGCAGGACCAATCGGTCCTCCCTTGCACGCCTCCCAAGGAATAAAACCGTTAGGGTGAAGAAGGAAGCTCGCAAGCCTTCCATACCCTAATCCAACGGTTATCTCTCCATCAATCTCGTCCGTCCAAGTTCGCATGCTTGGATGAATAGCCTAGGGAGGGAGTTAGGTGGCAAACAGGGTATCACCGTGATTACCATCCTTCACTCTACCACACCATGTGGTCGGTCAAGTAAGGGTTTGCATGCGCAACTTCCAAACCATGCTGGATATACTCAATGCAGTACCTGCATAATATACACACGATACTTCACAAGTATCAATTTCCTTCCTGGGCTTTGCTTTCGGGCTGTTTTCTTCTCCCGAACGAGCTTAAAACCTAAATATTCCCGCGATAGGAGATAGGAAATTCTTTTCCATATGGAATGTAGGGGCGGACCATCAAAATCCGAGTCCGTACTAGAATTCTACAACGATTCTAGTAAGGGGCGTTAATTAGGGTTTCTAGTGCCACAATCAACGGTTGCCCCTCCTCTCAAGATGCAAAATCTCGACCGTCGAAGGTCACCAAGCTAGCAAGCTTCCTGACCCTGACTTGCCAAGCCACAATAATATGCTACATGTTTTCCAAAACACTCGAGACGTTAATCACGTCACAACTGGGGGATACAAACTGAGGTATTGGTCTGGCGGTTTACAGTGTGCAGCGTGCAACACGCCATCACAAGATCGTGTCAGGGAAACATGGGCGGTTAGCGATGATAGGAGAAGTGGGCAAGCAACCGTGTGACACTAACACACAACTCCACTTCCTCCATCACTCCACTTCCTCCACTTTCCCACGAGAGATGTGATGAAGGCTTATCGACTTGTATAAATAGGTTCTCCTCCCTATTTCCAACAACACAGAAAAACCAAGTGTTAATACCATCGTATTCAACACCCAGAGCCTGCCTGCAACATTTTCTAGCCTTCTCAACCTTCTGTTAACAAGTCATCAAATAGACTTCACCTTCATACTCTCAACACCTTCTTCGCTTCCCTCCCTAAGATCAACCTCACATCCTTCACCTGTGACCGAAACAAATCTGGAACTGCCATGTCTTCGGTTTAGGCCAGAATTGTACATATTATCTCTCGAATCAAAAGTGCTCATCGTGCAGCACATTTGTTGAAGGTTTAAATTTACTTCTCATCCACACACACCCAAAATTACCTAAACCTGCAGAAGTAGTTTTCTCCCACAAACACTTGGTTGATGCTTGGTTGATAGATACCAAGTTAATCTCTAATTGCGGGTGGTTGGAATACGGAACCTGTGGTTCATTCTCAAATGAGAATGTGCATGGCTTCCGTATTCCAATCATCTGTTGATAGTTTCTTGGTGGTTATTTTGTTGTTTTGTTAATTTTCTTTATTGCATGCAATTCTTTTAGGATTTGTCAATTTTGAAGAAGTCATGAGCCTAAAACATATATAGTCAGTCGATGAGTGTATAGTATAGTTATTCAGCTAGCTAAGACCTTCCTATGAATAAATATAACTTCACAGAGACATGTCTTCAAAGTAAAATAATTCAACACGCGCAAAATCTAACGTGTACTGGAAATTGTTAGTTAAAAAAAATGAAATGTATACAGTAAAATTTAGAACACTTTATGATCAAACTACCAGCGTTTGGTTGGTTCAAGCGAAAGTATTATAGTCTCACCAGATTGGTTTATATAAAGGGTCTGCTCAAAAGTACAGTGTAATTTTTTTTAATCCCTAAATTAAAGTGGAAAATAGGATTATAGACCGTGTGGTTTAGAGAGGGTAGATCCCTTAGTGAGTTATAGTATTTTTTATTTTTATTTTTGATAACAAAGAAACTTCAATATATTGATATCTTAGTACTGATATTCCTCCGGGAGAGATTTCGGTACGTCATTACAATTTCATTCAAGTTCTGGATACTCAAATAAGTAAATAGATCCCATAGGTTATATTCTACCCAGTTATGTCTAATCATAAATTTGTTACAAAAAGTTGCAAGTTTTTTAGCCCAAATTACATCTTCCGTCATTACTAAAGTAAAGTCTTGAATTATAAAATTTATATCAAACTTGAGTTTCTTACCAAAATCTTCACTGATTTTGTATCTCCGCTTGCGCAATTTTGCGTACATTCCTATCAGCAACAACAAGGTTGGCTCCGAGTCACTCCTAAAAGAAATTTTGTGGCCACTCTACTATGTTTCCCATTAGAAAGCAACATCAGCCCCTGCTTGTTCTAGATCTTCTATGTTTGTGCAGGCAGCATAGGTTCCCCTGGATTCTCTAATTGTACCTGTATAATCACACAGAGTTATCCCAATTCCCATTTTTGCTGTACTATCCAACGTACTCAGAGCAATGTTTATTGTAATGGCCAGATTTATTTTCACCCCTATAGGTTCATTCGGTGAGGTCCAACTTCTAAGATTAGTACTAATCTGTAGAGTTTAATCTAGTTTTGGATTGTAATATAGATCATTCATTATATTATGGCATGGTTTGTTTATAGTCTTATAGATGTTGATAAATAAAATTATACTGTTATCAATTTCTGCACTATTTTATCTTTTCTGTTTAAAGACCACTTTGCACCTAGCTTTCCATAAAAACCATACTATTTTGCTACACAGAATATGCATTATGGGAAAAATAGTGATCTACAACTGTAGATTGACAACTCGTATTTTTTAAGTCGTAAAAGGTGGCATGTTTTACAACCTTTTCCAAACAAAGGTTGTCAAATTAAACAAACGTCCAACTCTTACAACCATAGAGGACCAAAGAGTAGTGACGAGAATCTAAACCACTACGTTTGTGTGAAAAGAGTTGCACAGAGTAGTGACCACCTTTAGAATTTAACAACTCATACCGTAAAAGTAGTAAATCACTGTATAACAATTTCCATAAGGGTTGTTGAAGATAAAACAAAAAATATTTTTCAAAATGTTCTTGGTAAAGATTTGAACCCAGGCATACTGTATGTTCGCACAAGTCATCAACCATCCTTCTGGCTTCACAATATTAGTAGATTTGTGCTTTTTTTTCTAATCAATATTCACAACCTTTACATTGTAAAATGATAAATTGACTTTGAAAAAAAAAATGAGGCTAAGGTGAATCGAACCTAAACCTCCTCTGTCTAAGACTTGGATTTCAACCACCCTTCCATATTTACACGTCTGCTTATATTTTACATGTACTTTTGTGAAAACGTGATAAGGAAAAAAATGTTAAGGAAATAAAATAAATGGACGGTTATGATGTAAATGGATGGTTATGATGGATGATGGAAAAGATAGGAAGAAATGGATAAATAGACCTTCTACAACCCACTTAAGAGTCGTCATAGAGGTATAAAAACTTCTGCTAAATTTTTCTTACTTCTGCAAAAAAAATCCCACTTCTGCTAAAATTTTCTCACTTCTGCTAAATTTTATTCACCTCTGCAAAAAACTTCTCACTTTTGCTAAATTTTTCTCACTTCTGCTAAATTTTATTCACTTCTGCTAAAAAATTTCTCACTTTTACTAAATAATTTTTCACTTCTGCAAAAAAAAATTGTCATCACTATTCAGTTTTGATTTCGGAGCCAGTTTGTTTCTCGAAGTAGACAAATTTGTGTGTGTTTAAGGTTTCTGAGAATATTCCCATGGAATCTTACCCGTAAATGGGTGGATTCATCGTCTTTGCGAACTTTCAGACTTATAGTAGTCCGCTCATGGCCAAGTTTCGATTTCGGTGCCAGTTTATTTCTCGAAGTTGACGAATTTGTGTGTGTTTAAGGTTTCTAAGAATCTTCCCATGGAATCTTACCCATAAATGGTTGGATTCATCGTCTTTGCGAACTTTCGGACTTATAGTAGTCTGCTCCTGGCCAGGTTTCAATCCCGGAGCCAGTCTTTATCAAAGTTGAGGAATTTGTGTGTATTTAAGGTTTCTGAGAATATTCCCATGGAATCTTACCCGTAAATGGTTGTATTCATCGTCTTTGCGAACTTTCAGACTTTTAGTAGTCCGCTCATGGCCAGGTTTCGATCTCGGAGACAGTTTCTTTCTCGAAGTTGACGAATTTGTGTGCGTTTAAGGTTTCTGAGAATATTCACATGGAATCTTACCCGTAAACGGTTGTATTCATCGTTCTTACGAACTCTCAGACTTATACTAGTCCGCTCCTGGCCAGGTTTCGATCTCGGAGCCAGGTTTTGCATACAATATGCCAGAATAGGGTTTGTTTAATGTTTCGGGGAATATTCCTAAAGAATCTTACCTGTAAATGGATGGATTCATCGTTCTTACGAAATTTCTGACTTATAATAGTCCACTGACGGCCATGTTTCGATCTTGGAGCCAGGTTTTGCATACAATAGGCTAGAATAGGGTTTGTTTAATATTTCGGGGAATATTCCAATGGAATATTACCTGTAAATGGATGGATGGATTCATCGTTCTTACATAATTTTCGACTTATAGTAGTCCACTAATGGACAGGTTTCGATCTCGGAGCCAGGGATTGCATACAATATGCCAGAATAGGGTTTGTTTAATGTTTCGGGGAATATTCCAAAGGAATCTTACCTGTAAATGGATGGATGGATTCATCATTCTTACGAAATTTCTGACTTATATATAGTAGTCCACTCCTGGCCAGGTTTCGATCTCGGATCCAGGGTTTGCATACAATACGCTAGAATAGGGTTTGTTTAATGTTTCGGAGAATATTCCAAAGGAATCTTACCTGAAAATTAATGGATTCATCGTTCTTACGAAATTTTCGACTAATAGTAGTCCACTGACGGCCAGGTTTCGATCTCGGAGCCAAGGTTTGCATACAATATGCCATAATAGGGTTGGTTTAATGTTTCAGGGAATATTGCAAAGTAATCTTACCTGTAAATGGATGGATTCATTGTTCTTACGAACTCTCAGACTTATACTAGTCCTCTCCTGTCCAGGTTTTGATCTCATAGCCAGGGTTTCCATACAATATGCTAGAATATAGTTTGTTTAATGTTTCGGGGAATACTCCAAAGGAATCTTACCTATAAATGGATGGATTCATCGTTCTTATGAAATTTCCGACTTATAGTAGTCCACTGACGGCCAGGTTTCGATCTCGGAGCCAGGGTTTGCATACAATATGCTAGAATATGGTTGGTTTAAAGTTTCGGGGAATATTCCAAAGGAATCTTACCTGTAAATGGATGAATTCATCGTTCTTACGAAATTTCCGACTAACAGTAGTCCACTGACGGCCAAGTTTCGATCTCGGAGCCAGGGTTTGCATACAATATGCCTGAATAGGGTTGGTTTAATGTTTTAGGGAATATTCCAAAGGAATCTTACCTGTAAATGGATGGATTCATTGTTCTTACGAACTCTCAGACTTATAATAGTCCACTCACAGCCAGGTTTCGACCTCGGAGCCAGGGTATGCATACAATATGCCAGAATAAGGTTGGTTTAATGTTTCAGGGAATATTCCTGAGGAATCTTATCTGTAAATGGATGGATTCATCGTTCTTACGAAATTTCCGACTTATAGTACTCCAATCACGGCCAGGTTTCGATCTCGGAGCCAGGGTTTGCATACAATATGCCATAATAGGGTTTGTTTAAGGTTTCGGTAATATTCCGAAGGAATCTTACATGTAAATAGATGGATTCATCGTTCTTACCAATTTCGAAGTCTGAACCCTCCCAGAACTTCTTGATTCATAGTTTATATGGATTTATACCATATTTCAAGTTCGAATTGACACTGAGCTTCATATTGATCGATTTCAATGATGTATCCTTCTAAGTTTGAAGTCAGAACCTTCCCGAAGCTTCTTGGTTCACAGTTTGTATGCCGTTATACCACATTTTGAAGTTCGAATTGTCATCGAGCTTCATATTTATCGATTTCGATGATGTATCCTGCTAAGTTTGAAGTCAGAACCCTCCCGGAGCTTCTTGGTTCAGAGTTTGTATGTCGTTATACCATATTTAAAGTTCGAATCGACACTGAGCTTCATATTTATCGATTTCAATGATGTACCCGTCTAAGTTTAAAGTCAGAACCCTCCCGAAGCTTTTTGGTTCACAGTTTGTATGTCATTATACCACATTCGAAGTTCGAATCAACACTGAGATTCATATTTATCGATTTCCATGATGTATCATGCTAAGTTTGAAATCAGAATCGTCCCGGAGCTTCTTGGCTCATAGTTTGTATGTTATTATACCACATTTGAAGTTCGAATCAGCATTGAGCTTTATATTTATCGATTTTGATAATGTATCCAGCTAAGTTTGAAGTCAGAACCATCATGAATTTCTTGGTAACCTGAGTTTGCCAGTGTGAACTAAAGCTACTTCATGATTTGTATGACTTATCAAAATTACTTCATGACCTATGCGCTAGTCGAAATTCAAACCGGAAGCACAAAGAGAAAGCATAAAAACACAAAGAGAAAGCACAAAGAAACACACCAATTATCGAATTCATTTTTCATTTTCCAGATTCATTCTTATACATTTTTGGATTTTTTTTTATATCAGAATGTCGATAACAATGTCCTAAATTTATTAATATATTTTTTGGATTTTTTTTCATGTAGAAGATTGATAATTAAACCGAAAACATGAGTTCGTATTAACACAAAGAGAAAGCACAAAGAAAACACACTTTCCTTGATACGTATGATAGTCTTTAATCAAATCTCTATCGTTTATAAATTTTCTTAATCCGTATGACCAACCTTAAATGAAATCTCTACCGTCCAATTTTTTTATATAAAACATCAAAATAAATTTCTCTCACTAACTTCTCATTTCTTCATTTCTACTCTCCCAAATATTCGCCTCCTCTGAAGAAAACCCAAGCTCTAAAAAATCCCCCCCCCCTTCTTCCTCAACTTACAGATCGTCCATGGCTTCAAAACATGAAGGATCTACAAACCATTTTATCATCTCGAATGAAGAAAACTCATTTCTCTGTGTTGAATCGCACAACTTATTCGAACCCTAATAGTCGATTCGATCTCAGCAGAACCTTAACTTCAATCACTGGATGTTAACTCTAAATACATCAGAAGCATCTCCTCGATTACCAGTTACTACACCATCGGTTTCTATGGAAGAAACCCTAAATTCCTTTATACTTCTCAAATTCAACCACCAAAATATTCATCTCTTGTTTCTGAGTTCACACAATCAATTCAAAATCAAAACCCACTCAATATCTTCTCCAGTTCATGGATCTTTTCTTCTTTGTCGATTTCTTCATATTTCAAACCATTTATAAATCGTTGCTATGGAGTTAGGGTTTGCTTGAATTGAATTTGGATAGAATGGATTTGAAGGTGATGAATAGATCAGAGATATGGATATGAGTTTGGTGATTGGACGGCCGTGTCAATGTGTTTGAGTTGAGAAATAAAAGGATTTATTGAAGCCGCAGTTTCAGTGTGGTTGAGTTGAGAAATGGAAGGATTCTTTTATTTCAATCATGCTGGTTGTGATTTGTATTCAGGTACCTAGATGGGTTAAAGACGATTCATTACCAGTTTGCATATCATCAAACAAATGGTTGATACTCAATTCGACTGCCAAATGGAAGGTAGACCTGATTCTATGCTTCTGCATCTGGTTATTCAATATAATTCGAATCCTTTTCTTTCCAATTTTTTGTGGTTGTACTATGAGAAATAAATTTGTTTGTGATAACTTTTCTAATTTTAATCATTTTGGTATGAATAGGATGAACTTGGGATGCTACTTGGCTTTACCAAGCCACATGGCAAGACTACTGTAGTGACCCTCAAGCTCGTCAACGCTATTAGATCGGTCAAGAGACTATTTAGCCGCTAATAACTCGTTTAGTTTAACACGGGCGTTAATTAATAGGAATTAATCTAACAACGATTTAAATACGAAACTAGTATCGTTAGATAGATCTTGAAAAGTTTCGTGGAATGGGCTACTCGCACGTGTCATCCGGATATCAGACGAAAAAGATATTATCAGATTTATTTGAAGGGTAAAATGGTCATTTCCAGGAAAACGCTTTTGGACACATCAGGGACACGTCGTGGTTTCCCCTTATCAGATTCTTGGTTTCCGTTAGCAAGTTGGGCGATCTTATCGACACCAAACCGTGAAGATAAATCATATCTTCTTCCCTTTTCTTTCTTATCTTCTTCTTTCTTCTTCCTTATTCTTCTCTTTCTTCTTCTACTGCTCTGTTCATCGCCTCTAGTGATTTTGTACAAGGATTCTGAGGTCGAATTCAATAAGAGGTTAGGAGAATCAATAAGAATTGATTGATTGGTGGTGTTGTTGATGTTATTGAGTTCGGGAAAAGAAGGAGAGGATGCTGTTGTAATCGGAATTAGGGTTTGTGGTTTCGATTGATGTTCTGAGGATTAGAAGATGAATTAAGGAGCTATTGTTGATGAAGAATCATGGGTAGGGGATTAATTGAAGTTCCGAAGTTAGTTTAGAGAAGAATCAATGATTTAGGGTTTTTCGAGATGAACTGGAAGTTCGATTTAGTGATGTTTAAGAAGGATTGAAGTTTGGGTTTTTGTTGATTGAGAAACTGAGTGGAGTTAATTAGATGTTGGAGCTTTAATTTTAGTTTAATTGTGAATTTGGGAATTTAGTTAGGGTTCGAAGTTTTGAATCAGATGTTGGTTTGAAGCTATTGAAGAACTTGGGTTTGATTCTTGTGTAAAGATGAGGATGGCTATTGAGGAGTTAGGTGAAGGAGAACTGGATTCAATTGCCTGAATATTACTAAAGTGAGGTAATTGTTCTTCCCTGTAATCTTAGTAAGGTTATTTGGTTCTGATTGAAGTTGTGTGATGTTAATAGAGTTAAGATTGAAATGGGTCTGTGTACCTGAAATAAGACCTTGCAGTTTTTAAGTGAAAGAATTCTATGAGGTGTATGAACTATGTGGGTGAATTATGAGAGTGATGATATGATGCAGGGAATGGTTGAAGTTCTTTGGATGGGTGTTGTTAGGCTGTAACAAAGAAGTTAGATTGAAGTATATTGTGCTATAATAAAGAATGAGATTTGGAAGAGTTGTAAGCTATTAGTGTTGTTGTTATTGTGTTAAATGGAATTGCAGAAGTGTTCTGGGTTTGGTTACAGGAGTGGTTGAGCCGAACTGAGCAAGAATGATTCTGTAGGAGTTGTATGTTAAGTCAGGGGTGTTGGTGATTTGAGGTGATGGTTGTAAGTAGTGATGGAGTGATTATGTTGTTGAAGTTCAGTTTGAGTCGGGGTGCGTAAATTGGAGTGGAAACTAGTATGTGAATGATGGCAGAAAAGAGTGTGTATGGGAAAGGTGCTAGAGGTGAACATGGATGTTAGATTTCAGCTGAGAAGATACACAGTGGGGAATGAAGTGTGAAATATGTTTGATGTTGAATTGTTAGTTAAACCTACAGGTAACTGTAGTTGAGTTGAATTTAGTGTTAATGAACTGGTATATAGTGTTTGTTGTGAAAGCTTGGAAAAGATGAAATACAGGTAGGCTTACATTATAGTTGTATTTGTATTTTGATGTTGAAGTTTGTATAGAATGAATGAAATGTTTAGTGATTGTATAGGTTTGTGCTCTTGAGTTTCAGGTTTGCTAATCACCCCAGTCAGTCTAGCTGACATACCTGACTCAGGTTGTCTGACTGAGTTGAGTTAACTCAGTAAAACCAGGTTCAACTCAGTGAGTTGATTCGTTGACCATTAACCCTGGACTTTGACCTAGACTTGACTTGACCCTAATTGTTGACTTAGACGTTGACTGTTAAGTTGACCTTAGACTGTCAGTCTGACCGTTAGAGACCGTTAGTCGACTCAGATGGACTAAGCCTTTGGTTAATGGGCCTGTTTAGAGAATTTGGGCTTATGAATAGTTATCTTATCTTACATAATTGATTTGGACCTCTTATAGTCTGGATTAACCTTTGACTTCTTCTACAAAGTTGTAGATATTCACAAGACTTATCTACGGACGATAGAATCAATCTAATCGGATTAGTAAACTCTTAGTTATACTAAAGATAGAGAATAAGATACCATAATGGGCTTAAAACCATTAGATAGAATTGTATGAGCCTTGTGGCTAATCTCTTAGAGTACTTGTTTGATTATCAGTTAGATTCTATTAACAACGAGCGATTCAAAGAATGAACCGGGGATTGTGGATCTCGAGATAAGCGTGGCTGGTCATCAAAAAGGTGTGGGAATGCATTTAACAGTTTTGTAATCATTGTTATTTCTTTTATGAAAGTCTTCGTTTTATAAACTCATGCATTGTCTATTCCTTAATTGCATTGTCTATTCGCATATTCCTGGCTTTGTTTATCTTTATGATTGTCTTTGGGAAATGAGAATTTCCATCTATGGTATATTGGATACGCTCCTTCAGATTATTATGGCTAGGGCGATACACCGCAATATTAATAATCGGTGTGGAATTGGCATCAATATTACGGGTATATATTTCACCCACATACTAACAAGAATTATGAGGTGTGTAAATGTCACCGCAGAAACTAAAGGAGGAGTTTAGGTCCATATACATGATTGTTTATTTCAGTGGTTTTGTTGTCTTCTAATGTTTGGGAAAACATGTAATGTTTTCCAAATCTGTTTTCCAAATCTGCATATGATTACTTAGAAGTTAAATGTTAATTATTCCCCAATTTCAGTTTCAGTGACAGAGCAGAGTTGCGCAGCGAAAGTTTCGAGGAGTTAACTTCGTTATTTGATTATATACTGATATGTTTAATTTGTTGTATATTCTAATTGTAAACCAAATGATTATTTTATATGTATCATTGGAGAGGAGTTCTTGTATATATATTCCTGAGCGGGGTTAGCTCTGGGTTAAGTTTTTGTAGCAAATTTCTTAATTGAAAGTTTAAGTATTTAATTTGGATTCGTTAGTGCCTCTGTTTTTAGTAATCTCTTGGGTTAGTCAGCTGTTAGCTTAGGGGGCGCTACAAAGTTGGTATCAGAGCTCATTATTAGATCTTATATGGGAAAGATAGAAATAGCCAGTGCCAGTTATTGAACTAGATTAGTTAGAACTGGGTTGGGTTTGTGAGATAAATCTTAATCACTAAAAGCTATCAATAATTAAAAGATCTATCTAATTTATTGAATTGTTTGTTTGATTGTTTGTTTACGTATTGAAGTAAAAATTGTAGGGTACACCAATGACTTTAGGATTTGATAATAATTAATCTAAAAAGTATGAACACGTAAACAATCTAATACTATAATATTAATAGTGAAATTAGTATAATTGATATAACTTGTAAATTAAATAGAAACTTACTGAACACATGGACTTATGTGAAGAGTAATTAAATTATGGAGTAACCACATAAATATTGATAGTAATTTTTGGGACTTATTAATATTTGTAAGAATAGTTAGAATAATAGTTCAACCACCAATATTAATAATTGCTAATTGTAGATGATAATAATTTAATAAGAGTGATAATAATTTTAATAAGATAATGTTAGCACACATAAATTGTTATTATATTGAATTTAACTAAACTAAAATTTCATTAAAGAAATATAACGATAAAATTAATAATTATGATTAAATAGCTATGAAAAAAATTATTTACGCTTATCTTCAATTAAGTTTTGTAAATCAAACTAAATTACAAATTATCTGTAATCTAATAAATGATCCAATGAATCTATAAAATGAAACAAATGTACATGAAATAGTAATAATAGTATTTTAATGCTAGTATAATAATGGAATTAAAAGAAAATAAACTCTTACATTAATAAGACACTTCACTATTAGCGAATTCTAAAGACTATGAGGATATATTGTAAATGTTGTGTAGACTCAAATTTAAATTATATTAAATTACCAACGTCAATATTTAACAAGATATAATATACGAATTCAATCTGAATAAATAAAAATCTGTTATATCTTTATGTGGGTGTAGAAGTATATTTAAAAAGATTAAGGCTTAATGTATAAACCAGATTATCAATTTAGGAATAATGAGAATAATAACACAGTTAATAATATTATTTGAGTAAGTAAGCTAGTAACAAATTTATGGTATATAATATTTGTAAAATTTATATATGGTATCACAGTAAAGTTAAAATTATCAGATATTATAAATTCACTTGAAATTTGAAATACTTATATTGATAAAAAAATAAAATAAAATAATTAATTCAGATAGCTAAATTACTTAAAATGCTGTGAACTATTTACTTATTTTTACAAAGTAAAATTTTAAGTTACACCAATTACGATAAAAATTTAAAGACTAATTAATTTTAATAAATTAATAATTAGTTTATCTAGCACTGGAGAATAGTGAAGGTTGTGTTTTCTTTGTTCGTAGGAAGGCATTGTTGGGATTGGCCAACCTTAACAGGGCAACTGCATTCAGAGATGACCGATCATAGAAATTTGTTGTAATTCCTTTGGAAGCTGATAGATGTAAGTTCACTTAGAAAGATTTGTAGGATTCTTACTTGAAGCTAGAGATAAATATTTTATGAAATAGAAATTCGTTTAAGAAGCGTAGACTTTCCTTTGATAGAATCAAATTCAACATAGTTCAACCTAGAGCTACAAATTTTAGTTATAAAAGCCATTTGGGTTTGTGCTTTATTTCTTATTTTGGGCTTAGACAAGAGATGGAATTATTCTTAAGGTGGGGAGTTTTCAAGACTAGAAGGCAGTTCGATTTTCGAGGACGAAAATGTTTAAAGGTGGGGAGAATGTAGTGACCCTCAAGCTCGTCAACGCTATTAGACCGGTCAAGAGACTATTTAGCCGCTAATAACTCGTTTAGTTTAACACGGGCGTTAATTTATAGGAATTAATCTAACAACGATTTAGATACGAAACTAGTATCGTTAGATAGATCTCAAAAAGTTTCGTGGAATGGGATACTCGCACGTGTCATCCGGATATCAGACGAAGAAGATATTATCAGATTTATTTGAAGGGTAAAATCGTCATTTCTAGGAAAACGCTTTTGGACACATCAGGGACACGTCGTGGTTTCCCCTTATCATATTCTTGGTTTCCGTTAGCAAGTTGGGCGATCTTATCGACACCAAACCGTGAAGATAAATCATATCTTCTTCCCTTTTCTTTCTTAGCTTCTTCTTTCTTCTTCCTTATTCTTCTCTTTCTTCTGCTGCTGCTCTGTTCATCGCCTCTGGCGATTTTTTATAAGGATTCTGAGGTTGAAATCAATAAGAGGTTATGAGAATCAATAAGAATTGATTGATTGGTGGTGTTGTTGATGTTATTGAGTTCGGGAAAAGAATGAGAGGATGCTGTTGTAATCGAAATTAGGGTTTGTGGTTTCGATTGATGTTCTGAGGATTAGAAGATGAATTAAGGAGCTATTGTTGATGAAGAATCATGGGTAGGGGATTAATTGAAGTTCCGAAGTTAGTTTAGAGAAGAATCAATGAGTTATAGCCTGTTTGGATACAGAAGTAGAAGTCAGAAGTGCTTCTGGACTTCTCAGAAGCTAAAAAGCAGATAAGTTGAGTTTGGCAACTGCTTGACTTATAAGTTAAAAAGTCAAAAAGCAAGTTTGGCAACATAACAAGGATGGAAGTCAAAATATGTTCATTGTTATAATTACTGTATTATATGAGTTCATGAAATCCAAAACAAAAATGTACCAAACATCTAAATTTAACGAGAACAAGGGAAAAAGATTTTGTTGTGGTACATCCAAGTAGCTCTTTGTGAAGAAGTTATGGTAAAATGACCTCTTTCTCCATTCCTTGTATTAGCTGATGCGATCAACCAACGAAATTCAGTTTACCTTTGAACCAGTGACTAAATTCACCTGCAATTGATCAAAAATATAGCTTGTTATCCACTGATACCAAAGTTTAGAAAGCAACATGTTCATTCGTTCTTGCTCTGGATAATAAAAGGACGATCAACCATAACAGTGACTGACAGTGCTCTGGATACTGCAAAAGAGCACAACCACTCTTACAACACTAACGTCTTTGTTTTAATAGCCCACTGAGCACAACCACAGTGGGTAATGGTTTAGTGGGAGAATGAACATGTTAGAACAGAAGAAAATGTGAGCAACTACATACAAGCGTAACAAGCCTTTTTCCAAAATATCGCATCATCACCTTGAGAAATGAGGGCCTACTAAATTTCAGCGGAGCACCCAATTTCTTGTTTATGTCTCAATCAAATTTCACGGGAGAAAAATGAAGGGAAAAAAGTGAAACAACCAAGAGCAGTTACAATATCAGGTTTCATTCTTTGACATCAACTGATTGCAATTGCATAGTGCAACTCAAACTCGTGTGTGCACTTATTCAAACAAATCTCATATGAAAATAAGCTCCAGGAAGGTGTAATCAGTACCGGAACCTATAGAATTACTAAGGCAAGCTAGAACTGAAGTGTGGGCTACAGAATCACTACGGATTAAATCTGGGTCTTGACATGGACAAACAATAGACAACCATATCAACCTAAACCACCAGTTCATGCCTCCCAAAGTTCAATTATTATCATATCATAGTAAAATCACTGAAAATTTTACATGAATATGGTGAAGTATTCTACAAATTTGAATCAGCACTACGCAAAAGAAATAACAAATCCACATTTTGGATAAACCCTAAACACTCAAATTAAATTAAAGATCAACAATCTAGATATGTATGAAATTAAATTATTGTTATCATATATGTGAGATTTATTGACAACTAACCTCATTTTCAAAGCTTTAAACAATCGATTGAAATTATGTAGCATCATTCTTTTCTTCCCCTGTTCCCATTTCATCTCCCGTTCACTTTCAATCTTTTCTTTGCTGTTTACTGCTAATTCTAGTATACAAACAATGGAATTATTAGTTTGGTCTTCCTAATTTTTCCAAACCCAATTGATCTTTTTTTGATCAACCCATTGATTTTTATTGCTATGACATCAACTGATGGTAAAAATAGGGTTCGAAATCTAATCCAAATTTTCATAAGAACAAAAATGATAGAAATCTTGTAAGCTAAATCAAACACTACCAGTAAAATAAAAAATTATGTATGAGATTTGAACATTCATTTCTCTTTAAAATGAAGTTTTCTGATGGATGAAAGAGAGAAAGAAGATAGGAAGAACGAAGAAGAAAAGTGATGAAGGGTAGAAATCGATAAAATGATAGCGGGTCCCACTAGAAGCCACTTCTTGCGGAAGTGAGAAGCCAATTTTTTTTGCTTCTCCACGGAGCTTCTTTTCAACTTATAAGTAACTTCCATAAGTCGCTCAATTTGAACTATCCAACCATACTTCCGACTTTTTGACTTATAAAAGTCAATAAGTTACTTATATTTGCGTATCCAAACAGCTATTAGGGTTTTTCGAGATGAACTGGAAGTTCGATTTAGTGATGTTTAAGAAGGATTGAAGTTTGGGTTTTTGTTGATTGAGAAACTGAGTGGAGTTAATTAGATGTTGGAGCTTTAATTTTAGTTTAATTGTGAATTTGGGAATTTAGTTAGGGTTCGAAGTTTTGAATCAGATGTTGGTTTGAAGCTATTGAAGAACTTGGGTTTGATTCTTGTGTAAAGATGAGGATGGCTATTGAGGAGTTAGGTGAAGGAGAACTGGATTCAATTGCCTGAATATTACTAAAGTGAGGTAATTGTTCTTCCCTGTAATCTTAGTAAGGTTATTTGGTTCTGATTGAAGTTGTGTGATGTTAAAAGAGTTAATATTGAAATGGGTATGTGTACCTGAAATAAGACCTTGCAGTTTTTAAGTGAAAGAATTCTATGAGGTGTATGAACTGTGTGGGTGAATTATGAGAGTGATGATATGATGCAGGGAATGGTTGAAGTTCTTTGGATGGGTATTGTTAGGCTGTAACAAAGAAGTTAGATTGAAGTATATTGTGCTATAATAAAGAATGAGATTTGGAAGAGTTGTAAGCTATTAGTGTTGTTGTTATTGTGTTAAATGGAATTGCATAAGTGTTCTGGGTTTGGTTACATGAGTGGTTGAGCTGAACTGAGCAAGAATGATTATGTAGGAGTTGTATGTTAAGTCAGGGGTGTTGGTGATTTGAGGTGATGGTTGTAAGTAGTGATGGAGTGATTATGTTGTTGAAGTTCATTTTGAGTTGGGGTGCGTAAATTGGAGTGGAAACTAGTATGTGAATGATGGCAGACAAGAGTGTGTATGGGAAAGGTGCTAGAGGTGAACAAGGATGTTAGATTTGAGCCGAGAAGATACATAGTGGGGAATGAAGTGTGAAATCTGTTTGAGGTTGAATTGTTAGTTAAACCTACAGGTGACTGTAGTTGAGTTGAATTTAGTGTTAATGAACTGGTATATAGTGTTTGCTGTGAAAGCTTGGAAAAGCTGAAATACAGGTAGGCTTACATTATAGTTGTATTTGTATTTTGATGTTGAAGTTTGTATAGAATGAATGAAATGTTTAGTGATTGTATAGGTTTGTGCTCTTGAGTTTCAGGTTTGCTAATCACCCCAGTCAGTCTAGCTGACATACCTGACTCAGGTTGTCTGAATGAGTTGAGTTAACTCAGTAAAACCAGGTTCAACTCAGTGAGTTGATTCGTTGACCATTAACCCTGGACTTTGACCTAGACTGACTTGACCCTGATTGTTGACTGTTAAGTTGACCTTAGACTGTCAGTCTGATCGTTAGAGACCGTTAGTCGACTCAGATGGACTAGGCCTTTGGTTAATGGGCCTGTTTAGAGAATTTGGGCTTATGAATAGTTATCTTATCTTACATAATTGATTTGGACCTCTTATGGTCTGGATTACCCTTTGACTTCTTCTACAAAGTTGTAGATATTCACAAGACTTAGCTACGGATGATAGAATCAATCTAATCGGATTAGTAAACTCTTAGTTATACTAAAGATAGAGAATAAGAAACCATAATAGGCTTAGAACCATTAGATATAATTTTATGAGCCTTGTGGCTAATCTCTTAGAGTACTTGTTTGATTATCAGTTAGATTCTATTAACAACGAGCGATTCAAAGAATGAACCAGGGGATTGTGGATCTCGAGATAAGCGTGGCTGGTCATCAAAAAGGTGTGGGAATGCATTTAACAGTTTTGTAATCATTGTTATTACTTTTATGAAAGTCTTCGTTTTATAAACTCATGCATTGTCTATTCCTTAATTGCATTGTCTATTCCTTAATTGCATTGTCTATTCGCATATTCCTTGCTTTGTTTATCTTTATGATTGTCTTTGGGAAATGAGAATTTCCATCTATGGTATATTGGATACGCTCCTTCAGATTATTATGTCTAGGGTGATACACCGCAATATTAATAATCGGTGTGGAATTGGCATCAATATTACGGGTATATATTTCACCCACAGACTAACAGGAATTATGAGGTGTGTAAATGTCACCGCAGAAATTATAAGGTGTGTAAATGTCACCGCAGAAACTAAAGGAGGATTTTAGGTCCATATACATGATTGTTTATTTCAGTGGTTTTGTTGTCTTCTAATGTTGGGGAAAACATGTAATGTTTTCCAAATCTGTTTTCCAAATCTGCATATGATTGCTTAGAAGTTAAATGTTAATTATTCCCCAATTTGGCCAAATGATGAGTAGTAGAGTTGCGTAGCGAAAGTTTCGAGGAGTTAACTTCGTTATTTGATTATATACTGATATGTTTAATTTGTTGTATATTCTAATTGTAAACCAAATGATTATTTTATATGTATCATTGGAGAGGAGTTCTTGTATATATATTCCTGAGCGGGGTTAGCTCTGGGTTAAGTTTTTGTAGCAAATTTCTTAATTGAAAGTTTAAGTATTTAATTTGGATTCGTTAGTGCCTCTGTTTTTAGTAATCTCTTGGGTTAGTTAGCTGTTAGCTTAGGGGGCGCTACAACTACCATTTGGCATATGTTGTAAATAACGATGCCTTTTTGGGAGGAACTGGTTGGGCTGTAGGTGAATTCTCATGGGATAAAAAATATGTTGGTATGAAAATTCTTCTCACAAAGTTATATTGCTACAATTTTTGATATTTTTCTCAGAAAAAAGATTTGTACGGGAGTATATTCTTAATTGGATTTAATTGTGGCTATGAATACTGAAAAATGAATTGCTGGTTTCCTTAGAAGGAAAGGGTGGAAAATACACTTCTACATTACAGCAATATCAAGCTAAAGCGCAATATTTTGTTGAGAATAAGAAATCAGGGTTTGTGTTGGTGGATGAAACAAAGATAAGGATGGGTTTTCCCTGTATGATTGTATGTGATTTTTGGTGGGAGTAATCAGTAAGGAGATTTGCATGTTGAGACAACGAAACTGCCCTTTTCTTTGCTTTACATCCCAACTTTCCCAAGATTTGAAACTTTTGGAAGAAAAATTACACTTGCAAATGCTTTAGTGTTGAGAAGTGAAATCTCATAGTATGTTAGCTGAATTAGTTGTAGCAATTGGTTGAAGCAACCAAAATATTGATTGCCAAAGGTTCCTATTCGGTTTTGTATAACAAACTTTTCAGATAGAACTTGTAAACAAATGTGCCATTCAATGCTCCAAGTCATTTGAATCCGATTCTATTCATGTTGCCATCATTTTGTTCTACATTGGTTTTCTTGATTTTGATTTGCATATTGAGAAATGAAACTGCCATTCTCTTCGCTTTGCATCATAATTTTTGAATATTTTGGGAAACAAATTATGCAGTTCTTTATTGTCGAGAAGTGAAATCAAATAGTGTGTTAACTGAATTAGATACAGCTATTTGTTGAAGCCACTAAAATCTGGATTGCCAAAATGTTCCCATTTGATTTTACATAACAAACTGTTCGAATATAGCTGATACTGTAAAAATGTGCCACTCAATGTTCCGAGTCAGTTTACTTTGCTTCCATTTATGTTGCCATCATTTTGTTCAATATTTCTCAATTGTTTTGTACATTTCTTTTTGTTTATTTTGAATTTATTTTTGTTCGGGTATGTCATATAATCTCCATTCTCTAATAACTGGACTACAAACTGCAGATCACACAACTAATGAGCTTGTCCCCGTACTCAACGTTAATTGAACTTTCCACAAAGCATCATTTCTTGCAGACAACCAAGGACTAGCTTCTTCAGTTCAGGTTTGGTTGAGGTATTGGTTTAACTCAAGTCCTCAAGGATGGATCAGGATGAGTTTGTGCAAGGGTTCCGTGGAGATGTTATTGCTTCAAAAATGGTGGTGATGATGTTGCAATTGCTTACTGGTGAGGTGCTTGTATTGAGCAGTAGAAAAAAATACAAAGCTACAGGTTGTTGGCCTAATTGTGTATGGGTTTTGCAGGTGAAGTCTGAGTGATTGGTGGTTATGAATTTAGGGAATTGAAGTGTGTTGGAGTTGTTGGTGCTATGTTTCCGCGGTCAGGTGGAGGAAATGAGACGAACAGTTTTAGATGGTACTGGTGGTTGTATTAGTTGAACCTTAAATTGGATTGCTACTGCAGTTTGTGTGTGGAGATGGTTTCTGATGCTTCTCAGGGTTCAGGTGCTGATTATTACATGGTAATGTGGTTGTATTAGTTGATGGCGGCTGGCTGGTATTCTTATTTGTGGTCAGGTTATTTGTTGGTGGGAATTTTTGGTGGAATGGTAACGGAGATTTCAAGTTTGAACAAGTTGCTAAAAGATGGGTTTGATCAGGTTTGTATTTTAAAACTCTTGTTGTAAGCTTCAGGGTACTTCGTTCACTCCAGTGTCTAATTAAAATTTATTTTTAGATAGTAATTGAATTTGTTTAACTATTAGGTGCAACAACTACAATTAGCTCTCTCAAGTGCTGGTCCGGGTTCAGTGGATGGTGATGCTAATAAGAACCAAAGATATAAATCAACGTCGCAATTTTCTTCCAAACCTTGTTCTTCAGATACATCAGCAGCAACAGGAAAACTCGCAGGCTGCACAAGGACCTGAAAATCATCAATGATAACTACTTGGGTGAGTTATTCTTGCATGATTTTACTTCTGTAATTGTTTGTGTTGATACACATGGAATCACCTAGCAAACATTTTTTGGTTCATTTTTTTCTTCTGCAGTTTGTTAAGTTCATAGTATCAATCTCATCTCTTTAAGTTTCTCGTGAAAATTAACTTGTTTTAATCTCTTGGAAATTCCACGGGTGTTAATTACCAAGTAACCTCCAACTGTCATCTATCCAATCTGGGAAAAAAGCAGACTACAACTTGTGGAGATTCAGGGTTTGCTGGTTTTCTTTACACTTGTATCCAAGACAAATTAGAACATATTAGCTAGGACTTGTAGACTTGGATATTATTTTTTTTGAAGTTAAGTGCTATTTGATGAATTAAGTTATGAATTGTACAATGTGATTTTTAAATAAATGGTCATTTGGATTTATGAATGTAGGTTTCATTTCATTATAATTTAAATAAATGGTCATTTCGACAATTCAGTTTCAGCTATAATTATTTTTTTTCAAAATAATTTTATGTACAACTCGTAACAAATGTTGTAGTTACACATTCAGTTGTAGTTACACATTCATCTACTAAAAACAGAAGTTGTTACTTCAAATATTACAACCTTTAGGGATGTCGTGTTAGAGATTATGACTACACTAAACAAAGGTTGTGAAAAATATACATTTTTCAAGTAGTGATGACTTATAACTCAAACAAAAGTTATCAAAGAAATGACATACAACTATAAGCATAGTTGTCAAATAATTCACATACAACTGTAACCATAGTTGTAAACTAATTTTCTACAATCCAAACAAGTGTATTGTAGGAGTTATTTTAATAACCAAAGTAAGAGTTATGTTAGGCATAAAGAAGAAATTTCGAAAGACATTGACAACTGAGCCAAACGTGGTACAAAATGGAACGACAACCGTGTTTACGACTATTATTGAAGAGTTGCAAAGAATTGAGGACCTTCTACAACCCCCTCTTGTGCAACCTATAGATAAACGTCGTCGTATGTTATACGACAACTATTTTCCGGGGTAGTTAATCGCTAATTTTCCCGTAGTGATGCCAGTCAATATCATAATGTCCTCTTTGTGGGTTAGCAAAACAATCAGTTATCCATTCATGAAAAGAAACAGTTCCATTTCTAATGTAATACATATCAAAATTAAGATGCATTCATACCTTTGTGGCGAAATTACAATGTAAGAACAGGTGTGTAAGGGTTTTCTGACTCTCATTGCACATTTTATAGGTTGTTTCAGTATCCATAAGAACAACATCAATTCGCATACTATTGGGCAATATTGAATTAGCTGCTTTCCAAATAAAATTCTTAATAGCAGGGCTTGTCTCCATTGTCCATATCAGATTCCATTTTCGGTCAACAGTATCACCAAAATTTAAATGATTGTAAAGAGATTTAACTGAAAACATACCTTTCTCGTTTAAGGTCCATCTTGGATTATCCATTTTGTCCTCCACCGGTATTATTATTTTCATTACTTTTCCTATTTTTTTACTGTCAAAACGCCTAACTAATTTTCAGGGTCCCGGGTTTTGTGTTAAGTCATTAAGTCGCCTAACTTTTTTAGGTCAGCATACTGTGTACCAGGTTTTTTCATAGAAACTGTTGTGTCTGGAATCCAAAGATCATCCCAGATATCAGTGTTTTTACCATTACCTAATTCCCAATAGAAACATTTCTTAATCTGTTCTATGCCATTTAACAAACCTTTCCACATCTAGCCGTCTTTTCTATTTGGTTTGATGTGTAGGACATCACACTTAGGGTAATACTTTTCTTTTAGAATTGTAGCACACAGAGAGTTGGGTTTTTGTTTTAAATTCCACCCCATCTTAAATATCACCGCTATGTTAAATTTTCTTACATTTTTATACCCAGACCTCCCTCTTCAAGGGTTTTGCAAATTGAATCCCTGTTTTTTAAACACACTCAATTTTTTTTCCGTTTTCGTTTAAACCCTTTTCATCTTTTCCCCACCAGTAGCCCCTCTGAAGTTTTGTTATCTTGTTGCAAATTTTAACCGGAAATTTAAAGCAATTCATTTGATAAGGTTTCGCCTATTTCCCAACCTTTCTTTTTCATATTTCCATGTACAATTTCTAAAATCATTCTACTTTTCAATTTTAATTTTTCCTAATTACCACCTATAAAAGTCAAACTACCTATGACCATAATATTTGTATTTTTTTCTTTAATCATCCGCTTTCATTCAACAAAACAATCAAAAAGCTATGACTGCAACCACCACATAATATGGTTAATCAAAGAATCATGTTGTTGGTATTATCAACTGGTCGGTGAGAAACTGAAATTGTAACCAAAACACTTGATCAAACATTACCTGGATCAAGCACGTTATCAAACAGCAACCAAACAATTCTTATGAAATATCAAACAGGTTCATAGATAAAGTCTAATGATGCATCTTCTATGTAAGTTAAAGGATCGCGACCATCAACTAATTAAGCTAGGCTTGTACTTGGTAATAATTGAATCACTTGGTTATCTTTTTTTTAAACCACCACTAGTCGTCGTCACAACTGGACAACTGCGAACCAAGCATGGTCGTTCATGATAGAACAACGAGTTTATGTGAAAGCTTCAAAAAAAAAAAGTGCAACCCTTACATTTCAGAAGTTAAAGATTAGGTTTAGTCTTTTTCTATTTTGGGGTTTTAATTTTTCTGAACAATCACTAGATTTTTTTTGAAGCTATCTTTTGATACAAAATTAAGAGTTATTGTACAATAAAAAAAATTAAAGCTTAGATGAATGGATTTTGATAATCAAAAGTTTTTTCAGAGCCATCTTTTGATACAAAATTAAGAATTACAAGAAAACATTCAGAGAAAAAGATTGGGTTTTGATTTTCCTTAAATAATTCCTAGTATCTTTTGGGTCCATTTCTTGATACAAAGTCCAGAATTACAAGAAAAAAGATGAAAGGGATGATGATCGAAGGTGGTGGTTGTGTCGAGGTCATGGAGAAGAATAGGTGGTGTCGTGGGTGGAGATGGAGAAAAAAAGTGATTTGAAACTTTATATTGTTTGGATAGTTTAGTTTACGGGTGTAAACAAAAGTCAAGAAAGAAGTCAAGGAGATAGCATTTAGGATCTCTAACATTTCATTGTGGTGGTACATAGGATAATTGGGGCTAGGATTTTATAAGGATTGGAAATAATAAAAGTGGGGATGGGAGATAGGTGAAACCTTTGATAAACATACAAAATGAATGAAAAAGGGTATTTTTAGTCACACATGTACAAAAAAGGGTATTTTTGGTAAAAATATTATTTTAGGGGTAAAGTTGTTAATATTAACAATTAAGGGGGAATGATCAATTACTAAATCGTCTATAGCGTAGGTAAACTCAAAAACCTCAAAAACTAAATGAAAAAACCTAAGTGAAATTGCACCCATTTAATGTACCCATTCTGCAAAAATAACCTTTGACAGCGGCGCTGGAAATATATTTATAAGACGGTTGTGTTTTTTATCGGTGCTGAAGTTTTTAAGTGTACAAAACCTAATTACGCTTTTTTCATTGGAGTTTAACAAGCCCATTGAAGACAAGATTTACGAGGAATGTGATTGGTGAAGTCTGTTATCCAAATTATGAGGAAGTCAGCCTCAAAAACCAATTTTCTTCTTCTCAACCATTAATTAGAATTGAGCTTTTTTGCTCCACCATTAATCATTAAACTACTGTTGTTGAACTTAGCTGTATCTTCAGTTATTATTTTAATAATTTATCATTTTCTTAGCATCAAGTTCTAGCATGAATTGACAAAGTTGTGAGATATTTCTTATCTATCCGTTTTTCTTGCCCCTTACTCCGTAACTAAGAAAATTGATAAAGTTGTGAGAGATTTCTAATGGGATGATGATTCTAAAAAGAAAAGAACTCATAATGTTAAATGGACAATGGTTTCAAAACCAAAAGAGAAAGGTGGTCTAGGTATTAAAAGGACTAAGCAAGTGAATTCGACTTTGCTAAAGAAATGGTGGTGGCGTTTTGGCATAAAGAGAAATGCATTTTGGAGAAAGATTATGGTCGAAAATTTTGGTAAAACATCCACCGGATGGGAAGATCTCCAACCCAAAGGATCAAAAGGAGATAGTTTGTGGTTTAATATTTACAAAGAGTAAGGTTTCAATATAAATATAAGATTTAAAATTGGTGGGGAAACGAAACTAGATTTTGGGAAGATGTTTGACCTGGTGATGGAAAATTGTGTGATATGTTTCCTTTAGCTTTTAGAGCTTCAAGGGCGGAAGAGTTTGTGGTGGATAATATGTATGAATTTAGGGAAGGTGGGTTAAGATGGAAATTTATGAGTAGGCAAAGATATTCACAAAATATCTCAAGTGAAGTCTTAGCTATATCAAACCTTCTTTATTCAATCTCTATTCAAGAAGGTGTCATGGATACCCGAATATGGGTTGGAAGTGATCATGGTCAATATACGGTTAAGGATGGAATTAGAGATGAAGGGAATTAAGATGAGCTGAATTTTCCAACCGATATTGTTTGGAGCCATGAATACCCTCACAAAATCAATTTCTTCTTTGGCTTCTTCTCATGATCGGTTAATGACGGCAGACAAAAATTTAAGAAGAGGTATGGATGTCTCTAGTGAATGTTGTTTTTGTGAAGAAAATAATGAAACAAGCTCGCACTTGTTCTATCAGTGTTGGAGAATCCGGAGAATATGGGATTACTTTGTTGAAGGGTTCCACTTTCGTTGGACACATGACCCTAGTATCGCTACATATATAAAGGCTTGGAAGTTTAATTGGGGAGACGAAAGACTTAGTCGAATATGGAACAACATCCTGGTTGCTATATGGTGGTGCATATGGAAATAGCAAAATGAAAGAATTGTTGACAACAAAAAGAAAACTTTGGCGAGCCTCATTAGAGATATCAAACTACAAGCGTTCTTTTTGGCGAAAACGAACACAAAGATGTTCGAGCTTACAGCAAATATGGTGATTTCTTTGTGGGATTCCTTATACCGGCTTCCATAATTTTTTTTGCTTCTTTTCTTGGGTAGCCGAATCCCCTTTCGGCTCCCCCTTTCTTGCTTCGGTTTATTCATTGGGCTGAGGTACCCCTCTTAAGTGCATCTTTTTCAATGAAAACTCTACCTGACCGATCAAAAAAAAAAAGTTCTAGCATGAATTGTTTTACTTAAAACAACATATATGTGTCATCCGTGTTATCTACTACTGATTAATTACACTAAAAAAGAAACGAAAAAGCTTGTTTGAGGCTCAATTGTAGTGTTTTAACAGAGTGGAAACAAATGTATTTCTTATTTATCCTAATGATCTCTTACATCGCCAATTATTGGCATTTGCAAGATTTTCATTATATTCTTATGGAAATGATTAGTTCACGGAAGGGTGCACCGCAACTTGTACCGTGTGAGTGGGGTGGTGGGGCCCACTCATGCCCCACTCCATATCCCAATGTTGAGAAGCATTGTCATGACTGTCGGATCCCCTTGCGGTGCATTTCACGGTGCACTCCTTCGATGAGTGTAGAATCATCCATATTCTTATTTTTCCTAAATAACTCTAGGTACGGAAGTGACAATGCAGAATCGGTGTACTCCTCTGTCCCTATTATATAGGCGGAGTTTGCAAAATCACTTAGATTAAAAAATTATTTTGATTTCCTAAATATTTATCTACTTTCCTGTTTTAACCTTTATCTCACTCTCAACACAATTATGGATGTAGGTAAAAATCCAGTGTAAGTACCCACCATGCCTGAAGCTGTAATCTTATCTTGTATTTCATCAAAAAAGATATTACACCGATCTCAGAAAATTCTTAGCCAATAATTGCTTATCTCCATCATTTAGCATTTGTTTTTATCAAGTCAACAAGTGAAGTGTTTAAATTGAGTTTGACACATCTATTAGAGAATTGACCTAAGGTCTTCTCACTGAATTGCTGGTATCCTTTTCCACGTGTGGTCATCCATTTTTTTTTTTGATGGGTCGGTCTTCTCATATGCAGTTTTCTCTGAATGTGGACTTACGTCTTACTCCATACAAACAATAATGCTACTAATGGGGGACAGGAATTAACGGGTACCGTTTGAGTGATCCGACGACTAGGATCGGATATAACTCTTTTGTTTTATATGAAACGGTATCCCTGGCAATTTCGGTCCTCCCATTAGCAGTCTTGCATATAAAGAGGTAGATTCCGCTTTGATGATATTGATTCCAAATATCCATGCGTCCGTGCCTTTCTGGTCGACCAGGAGTATCATGGGGCTGAGGGTTTATACTCCAATCGTCTACAAATGATTCATTTATACGTGTGATCTTGGACTGGGCGATAAGTGATGGTAAGACATGCAAAGAGCTCGTTATAAATAATGTTGATCAGGTAATAATTAGTAACATTGAACAAAACAAAGATTCATAAGGTCAAGGAGCCAATTCCACTAGTCTTCCCACTCTTCTAATGCTTCATATAAATCTGATTCTTCTTGTCCATCACCGACATAAGTACCCGAATGAAGCGAAACTAAGCTCTCCACATAAGTTTCTGTATAAAACCTTGTTCTTAGATGACTAGTTTTGTTCCAGTTTCTATTGTATTCTCCCAAATCAGTATCCACAAGCCTTGCTTTTTCATGTTTTGGGTCATAAAAAACCAAAGCTGCATACTTTGCATGCTTATCCTCATCATCCAACTCAATCTCTAACAACATCTCCCCATTTTTCAATGATTGTATACGTCTTAAATACCGAAAGGATGGGATAACATCAATTTGGAATCGTTTGGTCCGACATTGGTGTAGTTTATGTTGCTGTCATCAAAGGAGTCTCTAACTCCATAATCATTCATTACCCATTAACACCTCAAAACCAACATAGAAAAAACGTTTTTAAAAATTTAATTAAAAATGCATGAACAAGACCTTATGTTCTCCTAGATGTTTTTTCATGTGAATGAATAAAACATTAGTCCCATATAGACTCAAAACATCGATAAATACTTTGGGTCCTTCCAAGGTTGCCTAAAATTATTGGCCACACGTTTATGTTCAAACATGTAAAGAATTTTATTTTTGTCTTCTCGGTTTGGATATTGTCATCAAAGATTTCAAATTTTGAAAGCCGCTTCTTTTAACGCGTGCAACGTTCGAGATGTGTGAACCGAACTTTTGGACAACGTCGGAACATTTTCGTTTATAAATACGAGTTGCCATTTGTTAAAAGAAACATAATTCTTTAAAAGAAACATAAAATCGAGTTCTTATCTTAAACAAGTTGTAGTTTATAGAAACATAAGAACTCATTGTAAAATTAGTTTCGTAAACGTTTACGTAGAAACATAAATTAGTTTTTATATTTAGTATTCATTAGGAGAACTAACAGAATCCTGGAGGTAATTTGTTAGCTAACTTGATGTAAAGCCCCACTAAGTTTTAATTTGTTACTACTAACAGTAATCTAAGTATTATTTCCCATTTGCATTCGATTATTGTCCAACAATCTAAAGGTAATATCGTAATTTAATACCGTAATATTTCGTTGTCAGAAGTATTCAAGCCTAAAATGCTATTCTTCAAAGGTTAGATGGATATGCTTTAGAAAAATCGGAACCCAATGTGCAAGAATCATATTCTTAAATGTCCTCACTTCTATAATGCAAAAGAAGATTTTAATCTTTTTGATTTATGGGAATAGAAGAAAAATACATCTGGAAGTAAGAATGATGCTAAGAATAACTGACGACTTAAAAGCTAGGTAGAACAGTTCATTTAACTTCAACTCCTCATCAGCTAGGATTCTGGCCAAGGCATGACTTTGATGGTATCGGCTGTGATTGAAAAGCTTCCACCTCATGGAGCGAATCTCTGGAAATCACCATGGTGGACAAAAGATCCATGAGGATCATTCGAAAGAAACATGTCCAACAAACCCACTGAAGAAAATCTAGAGGTGGTTTCTGTATGGGTTCTAAAAGGATCAAATATGATCCAAAATTAGAAGGACTAACAAATTGATACTTTAGTGTATCTGATTTGAAATTGAATGTTAATGCATCTTTCTTCCTAAAACCTGCTTGCTAATTTAGGTTGATACAAAAAAATAAACTTTGATAAAAATCTTTGGAGCTAATACACTCGGATTTAGGAGATTTTGAAATCAACACCAACTAACCAGATTAGTTCATCTTCCCCAAGTTTTATTGAAGAGAAACCAAAAAGGAGTTAAAATTAAAACTCTTAGGTCACCGTGTGGCGCGTGAGGCATAGGTCCACCATATTCAGAATCGAAATTTTAGATATGGTAATGTTATGTTGACAATGGTTATCTTCGAACTTATGGGGGAAGTCGCTTGCTATATTTTCTTCATTTAAAAAATCTGTGGATAACTTTAAACAATTCCTCTTCCCAAGAAAACTAAAATGGAATCGTGTTTAGGGTATCCTCGAGCATACAATTGCAATAGAGATGCCATTAACACATATTTACTTTTTAAGGTCCAGGGTCCATGATCATGTTCCATATCAAAACAAAACTTGGGGAGCGACTTGCCTCCTGAAGTAAATCCATAGGTTGCAAAATGGGTGTTCAAAAGGAAACTAGATGGAACTATAGATAAATATAAAGCTAGTTGGTAGCTAAAGTCTATCTATAGCTTCAATTTATGATTTGACATACATCAGATGGATTCATTTTTATATGGTGATTTGAATGAAGAAATTTATATTCAAGGCTTTATTGTAAAAGGTTGTGAAACAAAGTTTGCAAGTTGTCATCTAAAAATGAAAAATTTGATCATGTTATGATAACTAATGGCTTCAAGGTTAATGGATAAATGTGTTTACATTAAATCTGTTAATGATTCAATGCCTATATGTTGATGATAGATCATATTAGCAAGAACCTTTGATATTATTAATACCATTAAAAGCATGCTTAGAGATAATTTTGACATGAAAGACTTAACTGATGTAATCTTAGGGATGAAAATAAAGATGTCATGGATATAGTCTTAGTCAATCATTTATGCCTAAACCCGTACTAAAGAGATTTAATTATGAAAATGGATTACCCTTTTGTAAAAGAATCAAAGCCCTTTATGTATTTGATGAAATGTACAAGACCGAGTATTGCTTACCTGGAGGAGTAGACATAGGTATACTTGTCGTTACCTGAGAGGGACCTCAAACTTGTAGTTTCAAGGTGCAAGAACATCTTCTTACTTGGATGTCTCATGGAAGCTCACTAAACCATGAGCAGATAAACCATAACTTGAATCAATTTGGAACGGAGGAATTCCACTTCGCCCAAGCCTGTGTCTTCAAGTGGGACATGTTCAAAGAATAAAGTACAACGGGAAGTCTAACATACGGAAGAAGACACAAGACGGTGAAACAACTATCTGGTATTATTCATTACCTATCCACGAAAGGCTTAACCAGAGAGGAAGTTAAATAATCTAACATTGAAGGAACTCAACCTCGTGATTGGATTTCAAGATCAAGGTTCAATGAGACAACTAATTTATGGTGATATTGGGAAAGCACTATCTTTGATGGTGTAAACCAGAGAATTTGATGATTCAGAGAAAGTGAGGCATCAAGTGTGGATGTTAGGACAGTTAACATGTGGGGGATTGTTAGAAAAACGTTTTTAAAAAATTTAATTAAAAAAAGAAAGTTTGATCCCAAGACCTTATGTTCCCCAGATGTTTTTTCATGTGAATGAATAAAAACATTAGATCAGGGATCTTTAGACCTTTGTGTATGGGAAAGCCCTAGACTATGGCAAGGTTGCCTAAACCTTTATTGCATTTCTTTATTAGCTAAGCACGCACGCACGGCTCGGCTCGGCTCGGCGAGGGCGTGGGCGTGGGAGTGGGAGGAGGGGGAGGGTGTGGGTGGGTGTATCCGACCCATCCTTTCTTTTTTTTACAGTAACACGCTTCTCCATAAAGAATTTTATGGATAATCGCAACGCGTGTCACTGACACCTGTACACACTGTTTTCCTCGAGAAGAATCTCCAAATTTTGAATGCTTCCGTTATTTTAACGCGAACCTTACTTTGCAACGTTCGAGATGAATGTGCTTGGATTCTCTTGTTCGAACATTTTCAAGTAAACTTCATTTGAAAACCATATGAATTGAAATTATTCTTCTTTTCTTAAGCTTTAAAACAACCCATAAAATGTATCTTAAACCCCATAATTTTGTATAAACTTACAGAAAATTTGTTTAACAGAAATTAGTTTACAGAAACATCATAGTTTACAAAAACATAAATTAGTTTTTATATTTATCTAGTTTCGAAGGTTCTTTATTCTATGTAACACATAGAGAGAACTGAGTTGTATCCCTGGAGGTAATTTGTTTGATATATCATCTCATGAGAGTAGCAGTACATATTACTTTTAGCCTGGGCTTTATCTCATAGTACTAAGTTTATTGAGTTATTTGTTACTAATATGCTGTAATCGTATTATTTCATTTGTATCTGATTATTGTAATTAAACAACATGTATAAACCTCAACCTTCATTAAGGACTAACAATTGATACCAGCTTGTAATCGTTAGTCTTGTGGTCGTATCCAAAACCGTACCTGTCTACACAGCCACGGATTCTAGGGGAATGACCCGCGTTTTTGAATCCGACTGGTTCTACATTTGGCGTCGCTATGATTTTGTATTCTTTAGTTGCCGGATTCCATAAACCAATAACTGCGTTCCCATCAATTTTAATGAAAAACAAACCATTACAAGAACCAAATATCTCGATGCCTCTGCCTTCGAATGCAGAATCAACCTTCTCATTAGATACAAATAGTGAAGAATACTGATCATAATCTATCGAAAAGATGGCGTTTACGGCATCACTGGTAAAAACTAGTTTAGAGTTGTTCTTTTCGATAGTATGAATAAGTTGCTTCTTAACAAAATCATCAGTCTTCAAGTACTTGTACCATGATTTGCGTACACATCTGAATTTCAGTATTGATTTTACGGGTAAGCGTAGGAGGATTTCCTTGACGATTTCGTTTGGGATATGCATCATCGATCACCAGTCCGGTTGGTATACCGGCGATATCTTCTCTTCCTCTACGAGTCTCGCTTTTGAGCGTGGAATTTTGGATGCATGGGCGCGTCAACTTAAATAGTAGACTGGCTAGCCAGACGCATTCTAAAACAAGCTTGGTAAAGGGGCGTCATGAATTGGTAGAGGGGCGTCAAACTAATAAGACAAAAAAGGTCATTAGAAGTAAATTCAAGTGCCCCTTATCAATAAAAATTTGTAAATGACTAATTAGCCCTATTGTTAATAATCAAGATTAGTAATGATAATTAAGATTAGTGTTGATTATCAAGATTAGTGTTGATAATCAAGATTAGTGTATTATAACTCTAAAATCAGATTTTTAGAGTTATAAAAAAAAAATTGAGGAGAAGAAAACTTATGTGATATTTGTGAAACCCTAGATTTTGATTCACTCCACCAAAATGAGTGATTCCAATGATTTTGATATATTTCTAAATTAGTTCCAATTAGCTTTTTCTCGCTCAAAATTATCTAAATTACATAACAAAATCAAAATTTTGAATTTTCAGAAGAACTTACGGTTGCAATTTTGCTCGTGACCAACCGTAACTCTTATTTACGGTTCGTAAGTTATCGAATACCAACCGTAACTGGTTAAATTTGGGGAAGATCCAATCTTAAACCCAGTTACGGTTGGTAATTCAATTTAGTTACCAACCGCAACTAACCTACGGTTGGTAAGTCATCTTAACTTTTGAACCGTACATAACTATTTGATAAGTTGTTAACATTCAGGATGATTTACGGTTGATAAGTTTAATTGAGTTTCAAACCGTAACTCAATTACGGTTGATAAATATGATGCAAATAAAAACCGTAACTGAACATATTCCCAAAACTAAGAACTTACAGTTGGTATTTGAGTTTAAACCAACCGTAACATCAACCCAATCTACAAATTCGTTTCAGATTTGAGTTATTACCAACCGTAACTAGCATAAACCTTAAATTTCAATTTCAATTTTCATTCAAAACCCTAATTTTTGATACAAAATTAACTTAAATCCAACACAATAAACTAAACCCTAACCGGGTTTTTCCAAACATTTTTCAAATCGCCGATTAATCAAGTCGATGACATTTTCTTGGTTTTAATGGAGGTTAGGTTGATGGAGGAGAAGAGAAGATGAAAAAAAAATGATTTGATTTTGGTTAATTGAAAAATTTTGATTTGATTTTGATTTTGGTTAATTTAAGGTGAAAGGGGTAATCTAGTCATTCTACACCCCTATAGGACACCCCCTAACCAATAAAAGGGACATTGTTATCACACTTGACGCCCCTCTACCAATTCATGACGCCCCTTTACCAAGCTTGTTCTAAAAAGGAGACTATTCCACTTTCCAAAATGGGGTCGGTTTCCTATTTTAAGATCTGGGGTCGGATTTGGATGGGTCCTTTAGCCAGGAAGCAAAAGGACACTGGTTTGGGTCCAAGAGCATAGCTCAGTGGTATCCCATCAACTCCAATAAGGAGGAAGTTAAGGGTTCGATCCCCACAGTAGTAGAAATTTATATTTAAATTAGTTGTACAGAGGGGTTTGGATCTAGGAGTGGAAAAAAAAGGACACTGATTTAACTCGATGGCAGGTTTTGGTGGGGCTAGTTAAGAAATGCCCCGGCAAGCAAAGCAATTTCCGGGTCAAAGTTTGAACTTTTGGACTAGGGCTGATTGAAAGCATTGCTAGCAGCAGGAAGCACTTCTAAACATCTACTAAAATTAACAAATCCAAAAACTTACGATGCACTAAATTATTTACTGAGCAAAAAAAATAAAATAAAATATTAACAAATCCAGCCACACTTTTCATTCATTGTAAATCAACAACCTAAAAACTCAATACCATCCCTCACTTCAGAATAAAAGTAGCACTGGTGCTGCTTACCCTCCCTCTTATTGGTTGGTTACTGTAACCTCGCGCTCTCATTGGCTAATTGAGAAACCATTCGTATTCGTCAGATGAAATTTCGTTGGATATGGTGCGTTGATCCGACAATGTGCGGTGTAGATTGATGGATTAGTGGGACACACGCGATTTGACGGAATTTATTATTTAGAAAAATTGCTATATTAATTTCGTATATTTATTTTGAAAATCCAAAAAATAAAAAAACTACTATATTAAGTTTGGACATTTATGATTAAAATAAAAAAAAAATCAATTCAACATATTTATGGAATAAAATAATCTTTTATAATTTTATGAAAATCCAAAAAATAAAAAAATTACTATATTAATTTTGGACATTTTTGATTAAAATAACAAAAATCAATTCAACATATTTATGGAATAAAATAATTATATTTATAATTTCATGCAATTATTGTAAAACATCTAGAGAATTAAAAAAATACTACATTATAATTTTGGACATTTATGATTTAAAACAAAAACAACGTATTTACGGAATAATTTTTTTTTTATTTTTTGAATCTTTTAAAAGAAACAAAAATATAGAAGTAACTATATTAATTTTTAGTATTGATGATAAAAATCTAAAAAAGGAAAAACTAACAATATATATAAAATACTACATTAATTTATATTTAAATTAGTATTTATATTTATGTTAACAATATCCATTAATATATAAAAAAATCTGATTATTTACCTGAACAAAATCTAACAAGTTCCATTAATACGTAATATTTACATCTATATTTTGAGTATTTTGAAACAAAGTATAACAAAATATAAAAATTACTATAGTAATTAATATTAATCATAATTATTATTTTTGTTATTAATATTTATAATTTCGAATATCTAAAAAAATCAAATTTATATTTATTTCGAGTATTTTGAATTAAAATATAACAACATCTAATATTTACTTATTTTTGGTCGATGGATAAAAAAAAATAGAACTAATATATTTTTTTATACTTAATTTTGGACATAAAATATATAAAAAGTATATAACAAGAAAAAAAATCCATAATTGTGGTTAACAAAAAATACGACAACAACCCAAAAATATAAATATTTATATAAATGTTTTTTTGTGAATTAAAAGAAGAATTAATTGGGGGATATGGGAATTAATTGGGGGATATAGCTACGGGACAAAATAGGTGTCCCAATAGCAATTCTGGGTGACCCCCTATGTAATTATTTTTTTAATTCCTAATCTAGCCCCCACTAATTAGGATTAGTGATTAAGTATAATTAGTAAAATGTTAAGTATTTGGGGGATAAATTAGTGTGTATTTTTATTTGTGTTTGGGTGAGAGTAGAAGGAGGAAAAAATATTTGAGAGGAATTTCTTTTTTTTGAAAATGGGAAGATGATTGTGATGAGATAATTACGATAATAAGAGGTTGAAAAATTGATTTTTTTCTTTGAATCCACCATTGTTGCAAACAAAAAAGCTTGGTGCCGGCATGGTATTCAACCAAAAACTCATGCCGACAATTGTTGGAAATGTTCATAAATTGTTTGCCCCTATCCGGGGGGGTTCAACGAGAGGGCGTAGCTCTCGGTTACGATTTTTTTTTCCGGTTTTGATCTTCGAATGTTGATTTTTTTCGGGTTTTGAACAAAAACCTGCATGGTAATAGTTTTTTCAAAGCAGTGCAAGACTGCTCCGCATAGTATTTTGCTTAAATACCTATGCCGGAACAGTAATGAAAAGTATCCGAATGTTGATTTTTTTTTTCACTTGACTACCAGGCATTGATAGGAAATTATCGGGCATGCGGATACGCATCGTGTTCCGGCATATGGTCTTCATCAATTCCTAAGCATGGTATTCCTCACTTCCATTTTGAATTTTTCCTGGCTTTAAAAAGCTTGGTGCCGCATGGTCGTTGATATGAAGACCATGCCGTATTGTTTTTCAAAGATAGAAATAAATATGAAAACTATGCCGGAAAAAATACCGCATGGTCTTCATATCAACCGACCATGCCGTATCAAGCTTTTTAAAGACAGAAAAATTCAAAATGGAAGTGACGAGACATGCCGAATTGATAAAGACCATATTTTAACACGGTAGGCATGGTCTTCATCAATTCGGCATGGTCATCATCACTTTCAAAGATGATCTTCATCACTTCCGAATACAAAAAAAATTTCGTTTCCAAAGTGAGGTGAAGAGAATTTGATATAGAGTGGGGAGAGTTTAGAATTTGAAAGGGAATGGAGAATATTTGGGTTTCAAAACACTACCCCTAAATAAGATTAATAAGAAGTGGAGATGGAAATGAGGGATATGATTTAGATTTTTGATTTTAAGTTTTTAATTTTTATTTTGAGGGAAGAAGTGGAGATGGAAATAGGGGATATGATTTTGTTTTTTGATTTTAAGTTTTTATTTTATTTTGAGGGAAGGGTATTTTAGTATATTCATAACCAAAAGTCACCCCTTAGCACACACCATGGGTTGGGGGAATTAATTCATATCCCCCAATTAATTCTTCAATTAAAAAGGTAATTATTAGGATTTTTTTTCCAATTTTCTTCTTATTGTTTTTTTTTTTTTGAAGCATACTTATTGTTCATTGAAAAGCACTAAAAATATATGTTTAAATAAATAAATAAATACCATTTGTAAAAAAAATATTACTAGATAAGGTCATGAGGTTTATGACTTTAACTTGCAAAAAATATGTAGATACTGGCCAAAGATCCGGAGAATTATAAAGATACTAAATTATAATTTTGGACATTTATGATTAAAAAAATCAACGTATTTACGGAATAAAAAAATATTTATATTTTTTGAATCTTTTAAAAGAAAAAAAATACAGAAATAACTATATTAATTTTTAATATTGATAAAAATCTAAAAAAGGAAAAACTAACAATATATATAAAATACTACATTAATTGATATTTAAATTAGTATTTATATTTATGTTAACAATATCCATTAATATATAAAAAAATCTGATTATTTACTTAAACATAATCTAACAAGTTCCATTAATACGTAAGATTTACATCTATATTTTGAGTATCTTGAAATAAAGTATAACAAAATATAAAAATTACTAAATAGAAAAAAAAGGAATCATTTTTATATTTAAAATAAAATAAAATAAATTAATTAATATTTATAATTTTTAATATCTAAAAAAATCAAATTTATATTTATTTCGGGTATTTTGAATTAAAATCTAACAACATCTAATATTTACTTATTTTTGGTCGATGGATAAAAAGAATAGAACTAATATATTTTTTATACTTAATTTTGGACATGAAATATATAAAAAGGATATTAAAAGAAAAAAAATCCATAATTGTGGTTAACCAAAAATACGACAACAACCCAAAAATATAAATATTTATATTAATGGTTTTTTGTGAATTAAAAAGGTAATTATTAGGATTTTTGTTTCCAATTTTCTTCTTATTGTTCATTGAAAAGCACTAAAAAGATATGTTTAAATAAATAAATATCATTAGTAAAAAAATTATTACTAGATAAGGTCATGATTTTTATGACTTTAACTTGCAAAAAATATGTAGATACTGGCCAAAAATCGTTTTATTTATGGGTTTGGTCATTGTTATCTCTATATAAAAGCATTCGGTCAAGAGCCACATTCTTTTTTCATCGCCTCTCTATAAAACGAAAGATACTCTTTTCGCTGAAGAACAAGTTGAAAGTTTTTTATTTATTTTTACGTTTTTTCATTCTACAAACTCATCGCATTAGTTTTGTTGTTTCATTCATGGTTGTGATATCTTTTTTTTTTTTTTTTGGTAGATCATCATAAGAAATGCAAACGGCGCTACCTCTCTCTTTGACAACAACTTCGGTAATCCTCTCTCTTTGATTTAGTGTTGATTATTAAATATGAGTTTTGATTGATTTGTTGCATATTTTATTGCTTACTACAAAAAATACATATTTCAAAATCTTCGAATATTCGTTTCCAATTTCCAATCAACAACGGGCATATTTTTAGGGCATACACGAGATCAAATAAATCCAATTGTAGCAACAAGAATGTACAAGGTTCTTAATAGTTACTCCCTCCGCCCACTTTTAAGTGTCCGCTTTGACTTTGTCAAGATATTAAGGAAATCATATGAAATGTCATGACTAGCCTTCGACTAGCCTATTTAATATTATGTTATTACCAAAATTAAAATTATTAATGTTAAAAATTCTAATTTGGATAGTATTATTGTTTTAGGAAATATTGTAAAAAAATAAAAGCAAATCTATACTTTTATTTAAACCCATAAATGTTACAATATTGTTTTAGGAAATATTGTAACTAGCCATAAATGTTTTTATTTAAAAAGGGAACGACAATTAATATAAAAATAATGTAATCTGACCTTATTGCAAGGCTACCCACCAATATAATGTAATCTGACCTTCTAAGGCTTTTTATATATATATTTAAAATATATTGAATGGATTTGTTCCTTATATATGGTAATGACATTTATGATTTTGAATTAAGTTTTTATTAACAATGATTTTATAATTATAAAAAAGAAAGGGTATATTTGATAGTTTAAGGAAAAAGTATGTCTATAAACAGAGCGGACAGTTAAAAGCGGACATACCAAAGTAGAAATTAGGACAGATAAAAACGGACAGAGGGAGTATTTTTTTCTATCTTATAAGGTATGTTATTTTTATGATTTTGATGTACTGAATAATAGAATTTGAGAGAGGCGATAGTTCTTCATATATATTTTACAATAATCATATAGTATAACTAAAGATTGTATAGTTAATATTTTCCTTTTTGTGGTTCGATATGGATACGAGACGTATACCAAAACAGCTTGATTGATATCGAACAGCTTCCAAAAGCACATTTTCTATCATCTTAGAAAAAAAACAGAGATTTCGATGTTAGCGTGTGGCTATGCCATGAATCTGGTAGGTTATCATCTCAATTGTTTCATCTCCTAGCATTTTGTAGCAAGGGAAAACTCAATTTATATGTTTTTGGATTTATTTTTTTCCGTGATTAAAAATATAGAGGGTCAATATTACCAGTGTTACTTCCGCATTGTTGAAATTTTGTTTTTCCTTATGAAATTATGAATTGATATGCAGGGTCAACCAAGATGTAAAATATACGGACATGCAATGACAAAAACAAAATGTCGATTTGATAAATGCTGGGTTGTTTCCATATTCTTTGGGTTTGGAAACATTGTATAAATGCTCATGTGTTATCTTTTGTGCCCCGCCTTCAAAAATCACGGATTACCCTACTGATGTAAGGTATGAATTGCATCACTTAACTTTTGGAGATTTCTTTATTAACATCTTCATTCCTAATCACTTTTGCTCAGTAGTATTTTGGATTTGCTAAGTATGCTAGAAAATGAAAATCATTATTTGATTGGAGGATTTAGCCATCTCTGATGTGTTACACAATTAGTTGTGCTCCATATAGAAAATAGGTCTGCAGTTTTCGTGTTTCATTTTGATTGGAATTCATAATGGCTGTTATATATGCATATTAATGGATTTATCCATTCGTGATGTGTTACACAATTAGTTATATTCTGTATATAAAATCAAATTGAAGCTTTCGTGTTTTCTCAAGTGGATAGGAAGTTTGTTTATTTTCTGCTTGCCTTTCTTCATGGTATCGAGATGCCTGAAATTTCTGTAGTTTCCTTTAAACAAATGATGTTGATATTAAGTTGATATTTTTTATTTTGTTGCTCTAAAATTAGGATTTTTTTTCTTCATGAATGTTATTTCCGCTTTTAGAGTTCAAGGTTAACTTCTTTTTTTTTTTCTCAAACAAAGCTATCTAAATCTAAGAAATTTTCTTACTTCTTCTTCATTTGTGAATCATCTGGACATTAAATGTGATGCTTAGTAAAAAAGGATAGATTTATTTTATTGAGATCATTTGTTGGATACATGTGTATTTAAGATCATGTCTCCTACAAAAGTAGTAGTATCTTGGGTTTATGATATTCTTACGTATGAAAGTCGAAGTGCAAAATGCCTTATGGTCAAAGAATCCATTGATCTTTCCGGAGTTTATTTGTTTCCCTTGACATTTTAAATTCTTGCTCTTTAATTGCAATAACACGAGAAATTTCTATTTGATGGCGAGAAGATGGAATCCCATCTCACATGGGTGATGCCCAAGTATGGAAAGAAAATAATAACAATTAACCGAATTGGGTTAATGTTTGTAAATCTAATCTATATTTCTCTTGGAAGCCGCGATTTTAGACGTATAAATACTAACCCGAGACCAGTTAAATAAATAAATCCACTTAGTTAGATCTACTAAAGAAATATATTTTTACTAACTCAGTCAAACAGGAAAAGATTTTCGGAAGTTCTCTTCCATAAAGGTAGCACTAACATGAAGCTTTTTTTCTTTTTTTTCTTTTATCTATTATGCACATTATATGTTCAAAAAAACTATTTTCTTCTTTGCTATGTTGTATCTCCTTTGCTTGATTTTTCTAATTTGTAAGTGTAGTTGATTAAATCTACTCCTTATTCTTTTATAATTTTTTCATTAATATTTCGGTTTTGTGTGATACCATTAGGGAGAAATCATTCTTCGGGTAACTCTTAAGGTTTCCCTTAACTATTCTTTTGATTATTAGTATTGATGTCCAGTAAATTTCTTTCATTGGTTGGTTACTTTATATTGCATACTCATCCTAAGTGAGAAAAAATTTCCCATAATACAATACAAATATTTGTTTCACTGTTACACCCATAAAACTGAATGTCTCACTCATTCATCCCAAACCAATAGACTATATACTCCGTATGATCATATGTAATCTCTGAGACCAGCATACCCTTGAAACATATAAATTCTCAAGGGATCTATCGTCCAAGCTATCTGCACAGCTCACAGAGCTAAAACGATCATTACTCTTAAATATCGTGATATACTTTGCAGATCTAATCGTAGCATCATCAAATTTTTGGAGTCTCCAAATCGTCAATATTATTCATTCCATTTAATTAAAAAAATATATATTTTACAATAAGGATGCAATATTTTTACAAACATGCATGCTTGCACAAACAAAATAAAAAAAAATCCGTTTTTGCGTGACAGAATTTTAGAGTATCCATATATGCATGTATATATATTCATCCAAATTTTAAATTAACCAAATTTATATAATATTTATATACTAAAAAATATATTCATATGTATCTAAATATTTTAATATATTTTATCACTTTATATCTCAATATAGGACGGGATGAGACTACCTTTTTGCATCATAGGTATGTGGAAAAAATATGAATCTATTTTTCTCTATATTTTCATGCGGTCTGCTAAATTTTGATGATACTTGAGAATGGAATCAAAACACCAGCAATAATGAACAATTTTTTGATGGTGTTTGTTAGTTTGACAGGATGATATATCTGTACTTTTCCTTGATTACATCATCTTCGATGGAAAACACTTCATACGCTTTAATTTGCAATATTTAGAGATGGAAATCTATTTTTTATAAATACATTATGTTTCTTTTTAGTATCTCTGATATCTGATATTGATATGCAACTATATAGCGATTGTTATTTTTTATTTAACTACAGGAAGTTGGAGTCTGGAAGAGGAGTTGAGTTGGCCGCTTGATTCTTAATGCAAATGTACGATTTCTGTGTAAATATATATCATTGCATCGGTTTCGACAGGAAGCACTTCATGTTTTACCCTATTTAGAGTTCACAATCTATTTCATATTAATATCATGTTTTTCTTTAGTGTATCTAATATCAAATATTGATATAACTATATAGTGAGAGTCATTTTTTACTTTAATATGAGTAGTTGGATCCTGAAGGCGCAATTTAGTTGGACACTTGATTCCTTAACACAAATATATGATATTATATGTAAGGAATGTGGGGAGTATATAGCGAGTGAAGTACAAACGGGATTTGGCCCCTTTATTAGGGTTTTGAGATAGAATATTATTAAGACTTTTCTTCTTTACTTTATGTTGTATAATATTATGAATTTGTGAGATTTTTTAGATTATATTACAAAGAGTTCTCAAAACTATATGAGATTTTTAATTGTTAATTGTCAATCCATTGGATAGTAATGCTGTATAGCGTATTAGAGTTCTCATTGAGATGGGTGCGGGGAGAAGCCCCGCCTCAATGAACATGAACCAACAATGTGAAAAATCCCACCAATCCCGGTGCGTAGCACGGGTTTCAATCTAGTGAGGTTAACAACCAAATGGGAAAATTTCCAAAGATATCTAGTTTTAATTAGTTATTCCCAAAAATGTTGTAAATTACCAAAAATGTTTGAATAGCACGGAATGTGTACCCATTGCTTGATATTGTGTACACAATATCATGAATCCACACCTATAACATGTGCACATTAAAAAAAAAATCGGAATTTCTTAAAAACTAGATATTTTTAGTAAATAGCTTTATGTGGATGATATACTTTTGGGCATTGACCGTTAACAAATTTTGCAAACAATTTGATACAACCAATTGAATTACGTTAGAAATTAAATTTACAAATTCAAAGTAAACTAAATAGGCCCTTCATTAATTATTCTTAAGTTTGATCAGATCATTTTAGTTATTATTGCTTCCATCCTCCCAACTAGTTTTCTTTATCATTTCCGTTCGCATCCTGCAGCAAACAAGCAGTCATCCATGAATATAACGTCAAACGCAGTTGCAAGTTACACCGGAGTTATCTCTAATGAACAAATTAAAGATACACTTATCCTATATATCATATGAATAATGATACACCCACCGAAACTTTGCACCGCAAAGTGTACTTCGGTGGGATCCAACGGTTGGGCAGCGACTCTAAACACTAGGATTAGGAGTGGGCCCCACTCCCCTCTCACAAAGTATCCTTGGGTGCAGCGTGAAGTGCACGATTTCGGTACTCAATCATTTTTGAGTTTTCCTCATAGAAATCCTAACTATTTAGGATTCCCACTGATCCCTCCAGGTTTCCTTTTTTCTTTCAAAGACGGACAAGCGAGTCAGTCTGATCCTGTATCTTAAGTTTCCATATTTTTTTCCCATTTTATCCCTTAACCCGAGTTAGTTTGCAACCATAGTTAATGTAATATGGGTTTTAAGGTATACCCGAAAAGAAAAAAAACCGCTTCTGAAAAAACCTATTAAAACAGTGAAGATGGAATAATCAGGAAATTGAATAGGAAAATTAACATGAATAACCCATTCAATAGATTTACAAACAACATTACCTTTAATCTGCTTTGTTACAGAGAATGGGTTTTTGTTCCAGAGAATGAACCAAGAAGAAGACCAATAAGAAGAAATAATAGAGAAGACGGTGGTCACATTGTTATTTCCTCCCACATTTCAGGCTAGAAATTGGACAACGTTGAGCGGTATGGTTTAATCATCTTTCCTAGATCTAGCTTAATTTTAAAATTTTAAAAAACTTATTGTTTTGTACAATGCACCTTATGTGTTTGATAAAATGTCGTAAAGATTTTTTCTGAAATTGATTGTCGTCTAAGCATTCTAAGAGGATTTTGATTAGTGGGTTCTGTTTAAACACAGGTTTATAGTATTGAGACCGTATATGGGTTTGGATATTAATCTTATTTTTACATTATGTTACAGCTTATAGTTTGATATTATAAGTTTAATTGTGGTTGCAATGAGAAGCTGAAGTTAAACTGTCGCATTTCACAGAAGAGTTTCAATGATGGATCGAAGGTAATTCTTGATAATATGTGATTTTGTTCCAATAGTTTCTTCTGCAGTAGTAGGGTGTTTTTCTCATCTGTGTATTAAGAGCTTATGTTCTTAACTGATAATTAAGACAAGATGAACATGACTACATTGGGGAGATAGAATCTTGGTTCGATTGAATTATGGACATAAATTTTACACAACTTTCGTTATATTTTCCAGAAAACATATGGTTATGGGCTTATGATCTGAACACTAAATCCAAAATTATGTTTGGTTACCAGTTACAAACTCTTTTGTTGGAGCAATCTGGGAAGTTATGTTATGCACATCATAACTTATCAATGCCGACTCATCACACAGGGATACTGGTAAGATGTGTAATTCCCCAGGGATGAGCATTTATTGTCTAATTATCTGAATGTGCATACTGCTAAGCTGTGTAAGTGCAATCAAACATGTAAAAACCGCCTGTAATTTGTATGGTTGTTTTCTGGTTCTGCGTTTATAAATTAACTGCTATCAATTGTACATGTGAAATTGTCCATTATAGTTGTACTGTACACTTTGTTGTTTGTATAGGCGCATAATCACATCTCACATGCCAATTGGTTGTTTATTATGCATATTAGCATAAATCTTCCAAAATTTGTTCTAGTAATGGTTGTAAATTCTCTTTGATCCACAATCCCGCTGTTATTTTGTCTTTTCTTTAAGTTTTGTGCATTCACAGGTGTGATAGAGTTTTTATATTGAACGAAATTGATGTTTTTCGTCTATTGTAGGAACAAGGTCATCTTGCATAAATGCTGCCACCTTGGAACTTGTAGATGCTGGGATTCCGATGCGTGATCTCGCCAGTTATTGCCGTGCTGGATAGCTTAACAGCAATCCTTTACTTGGTATGTCAGTTTGCTATTCTCTTAGGAATTTTACCATATAGAAGTTTTAAAACTCAAGAGCTAATCAACCTTCAATCCCGAATATGCCAGATTTGTACTTCGTTGAAGATAGTGTAGCAGTCCCTGACGTTATTGTTGGAATTCTATCCAAGATGGATAAAGGGACCCTACTTCAGGTTGAATTTCTCTTGTTTATTAAAGTGTTATAAAATCAGAAACAATCAGTTTATTGCTTGAGTCTGTTTTAAGAAATTTCCTTTTTTAATTGCAGATGGATGCAAAGCTAAGTTTCCTTTTTTAGATAGATTCATTAGAAAATGGTAAATGAGAAAAGCTTCAGACATGAATAAGGTTACCGTGTAAGAGAATTGTTGACTTCTGGCGATGACACTCGGATAATAATCTGAAAAGCAGGATACCCGTATTTCCGCCATTTTGATATATGCTGGATGTTGTAAGTTTGGTTGATACCTCGATGTGAAAGACAAGGAGAATGAATAAGGTTTCAGTTGTTTAATTGTGTAGAACGAAAGCCATCAGCTACCTTCACGGTAAGTACACATATCTTATATTTCAAATCATATGCTAATTTTAACCATGTTAAAGAAAATTGCAATTGGATTTATATTTGTGATGATAGTTAAAAAATAGGTTAACCAAATGCAGAGAAACTCTGTATTGGATTGTGCGCAAGTAAGAATTCTGAATGAAAAAACGGTCTTGTATAAAAAACCTCACACAGATACACTGCACACATGGTTGTGATCCGCGTCAAGTTCAGACGTTAAATTGATTCCTTTCTATATTATGTTTATTATTGTCTATTCTGTTTTCTATAGGTGAGTGACAAAGAGCACAATGATCCAATTAGTATTATGTTTATTAAAGTCCGGAATTGGACAGTCTTTGAATACCTGGTTGACAATGGTAGGATCTATGAAGCTAGTGATGGTACTTATATAAAGTAGTATTTGTCAATGCATGGTTTGAAAGGGAACTTATATAACAAAGGGACAATGTTAATATAGACTAGTCCCACATTGTCATAATAAACGTGTCACTACCTGATCCATCAGATCTGAGTCGTCCCCCGATAATATGTGTCGGCAGCTATGCTACGAAACTTAGGATCTCTTTAGATTTGTTTGCTTCCGTGTCCATAAAAAGAGTTATCAATTTATATTGGCTTACCCATTGAATTTTACTCAACAGACAAGAATTAATCTTATATAAGGAGAATGTGGTTGTTTCTGCAATTTAGACAATTGTAACCCTGACCATATGGATAGTGGTGTGCAGTCAAACAAAGACATGAGAGTATAACATCAGCAATAACCTGTTCTCGGTTTTCCTGTGAACATTATCAGTAGTGTACTAACACATTTTTTTTCCGGTTGAATGTTAATGTTCCGTAACTCTTAATTTTAAAATACCCCATATTCCGGTATTTTTTTAAATACGTATTTTTTTGTTTATTTTCCGGTTGTGCACTCCATACCTATTGAAAGCTTTTCAGTTTGTTTAATCCTTCCGTATCGGAAACTTCTGATGCTCCCGAAATGTTTGGTGATTTCCCCCAGCAAGGAAATGGTTGACTCACCATCAGAACCGATAACAGATGGATCCCATGGTGCCGCCAAGTGGTGGTTGCATTAAAAAAACCATACAGACCGTCAGCTTAGGTCCATAACAACTCTTGTGAATGAAATGACGAGCGGGGCATCCGATGTTACTTTCCATGTTACTTTAGAGGATGGTTTAGGATTACTTCCACACTGGTGTAGGTAACCAACCATTTAATTCAATATTGATTTTGTAGAAGAATCCTGTTTGTTTGGGTGCATTTTATTCATTCCCACTTGGGTTGATTTTAATCACTGCCTAAAACTGTAAACAATACTTGATCATCAACCTTATGTGGAACTATGGGGTAGCGTAGTTAGCGTGTATGACCTTCCAATTATAGTAGTTATTCTGCCATGTACCAAACCGGTGGTATAAATACCTGTGTTGTCATAATTTATTCTCTGTTTCAACAGCGTAGGTGTTTTTCTATTTGGAAGTAATGTGATCCATTAGAACAAATCGATTTGTATGTTAATACATTATCTATGAGATAACAACCTTTAAATCAAGAATTAAATCCATAGAGCATGAAAATGTGTTTACAAAGCATTACAATTACATACCCCCATGTTCATCATTCATCCTCTTCCCTATTAAGTCCATCGGTTTTCGACTTATAGATAAAACAGGGACCACCGGTCTGCTGTCAAACCTACCAAAAATATAAGGCTAGCGTTACCGGGAACAAAGAAATTTGCTATAAGTTACTTTCTGTCGTGGTATTCAGTTCAATAAGTAAACCACATCATATTGTCTTTCTTGCGGCCTAATAAATTTAATTTTTTATAGGTCCATATGACGGTAGTTTAAATTTAAAAACAATGTTCCATCATTTATGGATCCTTTATGTTTGGTAATTCTCTGTGAGCGTCTACATTGGACGAGGAAAAAGTGTAGGAAACCCACTTTTGGTCGAAAATTCAATCACATTGGGCTGGAGTATAACCATATTATTTTGTTTTAGTTGGAGAAGGAGCGTGATTCGGAGTAAACACCAAGCTGCCCCATGATCCAAGACCTTTTAATGTTTCTCAACCTTTTCCTTGGGGTATTTTTAAAATATTTTATTAACTTATTATGGCAAATGCTTTTAAACAGCATCTCGTTGCGGTGGATATATTTTTCCATGATCACCATTTCACGACCCGGCATTGATTAACATTTTTTTAACCTTAAATTAACTTCCCCTATGAAATTTATGCAACCCTAGTAAAGGAATACCTAATTATATAAATTGGTCTCTACCTTAATATACCCAACTTTTTAAATTCTCCTAATTGAAAAGTTTACCCAAGTTATATTATTGGGTATTATTCAACAAGTTACCCAGTTTATATCTAGGTACCCAATATATTTTAAGGAGTGCGACTTTGTGGTTCTAGGTACCCAATACGTTTTTGCTGAGTTATATAATGACAGTCGTGATTCTAAACACGCAAACTAATATGGCGCCATTAGTTGGTGGATATGGTACAAACGAAAATTAAATTATTCGGTAGAGCAGAAGTAATGGAATCGGATTTGAGTATTGTTGATAGTCTCCAGGTCTGTTGCTGACTGTATTTTGGACAGGTTATGAAAACTAAAAACAACAATCCTACCACATACCGATAACATACTACAACGCAAACACGTACGAAAAACTACAGTCTTTGATTACGAGGATTCTCTCTGTAAACGAGATAATTAGTGGGCTTGTGGATGACCGAGTTTTCGAGTTGCAACTCGTGGCCTCACGACTGGAGATACAAGCTATACAGTTGGAGGGTAAAGGCAGCTTATGGAATGATAGAGAAGAAGCGAGGGTTAGACTTGCGATGGATGCTGTCATTTTTAGTTTAGTAGTAAATCGTAATTCGGATTAGCGGCACAACATTGTCTTTTTAATTGTGATATTTGTACTGCGTAACTGGATCTTGCAGAATGTTAAAGTGAAAAGCTAAAACGAACCCCATTTTTTAGCCACATACCCATTATAAACTACAAATGATTGCTTATTCCCCATACCGAGATGAAAAATCATTGATACATCAATGGTCCTAGTTAAAATAAGAATCCAATGCATATTCTTCGAATGCGTATCTCCGATAAGTTCTAACATTTCAAAAAATAACCGTGCACTTGTGAAGTCGCTGTATATATCACATATATCCCGTAAGTTAAAGCCTTTCAGGCATATACTACATAGCTATACCTTACGCCAGTAATCCTTGATCCCATGAGTTTGTTCCCACCACATACAATGTCGGTTTAATGCCGCCGAGTCATAAGGTTATGACCCTGTTAAACATCTGTGCCATCAGTATGTATCTGAGATATGAAGTTGCCTTGGATAATGGCCATATAACTCATCGGATTAGGAATTCATATAGCCATTCCAAGGTCTTTTAGGATTTCATATAGCCATTCGATGGACCTGTATTTCTGAAAAAATAAAATCTGTTGTTAGAGGAATATAATTTTATACTCTAAAGTAGTTGGATTATTGAAAAATAACGTTCTGTACCTCAATACATAGACCTGAAAGATACCTAATACCATTCAACAAGGATTGAGGACCTAGAACAATACGAATCAGAAAACAATATTCAAAAAAGCTAAATGACATCTAGTAATATTCATAAAAGCTAAAACAATATTCAAGAACGTGTCGTCTTACCTTTTTGTTCTGTGATGAGAATATTGTTCTTTGGATACTTAGTTTTGTGTTGTAATTGGTCGAACACCTAGTAGGATTGAAAAAAAATATGTTTGGTACATCAAGCAGTGGGTATGGTGTCTCCTATATATGGCATTCACTCGAGTTGAGATGTGATGGTAAGTCGACGGAAATAATGGAGGCATACATAATGTTTTGAACGATGGTTCTTCCATTTATAGGGCAAAATCTGGGCCATCAACTCTACAATGGTTTAGGTCCGATGGGTGGTAGACCATCTTTGTCGCATAGAACCACGCATAATACTATAGTATAATAGATGACTTGCAAATGCGGGATACTCAAGGGTAGTGAATATCTTTGGTGTTTGTCGTCAAGTGGTTATCTCTATATTCGAGGACTCATACGAGTAACCAGCTGGTAAACCATATCCGACACCATTTTGGAGTGGTCATGTCTCTGCTTTAATAGATCATATAGAGGTAAAAACTGGGCTAAAAACTGAGTTGTTTGTTTTACACAGTACTTGTTGACACCCCAATTTCGCACCTTCCACAGTAAATATCAATCTTATGCTTCGAAGCCAAATACAAGAGAAATTCTGTGTGGAAACCATTTGGGTTTTCATATCTTTTCCATCAAGCCCACAAGCTTTACCCAATCAAGCCCACAAGCTTTACCCAATAAAGCCCACAAGCTTTACCCAATCAAGCTCACAAGCATTACCCACTCGTACCCGTTTCATTATCCATTTGAGACCGGGATCTCTTGCTATCACACTGAAGAGGAGGAAAATACAAAGTCACTGGTGAAAGAATGGATTCGTTTCGAGTTCGTATGCAAAAGTTACGAGCAAAACGAGAACTCAGAAGACGATAAGGGGCGCCCACTTTTCACCCTCCCCTTATCCGCACCAAGACTTTAATTAGTAATTGTTTTCTTCAAGTGGAACTTACATATATTTGTTTTGAAGAGAATACGGGTGGAAGAGGAAGAAAAAGAAGAAAAAGGGATTTTTTTCTTAAATGCAAGTGGGACCCACACTTGTTTTATTAGGAAAAGAGAAAGGAGAAGAAAACAAAAGGGGGTCAAGTAGGGCCCACATTTGTTTTATTAGGAAAATAAGGGAAAAGGACGTGGGACCCACATGGTTTGAAAAAAAAAAAAAAATTCTTTGCGAAGGACATTTGAATGCGGAGAGATTAACGGAAGGCTGTCGGGTTTCATTCCTATAAATAGAGGTCGAAAACAATCCTCTCAACACACCAATTTTCTGACAGAAAAGTGGAGGGAAAGACAACAATACTTGTTCCTTTACTTGTTCCTTTACTTTAACAAGGTTCCACCCAAACCACACAACAGCAAAGGTTTCCACCCAAACCACACCACAACTCAAGGTTTCTACCCAAACCACAACCCAAAAATCTAGGTTTCCACCCAAACCAAGAAGAATTATTGTTTCTCAAATAGAAAATATTTCTTCTCACATATTTCAAGTCTCCATGTATTGTGTCATTTAATCAAAGAGAAATCAAATTTTCTTCCTACACAATAGTTATCGTTGTCTTGTGCATTTATAGTTCATTTTGAGAAAACTCAAAAAATAAGAAGATTAAATCAAGTATTGTCTTTAAGTTTTTAAAAGATTAGCATTAAATTGCTAGTACTTTAACTACTTTCAGCATACTTAAGGGAAGCAAGCAACCATCGTAAGAATCCTTTCTAATTTAAATATTATATTTCAAGTATATTAATTACCTATCTCTTCGGTAAATTATGTAGTCATACGGGAACGGAATGGTATTCCATTTCGTAGTAACACCGCGACTACTCGTTTGCGTTACATAAAAAAATTATGTTTTATTATTAATTTTCTAAGTGGGATAAATCAAAGTGTGGGTATAAAGCGGAATTCCCTCCCACATTAGACCCATTATCAAAAAATAAGGTTGGCATTAATCTATTTTTATTGAGCTAAAAAGTTAATTGTTTAATTTTGAAATTTCATTCAAATTTCTTCTCAATAAAACCAAGGTTTCCACCTAAACCACCAAACAAGGTTTTCCACCCAAAACCACCAGAAAAGAAGGTTTCCACCCAAACCACAACAAAAACAAGGTTTTCCACCCAAAACCACCACGACAGCAAAGGTTTCCACCCAAACCACAACAAAAATAAGGTTTTCCATCCAAAACCACCACAAAACAAGGTTTTCCACCCAAAACCACCATAAAACAAGGTTTCCACCCAAACCACAACAAAAATAAGGTTTTCCATCCAAAACCACCACAAAACAAGGTTTTCCACCCAAAACCACTATAAAACAAGGTTTCCACCCAAACCACAACAAAAATAAGGTTTTCCATCCAAAACCACCACAAAACAAGGTTTTCCACCCAAAACCACCACAAAACAAGGTTTCCACCCAAACCACAACAAAAATAAGGTTTTCCATCCAAGACCACCACAAAACAAGGTTTTCCACCCAAAACCACCATAAAATAAGGTTTCCACCCAAACCACAACAAAAATAAGGTTTTCCATCCAAAACCATCACAAAACAAGGTTTTCCACCCAAAACCACTATAAAACAAGGTTTCCACCCAAACCATCACAAAAGAAAAACCATCATAAAAGAAAGAAACCACATCTCCATAATCGAAGTTCCACCCAACTTCTAACTATGTCTCTTTTCTAAAATAGCTCATGCATAAAAATCTATTCTCAATAAATCATAAACATTTCCCCTTTTAATCATGAAGTAGAGGCCAATCCTACGATTGGGCGGTGATGGGTGCCTAACACCTTCCCATCCCGTACTAGAATCTCCTTACCCAGACTCTCGATATGGACCAAAAACATGAAAGTCATAACTGGTTTTGTTTTCCTCAAAAGAATTCAAACTAGTTAAAAGGGTCGACTCCCTTTAGTCGGTGGCGACTTTAAAACATCTATTTTTCTCCTTGCAGAGTTGGCCCTCTTACTAACAAACTAGTAAGAAATTATCTCTGGCAGACCCTATGTGATAAACATCCACGAACGGATAAGAACATGGACCTCGCCCCATAACAATTATGGACAAAGGAAATAGACCGGCACTCGACTCGTGCTACAGGCCTCGATTTCTACAGTGGCGACTTCACTGGGGACATAGAATAGACCGGCACTCGACCCGTGCTAGGCGATCCCTCGATTTCTACAGTGGCGACTCTGCTGGGGAAAAAATAAGAGATTCGACTTGAAAAATGATTAAAAGGGAAATGTTTTTTTTTACTAATATTTATTTGAGAAATGATCATATTTCAGGTACCATCATTGGTTGTGAACCATTAAAGCTTATGGCTCCACAACTAGAAGTGTTACCGAGAAAAGATCTTTCTGCTTGGCTGTTAAAGTGTACTTCTGTGAAGGAATCAAGTCCTCAAGAACGAAGAGGTCTTTTAACAATGATGACGCTCCTAAAACATTTCATGGTGACACAAGCTTTCCTGAACATGAAAAGCATGCTATCAACTTAAAAGATGTTACAAATGAATTCCTCAACCGGAAAAGGAGTTTCAAGTATCGCATCAACTCCGCCATAAAGAAAGTAACATCTTATAAGGATAAGTTGAAAAAATCTGAGAAATCTCTATCCAACCTAGAAGCTCAACTCAATGATTTTTTAAGTCTCTCTGACAATGAAGAGGATTTTTTCGACAACCATAGCAAAGGAGAAGAAATGCAAGAAGTAGAAATCTCCAGGTTGCAAGAAGTCACAATGACGCCAGATCAATTACAAGAAGGCACTACACAAGTATGCATGGACTCTACGAGTGTTGAGCAACAACCTTCTGAGGCGGATGATTTCCCGATCTACGATGGCGTGGAATCACCAATTCTTCACCTTAACTCATATCTTTCATGCATGGAGAAATGGGAGATGAACGAAGAGAGATATCTAAAGAAATACTTCGGCTATAGCCTAACTGGCAGAGCAACAATATGGTATGCAACCAACGACCATGTTCAATCTGCAACATGGCCGATGACCATCAACTTGTTCATAGAATATTTCTCAGAAAAGCAGCATCCGACCATCCCCAACCATACCAGGGAAAAGTTGCGCGCAGTTTCAAAAAACACGAGCAACCACGCAACTTCGACAAAGGAGATCTCGTGCTCAAAGAGATCCGTCCAGTAAAGCACACCGACCCAAGGGGCAAGTTCAATCCAAAGTAGGAAGGCCCATTCATTGTCAAAAAGATTTTCAGGGGATGGAAATACAATTAATGGACCTAGATGGAGAAGAACATGCAAGGCCCACGAATGCAGATCAACTCAAGAGGTATTATGCCTACTCGAAGGAAACATCCCAGCATAACCAATCCCTGCACCTCCTCAAAAGAACAACTGGTTTGTCAAGCACTTATCATTGTTCTTTACTTTATCAACTTGTTTTTCAAAAAAAAAAAAAAAAAACAGATTGCTAAAACTTGTTTTCCAAAAAAAAAAAAAAAAAGATTGCTAAAATTTGTTTTAAAAAAAAAAAAAAAAAAAAAAAAATTGCTAAAATTTGTTTTAAAAAAAAAAAAAAAAAAAATCGGAGAGTTTATCAATGATGTAAAGCTTAGGATTTGGGTATGGTGTTATGAACAACCAGATAGGCAGCTGAGACAAACTCTCCAAATCAAAATTTCAGTTTTGTAAATTTTTAAGTTTTTTATTTTGTTTTCAAAAAATAAAAATAAAATAAAATAAATGCTGATGATGAAAGCCCTAGGATGATACTGTGCCTTGCACACGTACCAAATAGGCAACTGAGGCAAACGTTTCTTGAGTTATTTTAAGCCTAATCATGTTCTAACCATGCTTTAAGCTTTTGTGAACGACGAGTTATACGAATTAAGGCTTCTCCACCGGAGTCAGCGATCTCACGATCAAGTGCAAGTCAAACCAAGGAAAAGAGCATCACCAGAAAGAAAATATTTCATTCACAAATGAAGGAATTACAGAATCTTCATCTACAACAATGAAAAGCATGAACTCTTCCTTATCTGAAGGATACATGATCAGATCGAGAAAAAAAAAGCAACAACAATAAGAAACAAGCAAAAGAAAAGAAAAAAGAAGAACAACAACAAGAAATAAAAAAATGATCTGACGGCAAACCAAAGAAGAAGAAATGAAAAACAAATAAGGAAAGCTGGTGATTTTATCTGAGTCTAGACCAAGATCCAACTTCTTCACCATTTCCCATTGATCGAAACCAATGTGTAATAGTGGTAAAAGTGTCCATGTGACACACTAGATCTAGACATCTTCATCACAGGCAGATCATCCATACTTGTCAGAATACATCTAAATCTAAATCCGATTTCAACTTTGAAATCTGGATTTATCTTTGTATGTATTTTGAAACTGCATATGGAACGATCTTGCATCTTCCCCTAAATCATCAGATCTTCATCTTCGAGCCGAACATTAATCTGGATCTCAAGATGCACTACCATCAAGTACAGAAAAGAGAAGATTCATACAGATCTATACTGAGATTCCACCAAAATCTCACTTCAGTTATCATTACTTTCAGACGCTCAAACTGCATCTCGCATACTCCACCAGTAAATGATTACTATGGCGATGACCAAACAAGCAGAAAGTAGAAGAACATGAAGACGGTGATCAAAAAAAGAAAGATCAAAGCACAGATCCGGCAGATACAAGAAGGATCTGATGAAAAGATGGAGAAAAGAGGCGGATTTGCAGAGAAGAAGAAGAAGAGGAAGAAAGAGAAACTGATGGTCGAGGAAGAAGAAAATGAAGTATTTAAAGCAAAAGATTAGGGCTCCATCAAATCACTTTTCGGGCAAACCTAAATGAGATCCATGACCCGTCGGGTTTCTCCAACCCATTAGGGTCATTCATCCGATCCGCTAGCTCCTTTTCCCTGTATCAAAAAAAAAAAAAAGAAAAAAAAAAAAAAAAAGAAAAAAAAAAAAAAAAAAGAAAAAAAAAAAAAAAAGAAAAAAAAAAAAAAAAAAAAAAAAAAAAGAAAAAAAAAAAAAAAAAAAAAAAAAAAAAAAAAGAAAAAAAAAAAAAAAAAAAAAAAAAAAAAAAAAAAGTATACCTCGTAAAGAAGTCGAAGCGTGGACAATTCTTCAGAGAGAGTATCAATACGTGCCTGCCTCCCCAGGGATTCTCTACTGACTTCATCATATCTCAACATGATACCGTACATCTCATTCACCACCGATGTCAACTGGCGCCCACGGCTATCCACCAAACGGAGCAAGTATTCTTGAAGAGGTCTGGAAGCCTGAAGCGAGAAAGGAGTCAATAAAAAGTATTAAGTCATTAAGTCAAGAAGAGCAGAGTAACAGCGGTACCTCGGGAATATCATCCGGGAGAGGTAAACCAATAATATCTTCACGGTCAACAGGGCCACCTGCAATTGGAACCACATTTGAAGTCCCCAAGATAGGTATTTGAAAATCCCATGTTGGAAGAAGATGACCGAAGCCCGTTAGTGGAACTTGTTGAGAAGAAGCATTCTTTGGAAGATCCCATCAATAATGGACGAGGGGCAAAACCCGGATCACCCACTACAAGATTCTCTCGGCAAGATTGGATAGCAAGAGGTGGACCTAAAGAAACCGATCTCCAATATGATTCAAAATTCATTCCCCGATCAACGGAATCTTCATAGGAACGTTGCGGCTGACGTGAAATCTCGTCCATATCACTAAACGATGCATAAGGAAAACATGTAACGTTGGGAGGAGGAAAACGGGGTGTAGCGTCTGGTTGACTAATTTGTCTCCCAAATCGGTCACCAAGATACCAAGCACAGTAATCCGGGCCACGTAACAAGTACCGAAGCATGCTAGACGACATGGCATGAATGGCTCTTTGATCACGCCGAATCAGATAATCCTTCCAAGGGTCCCAACAAATCTGCGATCAAAATGGAGGTATATATATATATTAATAATAATAAAAAAAAAACAAAAAAAAAAAAAAAAAAAAAAAAAAAAAAAAAATAAATATAGGGTTTCTTACAGATTCAACTGTCGCCCCCTCCAAACAAAGGCGCGTATATGCAGTCGAGTGCCTTCGAAGTGCACCTTTCCATCTAGCCATTCGAGGAAATGTTTGGCTATTGGAGAAGCTTGTATCAAAAGGAGGGCGACTAAGAGGAAAATATTCGTAACACCAATACTGTTACAAAGAAAGAGTATGGGTGTTAAAAATGGGGGTCCAAGATCGTTCAACCTAAAGCAAGGAAAATGTACTCACATTCAAGATGGGCCAGAATCCACATAAGGCTTTTGTTTGAAGGCGTGTTGCTCGAGACAGATAGGTGTAAAGCCGCGCCATCGCACAACTTCCCCAATCGTAAAAATTCACCAATTCAAGGTCAGAAAATGCTGCCAAGTAACCAGATTTGATATAGCCACCAGAAGAGTCAAGGAATGTATGACCCGCAACAAAGATCAGGAAAGCTCTGGTAACTGTAATAACTTTAGCATCATATTTTGAAGCGTCAGCAGTGAGATCCAGCTCAGGGACCGAGAAATTCGTCTTCAAGCCTGCTAAGCTGACATACCAATTTTTAGGGAAGATATCCCCACAATGTGGTCCCAACAGGTTTCGGACATTCTCCCTGTCACGTTTTCACCCTTGGGACGGAGCTCCTACCCCCACACGGATGCCAGTAATCATATAGAAATCCAGAGGAGTGATGGTTAACTCACAATGTGGCAGGTGAAATGAATTAGTATCACCCCACCATCTTTCTGCCACGATTAAAGCATTCTCACCATCATGGAACGGTTCCAAAGCTTCAACAAAGTCGTACCAACCGATCTGTTGTACAAGCTCACGTACACCTTTGCATCGTCTCAACATCAGCCACCATTCTACTATGCCAGTGGTCCCTCTGCGAATACGCGCCCAAGCGTAATTCTATGAAAGAAAGCAGTGGTTGAGAAATAATGAAAGGAAACTTGGAAAACAAAGAAGAAAATTTCGATCAACAAGGAAACTTACGGGGTCTTCCGGATCTTGCGAAACGTGATCATCCACATCGTTTAAAACCCCAACTCTTCGTCTTCTACACAGCGTAGGAAAAGTGGGAGGATCAGGAATAATGATAGCCATCCGCCTAGACGACATATTGAAGAAAAGAAAAGGAGTTTCTTACCTAAAGAAAGGTCTTTCTCTCCTATCTTATAAATAAATAAAAAAGGTAATTACTTCCTCAAGAAATTTTTTTTAAAAAAATATACTTTATCAGAATCGTCTCGTGAAAGAAAAGCAAGTCATGTCAAGACAAAGTGTGGAACGGAAGCCATTGAGAATGCACTTCAGAACTGACAAGATCAACTAGGAAAAACCTGGCCAACGTCAGAAATTGCTTCATCAACTTTTCAACTATTCAATCGGCTCGAACAAAGGGATATCCAAATGAATCAACCATAAAGGTTCAAAAACATCAAGAACAGGGAACTGACAAGCTTAACTGGAACAAACCCAGCCAACGTCAGGACTTTCTTCATCAACTCATCAAAAACCAACTTTTGAAAATCAGGTGCGATTGGGTTTTCATGGCTTTGTTCGTAAACCGCGAGCGATTACTCTCAAAGAGGGGCAACTGTTGACACCCCAATTTCGCACCTTCCACAGTAAATATCAATCTTATGCTTCGAAGCCAAATACAAGAGAAATTATGTGTGGAAACCATTTGGGTTTTCATATCTTTTCCATCAAGCCCACAAGCTTTACCCAATCAAGCCCACAAGCTTTACCCAATCAAGCCCACAAGCATTACCCACTCGTACCCGTTTCATTATCCATTTGAGCCCGGGATTTCTTGCTATCACACTGAAGAGGAGGAAAATACAAAGTCACTGGTGAAAGAATGGAGTCGTTTCGAGTTCGTATGCAAAAGTTACGAGCAAAACGAGAACTCAGAAGACGATAAGGGGCGCCCACTTTTCACCCTCCCCTTATCCGCACCAAGACTTTAATTAGTAATTGTTTTCTTCAAGTGGAACTTACATATATTTGTTTTGAAGAGAATACGGGTGGAAGAGGAAGAAAAGAAGAAAAAAAGGGATTTTTTCTTAAATGCAAGTGGGACCCACACTTGTTTTATTAGGAAAAGAGAAAGGAGAAGAAAACAAAGGGGGTCAAGTAGGGCCCACATTTGTTTTATTAGGAAAATAAGGGAAAAGGACGTGGGACCCACATGGTTTGAAAAGAAAAAAAAATTCTTTGCGAAGGACATTTGAATGCGGAGAGATTAACGGAAGGCTGTCGGGTTTCATTCCTATAAATAGAGGTCGAAAACAATCCTCTCAACACACCAATTTTTTGACAGAAAAGTGGAGGGAAAGACAACAATACTTGTTCCTTTACTTCTTCCTTTACTTTAACAAGGTTTCCACCCAAACCACACAACAACAAAGGTTTCCACCCAAACCACACCACAACTCAAGGTTTCTACCCAAACCACAACCCAAAAATCTAGGTTTCCACCCAAACCAAGAAGAATTATTGTTTCTCAAATAGAAAATATTTCTTCTCACATATTTCAAGTCTCCATGTATTGTGTCATTTAATCAAAGAGAAATCAAATTTTCTTCCTACACAATAGTTATCGTTGTCTTGTGCATTTATAGTTCATTTTGAGAAAACTCAAAAAATAAGAAGATTAAATCAAGTATTGTCTTTAAGTTTTTAAAAGATTAGCATTAAATTGCTAGTACTTTAACTACTTTCAGCATACTTAAGGGAAGCAAGCAACCATCGTAAGAATCCTTTCTAATTTAAATATTATATTTCAAGTATATTAATTACCTATCTCTTCGGTAAATTATGTAGTCATACGGGAACGGAATGGTATTCCATTTCGTAGTAACACCGCGACTACTCGTTTGCGTTACATAAAAAAATTATGTTTTATTATTAATTTTCTAAGTGGGATAAATCAAAGTGTGGGTATAAAGCGGAATTCCCTCCCACATTAGACCCATTATCAAAAAATAAGGTTGGCATTAATCCTATTTTTATTGAGCTAATCTGCAGGTTAATTGTTTAATTTTGAAATTTCATTCAAATTTCTTCTCAATAAAACCAAGGTTTCCACCTAAACCACCAAACAAGGTTTTCCACCCAAAACCACCAGAAAAGAAGGTTTCCACCCAAACCACAACAAAAACAAGGTTTTCCACCCAAAACCACCACGACAGCAAAGGTTTCCACCCAAACCACAACAAAAATAAGGTTTTCCATCCAAAACCACCACAAAACAAGGTTTTCCACCCAAAACCACCATAAAACAAGGTTTCCACCCAAATCACAACAAAAATAAGGTTTTCCATCCAAAACCACCACAAAACAAGGTTTTCCACCCAAAACCACTATAAAACAAGGTTTCCACCCAAACCACAACAAAAATAAGGTTTTCCATCCAAAACCACCACAAAACAAGGTTTTCCACCCAAAACCACCATAAAACAAGGTTTCCACCCAAACCACAACAAAAATAAGGTTTTCCATCCAAGACCACCACAAAACAAGGTTTTCCACCCAAAACCACCATAAAATAAGGTTTCCACCCAAACCACAACAAAAATAAGGTTTTCCATCCAAAACCATCACAAAACAAGGTTTTCCACCCAAAACCACTATAAAACAAGGTTTCCACCCAAACCATCACAAAAGAAAAACCATCATAAAAGAAAGAAACCACATCTCCATAATCGAAGTTCCACCCAACTTCTAACTATGTCTCTTTTCTAAAATAGCTCATGCATAAAAATCTATTCTCAATAAATCATAAACATTCCCCCTTTAATCATGAAGTAGAGGCCAATCTTACGATTGGGCGGCTGATGGGTGCCTAACACCTTCCCATCCCGTACTAGAATCTCCTTACCCAGACTCTCTGATAGCAGACCAAAAACATGAAAGTCATAACTGGTTTTGTTTTCCTCAAAAGAATTCAAACTAGTTAAAAGGGTCCTGACTCCCTTTAGTCAGGTGGCGACTTTAAAACATCTCTTTTCCTTGCAGAGTTGGCCCCCCCTTACTAACAAACTAGTAAGAAATTATCTCTGGCAGACCCTATGTGATAAACATCCACGAACGGATAAGAACATGGACCTCGCCCCATAACAATTATGGATAAAGGAAATAGACCGGCACTCGACTCGTGCTACAGGCCTCGATTTCTACAGTGGCGACTTCACTGGGGACATAGAATAGACCGGCACTCGACTCGTGCTAGGCGACCCTCGATTTCTACAGTACTGAGTTTCATCGTAGTAGTTTTGTGGGTATGAAAATTCTTAACAATTGTCTAAGACGGATTATAAAGGTATCTGTAATGTTTCTTTTTACCTGACATGACATGCCAAAACCACACTATAATATTCAAGGGTAATTCCCATTTTTCATAAGAGTACATCGAGGAGAGTGAGTTGTTTGCCATTATAGAAAGCAGTGGATATTTTTCAGGGAACTGAATGATAAGGCATTAGGGGTGAAACTATAGTTACCTACGAATGCTAGGCGACCTATAATTTCTCTAAAGAGACGATCACTGCTACCACTTAACCCTATCTTGTGTAAAAGGTCATTCTCATATTTTCACCGAAGGGACAGCTAGGAGAGTGAGCCGTTTTCCATTCGCGTAAGCAGTGGATCTTTGTAACAATTGTCAATGTAAAAATTGATAAGGCAATAGGTGTGAAAGAATAGTTATCTAAGAATGATAGGCAACCTATAATTTCTCACCAAAAATTGATAAGAGACGATCACTGCTCTCACCAAACCATAACTTGTGTAACATGTCATTTACTATTAACGATAGCTCTTCACAATAAACGATTACTGTAAAAGTTCATTTACTATTAACCTAAATCAGTGGATCTTTGTCATCTTCGTACTCCGACATGCTTCACTGTTGATGATAACCCAAGTCGGCAATAGGTATTGGTGGTATGCTAATTAAAGTAAAAGTAGAAAGTTACTTCAAATGAACTCTACTTGAAGAAGAGTGACTCTTTATTGACAACCGATAATGGATATAAACCTATAAAGAGATTCATGTTTCAGCTTTATTGGGTACCCCTAAACCGACATCTACGGCAGTGGAAACTGGTGAAACAATATAGGCAGATTCGATAGGGTGGTGAAGAAACTGGGTAGGATAAGGCCGTGAAGGTGGTACTTTTTTTTTAATCTTCAAAACAAATCAATTCCACTTTGCAGGAGCCCATAGGCCTGGTTTGTCACCAGCTACTAACGTGCATACGGAGGGATAAGGTCCCCATGTTTTAACTTGCGCTTTTTTACTTCCCTTGAGTGGTCATATCAAGGAATGGGACACATCGCACCAACCTATATACAGAAAATATGGGTGACAGTTGATAGTGGAACTCATGTCAAACTAGTGGAACGACCGTTCAATATCACACTGTTATGTGTATCATCAACTCATATTGGGACTAGCGCACTTGCAGTGTACAACCCTCCATACTCAGCGGGCGACAGTGGAGACAACAACCACTGTGGCAGACCGTCTAAACACCACAATGGCCCTTGATATGGGACCTTTTAATGTTTCTTAACTATTTCCTTGTGGTTTTTCTAAAATATTTTATTAACTTATTATGGTAAATGCTTTTAAGCAGCATCTCGTTGCGGTGGTTATATTTGTCCATGATCACCATTTCATGACCAGGCATTGATTAACATTTATTTAACCTTAAATTAACTTCCTTAATAAAATTTATGTATCCCTAGTGGATTAATACCGAATTATATAAATTGGGCTCTACCTTAGAATACCTAACCTTTTAAATTCTAGTACATTGCTACCTTACTCGTCTGACCATATATAATCTACCTTAGACTGGCTGATGTACATTGCTACCTTACTCGTCTAACCCTATATAATATGCCTAGATGCGGTACAAGTGGCCGCTTCAGAGGTGGAAAGAATAAGGCCAACAAAAAAAAATTGCACTTGCAACAGGTAGGGCACCATATCTTGCAATTATAAACTTTATATTTACCAAGTGTCCTAAGTTGTACAGGTACAATATTAAGAGTTATATGGTTCTACTAAATTAGGGTGCGTTATGTACCCTATATGTACGTATCTAATAACTTAAAATAATTGAGATACTTCAGTCAGTCACAATTCAATTGATGTTTTTCCTTGAATCTATTTTATTTATTTGATTCAAAGAATCTTTATTAATCATGCGTTAGGTGCACCTAAAACAGCAAAGAGTGAGGCGGCGGTTCAAAAACCCATAACAAGAACCTCAACCAGGAGGAATCAATCATAAAAGGTTCCGGGATCCTCACCACAATTACCAATCGATACTGAGGGTAAGTTCATTCCATGAATAATTTCGCGTTACCCATTAATCACCATACCTTGCAGTACACACAATTTTATCTCACACTGGACCATTAACATATGCAGTGTATGTAACAACCAATTTGGGACCTAGCGGAGAATTCATTGGAAAAATACCGAATATGGGAGACAACATCTTAGACGACGGAATTATTACTAGGAATCCATACATTTAATTCACTGTGATATTTTGTTAACATAATAATTCTTGGCTGCAGTGTGAATCCAATTAGGCACCGGATTGTTACGTTGCCAAATGGACGCTTTTTAGGTGTACATAGATGCTTCGATTTTTTGGAATGCTGCATGGTTTTTTGGAAATGCAGGGCAACCCTTTAATGTATCAAGCTCAATTTTTTGGACCTACCTAAATGTTAGATAAACTGATCTCAGTGGTATATATACTAACGTCTATAGATACGAGAAATGGGGATTACAAAATAGGTATAGGCCGTTAGACGGCGGTACAAATTACAACATATGTTTTACTTTTGGTATGGAAATATGTAGTCGCACTTCATGTAAGCCAACCTGAATACAAAGTCTTCCTGGTCAGATGAATGTGTATTGACAAAAAGTTTAGCCGGTTATTAAAGAAGTTTAAGGATGTTTCACGATTGTTGAACCATGTCTGTTTCACAGATTGTTATGGAGGTGATACCTCAAACAAGTAATTGTTGAGGTTATCCCAACACTTGACAAATTTGTCTTCCTCTTTTCATTTGCACGATGTGTTCTCGTTGCACATGTCCAAACTGTAATCTTTAATAAGAAAAATATTGATTGTGAATAATTCTTGTGTATTCTTAGTAGAGCGATTTTCAATATTAGTGGTGAAAAACTACGGAGAAAATGAAGTAAGAGCTGTGCCAGTAACGCAGTGTAATCATCTTTAACTTTTGGCGTAACTTTTGAACTATTAGTTCTTTTTCATTGAAACTACATAAATGAAGAACCTTATGTACATCGTGGCAAGTTAAATGCAAACAAACACTACACCATTTTAAGGTATTAGCAACCTACCATAGTTGTTGCTAAACAGGGTCGCAACAGGCTTTCGCCGTTGCTAAACACGGTGTCGCAATTTTTAGCAACGGCAAAATCTCTGTTGCGAAAATCGGTCAGCAACGGAGTTTCGCAACGGCACATGCCATTGCTAAATTCTTTATTCACAACAATTTTACGTCGTTGCTAAATTTTTTAGCAACAAGAAAAAACAGGCTCAGAATGAAGCCATGGCTTGAAATGAAGCCACAACTTTGATTCTAAGCCACGGCTTCATTCTAATCCACGGCTTCATTCTAAGCCATGTTTCTCATTGTATCTGCTGCTAACTCAACATATATCTATCAACTCAACACAAATTTCTAACACAAAAATCATATGATATAAAAAAAATTATCATCATTTCTTCAATAGTATAAAAATTACAGGATAAAAGACAATTTAGCAGTTCATACAAAATTTGGTATTTATCACTAAAGAAAGTAAGCGTTCAGTTATAAAAGAAGGGAATAAGAAAAACATACACTTTACACTTCCGAGGGTAGATAGGCTTGAGCTTAATGAGCAATATTTGTTGCATCAACCACATGTGACATGACTTCACTGAAAAATACCCAAGGTTGTCTTCCACTTAACCATCGATGGTCCTACAGAAAGAGGAGGAAGGAATAAAAACACACACTGATAAATACCCGGTGCATCGCCATCTAAAACCTATATACCAGTTTCAGAATTAGTGCAACATTACCCATGTACTATCAGATTTAAATTAGCGCAGCATTACTCACCATTGTTATCTAAACTTTGTGCATTTGGAAGAACTCCAATAGAAGACAGCCCCATGCGAAGGTCGGAATGTGAGAATGATGCTGGGGTTCTCACACATCCCAAAGAATCTGTGGAGGACAGCACAAAGGCATTATTTAGCTAATTGTATCCCATCCTATAATCAATTATACAACACACTAGTCAAAATGAGAGTGATGCATGCCTTTCATTTGGGTTATATATAATAGTATGATAAGCAATAACATACAGCTCAAAGAAGATCACCTGCACACCTTTCACTTGTATATGTTGTATAAAAAAAAGCAAATAACATACATCTCAAAGGAAGCCATTCAAATTCTTCACAAACTACCTGAAATAAATTAACTCAGAAGAAAATAACTACGGGTCATGCTGACCTCCACCGCTTCACGTACAGTTGGTAAGAACTTATTGATGAGATCCAAGAAAAATGTAGCAGCACAATACCCCCTATGAGGTACCTGAAACAATACGGAACGCAAAGTAAACAAAAGAAATAAAAATTTAAGAGAGTACAATTATAGAGTGAATAATGAAACTCTCAACAGGATCAGCTGGTGCACCACAATTATTTTCCAACAAAACGAAAAGATGGCAGCACCCCTCATTACCAGCTAACTTAGCTTTTGAGACTTCATCAACAGCAAAAGAAGAGAGTCCACTACACTTTCTCCAATTGGGTTTATATTCAACCTGAAGTAGCTAGATATGTTCCTCATTACTTACGACATGCTATCTAAAATCACCACCTTCATGCTGAAGAAAAATTACCTGGAAGGACAAAAAAAGAAGGGATAAACAACTTGAATCTTTCATTTGGATTAGGTCCTTCAATTAACTTTTTGTCAACTAAAATTTCCTTGCTTCCGTTTGACACAATATCTGTTATCGTCTGTACCAAATGAGGAATCCATGCAATACCATTTGGAAGAATCTTCATAGGCCGGTCAAACTCAAGTTAATAGGGATTCACTTTTCAAGAAAAAATAGTATAAATAAAATCAAATGATTACAAATGCTGCACAGAGATAAAAGAAAACCAACCTTTTCACCACCATCATTTGTATTGCACCTCCGATGTTCTCAACCAAAAAAACAACTGGAATTTGGAAGTCCTGTAAAAACCCAAAAAAGAAGAAGAGAGAAAGACGTCAGAATATTGATTGATTTCGATCAACCAACTCAGTGACTAATGTATAAATGCTGAAATAAGAGATAAAAGATAAATGGGAAACTTTATAATTATTGTATATCACATGATTGGTGAATTGAAGTAAAGTACAGAGTTGCGACATATATACTCAACATGAAATTTAGAAACTAGCATGAACGGAAGAATTTAAACTACTATACAAATTGATCCCTGGTGAAAGAAGCAATGAGTATTCCTAAATGCAATTTGTCACTGCACCCAAAGGTCAGTCTGTATCTGGCTACATATCAGCAACGAGAAAGGAAATCTCAGATATGCTTCTTATTCGATTATAATGATCGGATATCAGTGTTATATAGTACAAACACCGACACGGACAACATTCTAACAAGTTGTAGTGTGAAACTAGCTATTATTAAGGTAAAATGTAATGCCCTTGTATCAGCAGTCTAAATTTTTTCCAGGTATAACAGCCTCATATACACAACTAGGTAATATACAGAATGAAAATAAATAGAAGAGATGAACCACGGATGACAGATACAGGGAGAAAGAGCTCATACTCAATGTCAGCCATATCATTAATCAAGTGATCACGAACATCAGATAGCATCTTGATCTGAAATATGAACCTGTTATTCAAACCAAAAGGATGAGATTCAGAAAAAAGCCTAATCAAGAATCAGCTGAATCAAAAACCAAAAGAAGGAGAATTGCACCACAAATTAGGTTGTAGAGGAGATAAGTTGGAGCATGTATTAAGCTTATCTCCTCCAACTGAAAAAGTGTTGAAATCATAAGCATAAGTTAAAATACCAAATAAGTTGAGAGATAAAAACAAATACTTATTATGCTTTCGATTATCGCTCAACAAATAAAAAAACAACCATTGGTGATCAGACTCTTCCAATAAAAAACCATCAGACTTTAGCAATGTTCCTTCTACATCTCAACTAGTTTCTGGCGCAATAAATTCCATAAAGACAATATACAACAGCCTCAACCACGAAGCAATCCGTGGATTTGGAGGATCCACTTATCCTGGTTTACCTCCAGAACCTGCACGTTAATTTTGTATACCTATATTCATCCATACATTTCCCATATCATACACAATCAGAATCTACAAATTCTACATAACAAGAGAATTTAATTTTTTTTAAAAAGTTGTTTAAAACCCAAATTGCATTCACGATTAACATCAGAAACCCATTATTATTTTAGCCTTACCCATTCCATTTCTATAGAAACCAGTAACTAAAATTAAACATTGATATTCTCTTAGGCGTTTACACGAACAACTAATGTTCGGAAACTTAACTAGTCTTTTCAATACAACTACTAACAATAATCTCAAAACTTGATTTACCTCCTCATACTAGTACTAATTAAACTAATAAGAAGAAATCATATGGAACTCAGTAAGACAAAATTAACTTACCAATTTCTTTGAACCAATCTTCTATTAACATCTACTGAAACAAATTGAAAGAGATGATCTTCGAATTCTGTTGAGGAATTTGATAGAGATTTAAAGTTCAATCACTCTTCACAGTTCTAATTCATGATAAAAAAAAAATTCTAATACCTTAATGAATTGAAAAACAACAGAAAAGATGGAATCACTTAATTTTTATGATTAATCATCTTATATTTCCTTCCACTTATCTTCCAGCTCCTAAATTTGTAGAAACCTGAATATCGAAGTTACCTGAAACACAAAATCCATCATGAAGAAACCCCGAAAAAAAAAAACCCAAATACATAAATCAAACAAAAATGCAAGTTCTAAACGAAATCTGAGTTAACCCTAGCTCAAAATCAAACCAAATGACAAATACCTGAAATTAATAAACCCAAATCCAAACTGATATTGAACTTCTAAGTCCAAACAAAAAAGTAGCAGAAGAGAAGAGATGTTATTAGGGTTTATGAAAACAACACACAAATCAAATAAATCTGGAGGAAACGAAAAACAAAACGATTATAATCTAAACCTATTATCTGGTTGGATTTCTTCAGAGCTGAACTTTCTCAGAGAAGATCGAGAAGAGATGAAAGAGAGTGAAAACTCTTCTGTGGATGAGAAATAAGATGAGAGAAATGGAGAAGGGAAGATAAGGGATAAGCCCGACTACACATTCAAGGGTGGAAAAAACATATAGAATACTTGACCAAACTTTGACTTGGGCGTAAAAACAAGTCTTAGTGTTCCCGACCACACGTGCACTTCACATACATAAGTACCTAGATGTTTCTATTCACAACAGAAATTCCTCGGTTGCGAAATTAGCAACATCCAGCCTCCGTTGCGAAATATTAGCAACAGAAATTTCGCAACGGCGCTATTGCCGTTGCTACTCTGGGTTGCTAATACATTAAAATGGTGTAGTGAAAATATCACCACCTCTTACATGCGACTATTAACTTGGAATACGTATATACCCGGACCGCAATCTTGAATAGCAACATTTTCTTTTTTAGTTCACCATTCAAAATTTCGGTCCATGTGGTTGCCGCAGACCAAATTCAATTTTCTCTTAAGATGCTAGGGCATAATATGATATGGTATTCTTGAGTGCTTCCTGAAAATAACCGGCCGGTTGCTGGTAAGTTTTTTAGATCTGGACAGGGAGAATCTCCAATCTACTTAACTCAGTTTTACTGAAATATTGGACAGTTTTCATAGGGACGGTCGAATAACAATTATCAGGCAGATTAAGAGAAAATAGTATAACATTAATCTGGTAGGAAAGTAAAAATACCGTATAAAATTTGTTGGGTACCTAAGTAACAATGTGTCATAAAATAAATTGGGTAAACAAAGTAAATTAAGCAAAATTATTAGTTATGATGTTCTGATGACATTACAAGTTACAATCGATACCTGATTCAGACGGTTGTGTAACTTAAAACGGAATATTCAGATAGGCGTAAAAATAGTTTAGGAACTATTTTTGGTATAATAAGAGTGGTCAATCCCGGTCAAAATTAACCCCTATGGTTCATACTTGTTTAGGCAAACAAAAAAAAAACCAGTTCCAGTTGCTGACATGTTTTTCTAATAACATTGAAAGAAAAAACTGGCCAAATCTATTACCAAACCGAAAAAAACACAAACGCCGAAAACATATTATTTCCAGCATTAAATTCATTTATAAGAGTCGTTTATTTTCTGATTGAGCATATTTTGGAAGACCACCAACGATACGGGAAAAGTTGGAAGAAAATTTAATTCAAACTACATATTGAAAACTAAAAATGGAAATTTCTCGGAATAAACGATTACTTAAACTTATATACTTACTTTCTCGTCATAGTTCAGTCGAACACAGGTACCTAATTATTCGACTACTAAAGTTTTGTACGTGTAAATATGCGGGAGTGTCAGGTAAATTTAACTGGGTATGCCCGCCAATCAATATTATTTAAAATATTGGGACCATATTCTCCAAAAACCTCAATAATTTTGATGGGGAACCCTGATGGAGGGTCGTATAATTTTTACTAGGTACATCATCCAGTCTGTACTATAAAGTTTATTGGTGCGTTGTTTGAGTTTATAATGCTAGAGTATATCTCTTAACAGGGTATATGTGAAGTCCAACTGGCAGGTGGATAGCATGACCTGTTATCGGTACTGTTTTTATTATGAGAATATATGGTAATAGTCGAAAGACTAGAGTGTTGTAGTAATAGGAACAAAATTTTATCTTAAATAAAATCGTGTCTTTAAACAACACCAGTCTATCTGGGTAACCCAATACAACAATGTTTTATGGAAATGAAAATATTACAGGGTTGGTTCAATCATTTACCAACATGTAAGAAACAATCAAATCACAAAGTATCTGGAGTATCAATGGGTTAGTATCAAATGGTAAACCGTAATAAGATACACTCGAATAAAATGGAAAAATTCAAACTGGAATGAAGAATGGATTTGTCCAGAGTAAAAATGCACCAAATAAAAATCCTCAAATATTCTGTACCATACAATCACTGGAAAACGGGGTTCACAAAGACGAGATCTACGATCAGTGAAAACGTGCCATATTATGACGACAACACCTGCAGTTGACTCGACCATCCCACGAATACCATCTGCGCAGGCGCTTAGAATGACGCAGAGGGGGGAAGATGCATCACTGAAATACAATACATTGATTTAGTTATAGGCCATAACTGCATTTAGTATTACATTTAACTCAGATTTAAACAGGGATGGCTGATGGCCATGTCCCCTGGTACATCCACCAAAAGAAAAATATACATTCATACAAGATGGACAGTGTTACGTGACTAGGCGCCACAAATTGCACAACAAAAAGTAAACTAAACTATATGGGGATAACTACATGCAACCGCAAATGCTAAGAGCGGGTAGGACGAGGAACGGGAGGTGTGACCTTTTGTTATGACCCATCTCGAGACATTGACTGCACCTCACTGAAACTCTCACAACACTTTGAGACTCGATCCTCTTCCTCTTCTTTCTTCGACCACCATTGCGCTTCCAGACGGGTGGAATTATATATTCAGAAGTTGGATCATACGGCCATCTGGAGTAACCTTCACATGGAGCAAGAGTAACAGCGTAGGTGCACCTATAATTGTCCATGGAATACCAGTCATGGCAGTAATCTTCCAGATCCAGACCCATACACATTATCGACGAGCATGCATGTATACAGGGAATACCAACACTTTGGAACTGTAAACATCTGCAAGTACATAATGTAAGATCCACAGAATATAATTCTCCCAGGTGGTCGACAGAAAATTTGTTGTTCCCGTAACTAGTGGGAATGCATTGTTTCGTCTTGTTAATAACCTTGACCAATTTCTTCGATGCGTAGCGGGTGATGGACTTGGAACGCGTGAAACTCATTTCATGACGCTTGGCAAAGTAAACAGCTGCCTTAACGCAGGTTTCCTGCACAAGTGCATTGGTGGACTCGCACATATTGGTGGTGAATATACCCCACCTTTTCAGGGGAAACAGATAAGCTTGTGTCCATAGTGCCTTGTCAAACTTAAGTAACCAATCTGCACACCTTGGCGAGGCTTTACGGATCTCACCCATGTGGTATTCAAAGTTTCGGGGAAGAGATGTAGTAGCGGCTATCCATATGAATTCACGTACCGTGTCATCGTTGAAAGTCGAATAAAAGTTCTCCAAGAAATGACGCACACAGTTTACATGCTTAACCTGGGGCATCACGGCATCCATGGATGCTACTAACCCCCCATCTTTGTCTGATATAACAACCAATTCATTAATCCTCTCGTATCCATCAATTACATGTAACCAAAGAAGATTCAAAAACCAAATAAAACAATCCTTTTTCTCTGACTCAACTATGGCATATGCAATTGGAACAACACCATTATCACCATCCTGTGCGCATGCAACAAGTAGGATGCCAGGATAATCACCCCTGAGATGAGTACCATCAACTACAATAACGGGACGAAGATTTTTCCGGAACGTTTTAATGGCAAGACCAAATTCCCAGAAAAAGGCGCAAAATATACCATTCTGATTACGGGCAAGATTGGTTACTGTTCCATCATTAAGTTTTTCCATCTCCTCAACAAGTTTAGGAAGAATGCTAAATGACTCCATGAATGTTCCATGGACAATCTCCAATGCATGAATCCTTGCACCACGGCTTTCGGTCGAGATATATCTATATGGTGCACTTCTTTCATGAAAGTCTGCACAAACGTGGCTGTAATATCCTTGTTGTCAAGCACAAATGGGCATAATAATGACGCAATCCATTTGGAGGATGCATGCTTGTTCCCAGTTCCACCGTGACGACGATGAACACCAAAACTATGCTCGGGGACATACCTGACGATCTAGAAAGTCTCGAAGTTTCCTACTTTAGTTGCATGAATGTACCAGTTGAAACCGGACTCGGAATTTTGTCACACTGCGGTAAATCTTTAAGGAGTAGTTTTAATAGATTTATACTCCCTCAAACCCTTAACATGAACTATAGCCAGGGTATCAAACAACTTTTGTCGGTTTGGAAATATCATACCGACATGTATGTCAGAAAAACTAGATGGAGTAACACCCATACCTATCCCATATATATGGGAAGGATCCAAGCTCACAAGACGGTCATCATCTGGGTCAACTGTGTAATCGTCACCTTCATTACTATCGTCAACATGATTCTTTCCATGGCATCTTAAGGAATTACTATGCTTGCGCTTAACCACGGGATTTGAGTCATTCATAATAACAGCTAGGCTATTAATGCTCTTGTTGTTGGTCGAGGGAATAAGGTTTTTAGGGGGATTAGAATTCCCATCACCAATCAACAATACACCGGATTCTGTGGTTGGAAACATCTGTGGGTTACTCATGATTGTCGACTCCAATCCACTGCAATCGATGGTGGACAACCTTGGAGAGTTACTTAAAACTCTCGTCACCAATTCACCGGTAGGCACAGTTGGCAACAATGTTGAGTCACCTGAAAATGTTGACAATAATGGTGGGTCACCTGAAATAGTCACGGGCAACAAAGACATGTCATCTAAGAAAATACTTTTACCACCAGCATCCATGACCAGACCAGGATCTGTGGGAACAAGTGTAGTCCGGTATTCCAAAACATCGTCGTCACTCTGGATTTCATTACGATCTATGCAATCTTTCCATTCCATTGGACTATCGCCAAAATAGAAAGGGAAAACTAGAATTAGTTGATATAAAAACTACGACCACACATGTTTTGAGTTTAAAAATCAAAGACATGTCACCTAATATATCCATCTGCATCTGCATTCAAAACGCAGATCACCGGCATTTCGTCCATAGGAAACTCATAACCAAATGCCGAAAATGACCCATCAGTTCCACTGCGTACAGCTGGTTTAATAACACACCTGACAGTAACTGTGATTTGTCAAGTTCACAGTAACACAACAAATATACTACAAGTTTTATCTGATAACCCTTGCAGTCTATTTACCTAGAGGTACCACCCATTTTTGACCCTTCAGACGCCACAAAAGGCCTGGGAAAAGGGAGAGGGTCTTCTACACATGAGATAGCACCCATGATTTCAGACCCGCGACCACCTAATGACCTATCAACAATGCATAAGGTGAGCCTATATCAAGCCAACTTTAGTTAGACAACTTTATTGGAAATATCTAAGGTCGTGCACAATACCTCTTAGTCTGGTCCGGATTATCCAAGATCACATGTGATGGAGGTTGAGGGCAGTAAACATCATTTGTACGTAGTAACTGCACGATTGGATCCAAATAACCAACATCATGTGGGACACTAACTGGTGGACTCCTGAAAATTTATATTACAAAATGTAAGCAAAAGAGTATATACCATGGCTAAAAACCACAATAAGGGTATTTATACGAACCTGAATATTCTCCCTTCAGGGATGACTGGGTGTAGGGAATTTCGGTTGTCAGTAAAAGGTCCATTCGAATCTCTAAATGAGCATCGTCTCCCATTAGTCGTTACGTGACCATCATATGTAGGTGGACATTCATCTCCAACAATCTCTTTTGTGAATAACCGAAAGACATTGTTTAATCCATTGGGACCATTCACCACAAGGTCCGCAAGGGTCGAAGAATACGATATATCAACAAAAACAGACACCCCGGGGCTGAGGTAAACCCTCGAGTACACTTTGTAACGCTTTTGAGGGTCGAGGTTGAAAGAAACGTGCAAAGCTTTAATAAACTCCAACACACCCATACTGGTGGAAACCATATGCATCTTGTTAACAATTGGGCCAACATATTGAGGATCATTGCTTGAGGGATCTTTTATCGTCCTACCAGACGACAATATCACATTAACTAGTTTACCTCCAGAGGAAACAACACCTAATTAACGTTAAGAATTAGTCAGATAAACACTCAACAAAAAATTGGATCTAGAAGCAACCAAGCTATTGGAAAAATTTGTTATATACAAAACACAAAGTCCAAATTAATTATAAGTGAAATTTCACGGAAAACACCAGCCCTGGAAGTTTTCAATCTGTTGCAATTGATTAAATTTCAACTACTGAGACCATACAATAGTTTAAGTTATAAATGTGACACAAAAATATAATAGTTGCTCATTCAAACACGTTGGAGCTGTAACTAGCAAAAGAAAATCCTCAGTATAGTCACACGGCATAATTTGCATCACTAAACTCTTACACAGATCACCTAAGCTGTCCAAACCCTGATGCATTTGGATAACAGAGGCCTCCTACACTGACAGGATACATCAGCATCAAATCAAGAACCAAAACGCGCTTCTAAAATCAACAACATATTCCCAAAACTTATCCAATGCTTCGAATAGAGCAAACAAATGCTACTTCTATCTTAATTATCAGTAAATTCTAAGGTTAATCAATTTACAATTCTCAAACTGCACATCAGGCAAAAATCATGGTTCAGAAATCAAATTAAACCTTCACCCACTGGATCAAAACCATATAATAGCACAATCTTGTATCTAATTCACCCAATCGTAATTTTTCTTCTTATCCAAATTATAATACATTACTCTATAGATTCTTTAACTCTAGAATGGATTCAGATTAGGCATAAAAATAATAATTCAAACTACCGGTTTCACAGTATCACACTTACCATAAGTGATTTATACAATAAAACCATAATTATTAGGCTTCTGTCATACTAATGGAAACCCAAATTAGGGTTCCAATCAAAAATACCTAACTACATCGACATGAAAATATACACACGCTGAATAGATACATAATCAGAAGTGGGAGAACAAAACAAATTTTGACTCACCTAGAGGACTACCGTCCATGGAAGCTGCGATTCTCCTCCACCAGCAAAAAATTTAGTTACAGACAGGGAGAGGGAGAAGAAAAGACCGAGTCTGAAATATAAAGGAGAGGACGAATTGCTTTCGGATTCTCATATATGAGGATGGATTTTGTATATGGATTTTTACTATACCCATTTGAGGGTGTGGTTGAGTTAACTGGAGGGCTAAAATGTATTTTTGCTATCAACCAGGTTGACCGAGTCAACCCAGTCCGTCAATATTCATTGACTCAAACTATAACCGTCCATAAAGAGTGACCAAAACGTTAGGATTTCCTTGAGGAAAAGCATCATTTTTGATATCATATTCCACAAAAACATGGCCTTTAAAGTAATATTATTCAACAAAAGCAAAAATCTAACGTGTACTGCAAATTGCTAATTAAAAAAATGAATTGTATACAGTGAAAGTTTTGTCACTTTATGATCAAATCGAACTATCAAAGTCTAGTAGGTTCAAGCGAAGATATTCTGGTTCTGGTCTCACCAGATTGGTTTTTATAAAGTGTCTAAGTACAAGTATGTTGCGTATTCAGGACTAGGGAATGACCCGTGCCATAACGGCACGGGCTATTTCACAGTGGCTTTAACACGACTTCAGGCCAAAGATCGAGTTCAGGCCAGCAAGAAGGTATAAGAAGATATATTTTGCTCATCTCCAGATCGAACGGATTTGATTGCCCATTATATTGATTTTTTCATAAATTTTCATATCGAACAAATATCTGTGTTTGGCCTTTTCCTGACAGCCCAGATACCAAGTTTTGATTTTGATGATTTTTTTTTATTACACGTATCGTTGCGTACACCTTGACTATATCAAAAGATTATTTGTTTCGACATCATGACTATAGAAGATTCTTTGAACGGGGTCATTTTAGGATGGTAAAATGAATCTTTAAATACAAATTTTAACCTTCAAAAAAAATATATTTAAATACAAATTTTTATAGTCTCAACCGCCTGACAAATTAAAAGTGAAATAAAAAATCTTATTAGATCTCTATGTTATTTTAGTAAAGCTCAAAGTAGGTCAAAAATCATGCACTATTAACAAATGATAGAAGTGACAGGGAAATCGTCTCCCGTTATGAAATTCATATTTACAACTTCTAGATTAAAAGATACACCTAAACATGATCAGGAAAACAATGCAGGTCATCTAGACTATTGAAACAAAAGTAATACATTGATCTCATGAGCAAAAATGATCAAGCCCATTATTGTGCTTATTCTTCCATCACTGACAACTCATTCAGGCCGAAATAAAACACCACTTGATCCCATTGATGAGTAATTTGATGGAGGAAGAGTTCAGTCCACCACATCCAATGGTATAGGTTTAGGGTATCACAAACAACAAATAGTACTTTGAAGGACTAACATATCTTTGCCTGTTCAATTCTACTCCAGGAAACAAAGAACACCACAATTAACAATACTCTAATGGGAAAAAAGAACACCACAATTGTTCTTTAGTTTTTTCAGTTATACTTTAGACAAAGAGAAAGTTCTGGGATGCCTCTCTTAGGTCATCCAAGTGCTTTAATTGTTGAAAATGTCTTCCACAGATGTTAGATCTATGTATTTGCGTACTAATATTACTATTATTAGTCATTGTCACTGCCATCAACCTTGATTCTAAATTTGAAATTGAAATGGATCTTATTCTCTTAAATTCATCATCGCCGCCATCTTCAACCACCCATGTTCATAAAGGTACAAAGATTAGCTAACATCGCTTTAACACTAACAGTTCAGTTACCTTTCAGGATGACTCAATGCAAACCTCTTCCACATATCAATAACCCAGGTCTGCATAAAGTGCAACATAAAAATAGTTAACTATGTTATAGGATAAGCAAATCAAAGAAGGATAGGCGTATTTAACTTTGAACACCATAGTATAATCTTGTACATTAGTGCTTGAAAGAAGTGAGAACATGTAAAAGACGGCAGCATATAACTGAGAATGAGACTTAAATATTTGTAAAAAAAATAAGGCCATTAATTAAAAGTAAAAAAAATACGGAAACAATTGAAAATGAAAACAAAACACAACTAAGAAAAGGATTATAATGGTGCAAAGATTTGAAGCACAACTATAAATATTGGACACACAACTACCTTATTCTCTTCTCACCGTGCATATCATGAGGCAGTAGAGTATGCAAGTGAATGAATTATGATCTCATAGGCAACTTATTAGTATGCATGGAACCATAGATGGTATGGGAAAGAAGCCACCTCTAGCGAGAATGTTGCGGCGCGAGTTAGCGCAGAACTAAATAAAAGTTAAAACTATCAAAAGTACAGTTAAAAGTTAAAACTATCAACAGTATGGCAAGCCTGCCTTTAACTAAAGAACACCATATATATCATGATCCAAATATCCAAACCATTCCACCAAGATGGTAGATATACAGGATCAACGGCCGATTCTCACACAAACCTCGAATTTAAGTAAGCACATGTGATAAATTTTTAGATCTCCATTACGTATAGATTCATTGAAAATGATTGACATCATTTGAAATATATCATCCCCAGGTAAAAACCAAAATAAAAAATCCATAGAGCGACCAAATTAATAACTTATACAGTAGTAAAAATTTCATTAATTAGTTGTATTGTAAACTGGTCATTAACATATTTTGATATAATACGATAGATTTCTGTTCCACTTGTGGTGTAAACTTAAATAACATTTAGGAACATGAATAACCTAGTTCAAATATGAGTTATAAGTTGACAAAACAACATCTTTCATTCCTCCAAAACCTTTTACTGGCTTAGCTATTAAAATTTCTTATAACTACCCATGATATATATAGTTACCTTTACTGACATCTAGTTCTTCTAAGGAACCATGAAAAATATACCGCGAGCATTTAAAGCTATTCTCTGTATCGTTACTCATTACTAATACAGAAATCCCCAAGCTCCATAAGAAGATTCAATCCAGGTTGTCTCTTTTAAATTTACGTTCAGGTGCAACTCCAAGATTCTGCCACCACCTATAACGACAATAACATAGGCATAAGCATATATGTAAATCAAAACAGATTCTACTTATTCAACTCCAATGATAGTACTTCGGTATCTAACTACATTGTTCTACCCAATGAGTAAAGGAAAATAGTACATGAAATGGATGGATAATATGACACCGTTCACACGGTCCATCATACGTGGACTTATCATGGATCACCATACTTTTTTTGAGAAGACTACACACGATAGCCATATTAGTTGTGGTCCTTTGTGTAAAACTCGAAGATAAGGATTTTTCAATTTGTTGTGAGAAGTTTCAAACTGAGGTTTAACTAATAATTGGCATACTCAAGAGACAAAAAATAAACGGAGCATTTCTAACAAATAAATAAACATAATAGGACTTCCAAAAAAACTCCACAACATAAAATGGTATTACCCCACTATAGCAGTTTGATTCCAACCCGCTTTTCAAATTATTTATGTCAAACCAAAATTTTCAAAACAAAACTCCATTAGCATCCACATTCGATATAACATAGTACAATAACATTAATTCTTATACAACATACCTTGTCCAAAGCCTATTGAGTTTTCTTTTGTCTTCCATCAGATCGACACCACACAATTTTACTTATCATTACATCTTCCAAGCACATCCTTTTTTATTATTTGAAATTATTTTAAGGATACATCTCCAATCAGGCTTAGTTGACAACTCTACAGTAACACATCAGTGGCCTAATACTGAAACACAAAGGAAAAAAAAATCCATGATTAGGGTTTCTTAACAAAATACAAACTGATTGACATAAAGAGAAGGACATGGTTTAAAAGTATTACACCATACCATCTTTAATCAGCGTCTTGACGATCGATATTCTTCTTTTAAACCTAAAATCAAAAATAGGTTTTGCTTAATAAAAATTCATCATATTAGCACATGAAATTGTTCGATCGATATTTTCATTATCCACTCATATAATGCAGTACTACTCATTGTTGACATCCTTGAGACAGGTCCATTAAGAACCACCAATTTCAGTAAGATAATTGAGCACAAAACCTTTCTTGCCAAAGGTGTTTACAATGTGGGTATGGATAATTTGAGCATCTGACTGAATTCCGGCCAATACACTCTTGCAGAACAGGAATAAAAGGCAACTTCCACATTCCTTCAGTTCCGAAAGCACTTCTCTGGAATCCAAATTGACTTATGATAAAATTTCTACTCTGACATACAACATGAAAAAATAAACAACAATGGAAAATTCTTCTTTGTGGAATTTCAACAAACAACTTATGGGTTCTGAAAAAAATCCCAAACAATGGAAACAAAAAGACGTATGGAGTTACCTTATAATGAAATGGATTTCTACATGGATGTTTTGAATTTATAGCCAAGCTTGAGATTCTAGCCAAATATGCCACAGAATGAGACACTAACATCAAAAATAGAAACCAAATATCTTTTCCTTTCTGGCTACAAAAATTTCATTAGAAACAAACATAATTACTAACCAAAGCAACCTGAATAATCAATAGGAGGTGAGCAAAGAAATAACTTTACCATGTTCAGAACATCATTTCTGTTGCATAGATAATGTCTAGTATGATAATCCAAATACAAAATCAACAAACCAAAAACACAGCAAAAAGGGGGGAAATTTCCATCAAGTACTATTAGATCAATCCAACAAAAATGAATCGAACACTATCAGATTAAACTAATTAAGAAAAAAAAGGGGGGGGGGGGGGTGGGGGTTTACGATAAAATTAAAACTCCCACATCAACATTAGGTTTACAACTCAGTAGCGAAAAATCGAATTATGCAAAGCAGAAATTATCAAATTATTTTGGGGAAAAGACTGAATATGCAAAGAGGAAGAATTTACGTGTTGCATAGGTTGAATTGATGCTCCATCTGAAGTCCGAACAGGATCAAATAATTTGTAGGGAAAAATTAATTGAAAGCTGCAGTTTTTTTTAGGGTTTAATTACCAACCGGTAAAATGAATATGAGAAGTCCATGGACTATGATTTTTTCCCCACTAAAATCGCCTTCCGTTAAAGAGAAATCTTGAAATTGAAGAGCTGGATTTCACCGTTACATATTGGAAGAGTAAAGGGAGTGGAAAAGGGAAATAAAGACGTGAAGCTCACATGGAATATGAAGATGGAGGACCGTTTGATCAAATCTAGAAAAACACACCGGGAGGGGAAGGAAGATCACCTCCGTTAGTTAGGATAAACCAATGTATCATGGCCGTTGGGTGACACAACCAACCCTCCTGTTGTATAAGCATAAATCAAAGAGGTATGGTTATCTTTCATTCGTTTCTTGATTCAAATAACAGTCATATTGAAAATTTGAGACAAACAAATGTGGATATATCACTGTTCAATTTTAAATTTTTATGATAAATACCTTTCACGCATCCGGCATCCATAAAAGTAAAATGGAAAACACAAAGCGTGACTTGATGGGCTGCAGAAAATCTTACCTTTCAATTTTAAAATTATATAGTAACAAACACTAACGGGGGTTTACTCAATAAATACATTTGTAGATTTGTAGAGATTCAAAAAGAGTCATGAAAATTAATAACTTTGCGAGAATTATACAGAATTGAGCAAACTTTTGCGGAGTTATGCAGAGTTGTCTAATGTATTGCAGACATTTGTAGAGTCTTGAAGAGTTGTATAAACAAATTTTATATGGAAATATGCATGATATACATAAATATAAAATTTATTGTTGCTTATTTATTATAGTAACTTCAACTAAATTAAAATAAATTATTATTATTTTATATATATAACTTATTTCTTTGGTTCAATGAAATACAATAAAGTGTAACAATAAATTAAAATAATTATTGTTGTACATTTGTACATAATAATTAAAATTAAAAAAAAAAGTTTAATCATATCATATAATTTATACTCATCTATAATAGGAGTTTTATAGATTGTGTATTCATGAAAAAAAATAAGATAGAGTAAAAATATCTTTATAAAAAAATTGGAAGTCTTCCAAAATCTTACATATTTTGCAAGACGTTTATCAAGACAAATATATACCCAAAAGTCACTTAAAGTCTTGAAAATAGATAAGTATGCAAAGTCTTTGAATTTTCAAGTTTACAACGAGTAACACAAACTTTAGAAGACCTTTTGACAATCTACAACGAGTAACATAAACTCTGAAAGACATTTTAAAAGTATACAACTAATAACACAATACTTTGTAAATCCATTAAACTCTTTGGAAATCGATAAAAGTATTTATTGAGTAAACTCCTGTAAGTCTTCTTTCGCTACATTTTATTTTCTTCTCTCTTCAACGCCATCAAAACCATAAGATTATCGAAATGGGCCGCAGGAAATTAGGATAAACCAAAATCTTACTTCTCGTATAGTATCATCTTCTGACAAGTTTTTGAAATTAAATCACTATTACCTATTGTATACAACGAGTTTCTAACAATTTTTATTTTTATTAACTTATCAAAGTACCGCACCCAGCCACCTCTTATGTGAAGTTTCTAAAACATAGTAGTACAATCGTTGCCACAGTAGGAGGACCGACCGAAGAAGAATCTGAAACGGAAGGAGTACATACGTTTTTATTTTTTTTATTTGAAGCATGTAGCATACAATTTATTAGTTGCAACGGAAAATTAGTTTATACATAAACCAAAATATGACTACATAAAGTATTATGTATCCTTTGTGGTGGTTTACATAATAGATGTATATTTAATTTTCTAAAATTATGCCTAAATGATAAATACTTCCGAATTTTTCGTAAAAGTTCTAAATTTCATATTGTTGTTTGTACTTGCTGTGTATATTTTTTTTATAAGGTTTCCAACGAGATAAAATTTGTAAAATTCCAAGGCACGGATTTTTAGATATGTTATATTAAAGTTTATATTCCAATTATACCCTTAAAAAATAGGAAACACATTATAGTAATTGGATTAAAATGAAGGGATAATTTTGTCTAGTGAAAAAGTAACTATGAACATGGAAATTTCCAATCTTTTTATCAAATTGACTATTTGTATTACTCTTCGTTTTACAACAAAGTAATCATAAAAAGGACTCCCTCCCTTGAGACCCTCCGGTCAGTAGGCCCAAAAATCCCAATCAATTATACTTTTCAGAAAATCAGTCGTATGTTCTGTGACTCGTGAAGTTATTAGAGTAAAGTTGCTCAGTCTTGTCTTCAAAAATTCTTTGGTTGGGTTCTAACCACGTAGACCAAAACACTCGACCATGTGGCACTGATAATCCCCATAGGTTTTAATGAGTTCAACAACTCTTTTAAGTAGAGAAGTACTACTCCGCGCAGTACAAAATTCCACACCTGGTATATGATCATTTGATTCCTCGTTACACCGCAAATAAGACATCTTTTTTATGTGAAAAAATATCAGTTGACAAATTTATCGACTGTCACTAACTAGTCTATCATGAATATCCAATCAAACTAAGAAGTTTCGTATCATCTTGTAGGAAATTATCCAAATGCGAGTCGTTACAAAAAGTTGGGTCTTCATTACATAACTTTACCTGAGTGCCACCCATTGCTTAATTATCCAAAATGCCGCCACCTTTATATGCGATTATTCAGACTGGAACTCAAGCATGGCTTACTTTTAATGTGCGACGGGCTTATGTCTTAGAAGGCTAGCTAACAAACAGGCTGCTCTCACTTATTCCCAGGGCCGTCTCTGACATTTAGATGACCTTGTGCAAAAGAACTCGGACGCCCTTCAATGTAAATTTTTTTTTAGCACATATAACGTTCTTAATGAAATTTATTGAATAACACTGAAATGAATGGATTTATATGGACCTTTCTCCGCAAGAATATCCCTCAAATGTGTGTGAAGGCTATCCCAAATTCTTGGGTCATAAATGTTCAAATTGGAAGGAACCGATTGACTTGATAGTTCTTCTTGTTCATTGCTCAAATCAACGTCACGTTCCTTGTGTCCTGGCCCTGCATCATCACTAACATCTAATTTTTCATCTATAGCAGGCTCACGAATTACACCATAAACCCCTTCGTTCGCAGCTAATGAGCTTCCAACAAAATTTCGTGGCTTTATTACAACAAACTTATCCATGGCTCCTGATTGAGACTGTACAAATACGTCGCTTTTTTCTTTCCGTTCAAGTCTTGCATATCCACTTTCAGCTGGTATCACCCTCCTAGGAGGCACATCTTAAGTAATTGATGACAATAGAAGCATATAACTAAGAAATATTTGTATCTTAATCAAGTTGTAGCTTGATACTTTGATAGTTTCTAGAAAAAATCAAAGAAAATCCAAAGTCCAACCATGTCACCTATAAAAAGATGTTTCAACTTGTAATCAGTTCACTGTTAGCAAATCACAACTAACAAGTAACAAGGATTGATTCAAATTCAATAATAATAATCTCAAACGGAAACTATCAGTGTTTCAGTATGGGTTATGTGCTAAATGGATAACATTAAATATCATTTGTGATTTGTGAATGTGAATCCGTTATTGTGATTCTATGAAACATTCAAACATATTAACATACTAGGTTAGGTACAGACAAAAATTGATCATAAGTATATGTACTGAACTGAAGTGAATAGAATTATGTAAACACAAATTATGAATAATGAATTAATGATCACGGTAATGCAAAATTAAACAACCCTTAATAATAACACGGTATGGATTATGATTTACAAAAAATTTCCTCTCCCACTCTCGCCTGCTCGCTGCTTCAAATTCAATTGCAGATTGAAATCCTTTAGGTTTAGGGTTGAGAACTTGAGAGAAGTTACAGGAGAAAGACGAAGAGTTAATTTTGTAGTTTCCGTCAACTTCTTTCTTAACCGTGTTTTTTAGAATTTGAACCACCCAAAAATATTGGGCCATAAAATATTAGACCACAGCTTAAAAAAAAATCCGCCTTGTGCGGCAGCTCAAGTTGACAGGCTTCAGAGCCGGCCCTGCTTATTCCTCTGATTCCTTAGAGCTAGCACTATGGGAGGGGTTATCCCTTCCCTATCCCTCCATTTTCCTCAAAATCCCAAAAGTGCAACCATTATGGTCTCCCATATCCCTACACGAGTAGGGATACACACCACCATCCCTACATGGGTGAACAGATCTGTTCAGCCTTGTAGGGAAAGGAAATCACACGGGTACGCAGTACCCATATGCTTTTTCACTTTACGGGTACTGAGTATGCGTAAAGCCGTTGATATGCGTAGCTTTTTGTACGCGTAGTCAGTTCCCGTCTCGGCAAATAATATTTGTTTGACCTTTTTCGTTAACACCTCTCTCACACCCGATCCTAACCATCCATCACTAATAACGGCTCTATTTTGTACGTCGTCGGATCCCAACGGCCATTTTTTCAAAATCTCCTATAAATACCACTCTAATTCTCTACTCAAACCACACCAAATCAATTGATTTTTTATATTCTCCCTCTTCCTCTTACATCAATTGATTTCTTCTTTTTCTGCATCTTATTTCAATACGTTTTTGGTATTTAGATTTAGATTTAGATTTATTCTACCAATTATTTATTTTTTGTCTTAGTTTCATTAAAAATGGTACTTAATTTTGTCACATAGGAAGAGGTTGATCTTACCACTGCTTTTATTTATGTGAGTATGGACGAAATTGTGGGTTCGGGGCAAAAAACCGCTTTGTTTTGGAAACGTATTCGCGAAATTTTTGTACAACGAAATGGAAATCCATACGGAAGATATTTGGATGCTTTAAAGAGCAAGATGAGAGCTAATAAAAAGGATGTCAAAGAATTCTTGTCCATTCTGAACGTTATATATCGGCAAACCAAAAGCGGTGCAAGCCACGAAGATTTGGTAAGTTTATTAAATTTGTAAGTTTTTCCATATAGCTAGTGATAATAGTAATAAACCTAATATTTCTTATATAAGTTTTTCCATATAACTCGTGCCCAACGACTATGTTTCCTAACGGGTCTATATCCCAATGAAACAATTTCGTTATATAAATACTATCAACATTTTTTGGTTCTTACCACCAACAATCTCAATACATTGTTACATACAAACAACCTAAATTATGTATTCTAACAGTTCGAGTAGAAATGGAAAACAAATAGTATGTGTGGAAGCAAAAGAGGTTTGTCCATGTTGTTTCATGGATACACACAATTTTCTTCAATGCCCATGGCTATATAAAAAATGTCCACAACCAGGATGCAGCGGCACTAGGAAGGTAAAAGAGTCTATACTAGAGAAGATAAGGTATTTGGAATGTGAGTATGATAAATGTCCAGGAGAAGCACAATGTTTGGACGATGCAATGAAAGATGCAATCAAACAACAAAAAGTTGAAGAACTCGGCAACAACTTCAAACTAAAAGGTAAGGTGGAGTTTGAATGTACCAACGGGATTCCGTGTGAAACTGAGGGTTGTTATTTATTTATGGAAATGCACCGTTCAGTCGCCAAAAAAACATATGGAAAGCGTTACTGGAGATGCCTTGAGTGTGGAACGGTGGCATGGGCTGAATAAGTGTTATTTTAGTTGAATCGAATATCAATTGATGTAATGTGAAATTTTATAATTAGTATGTGTGAGTTTTTGAATGTCATGAACATTTAGCAATATGCGTCTACAATAAATAATAATAGTAATTTTCTTATTCAGATTAACTATTACATTAAGAACGTTCAACTAGCATTTAAACCAATAGGAGACCATATTGGACGAGTTGTGTCTCGTGAGGGTTTACAGAGAGATATACCCACAAAACCTATCTTCATTTTAATTCTTTACTCTTCATATGATGATTCATATGATGAATCTTCAAACAGGGAAGGGTCATAATCTGAGAAGTTATTTCTCAAAATGACATAGCAGTTAAAAAATCTAAATGGTTTCCCCTTCTTTTTTTGTAACTTTCCAAAGCACGTTGCTCCTACAACAAAATAAAACAATGTCAATTTACTATAAAATAATTAAACCATTCAGTAAACATACTCAAAAGATCGTCTACAATAGGTAACCACTTCATTTCTTACGATTTCCGAAGGTACTCCAACCCTCCATAAATATAACGATCTTTGTATCGTTATATATACTTTCACGTCTGACGTTATAACGTTTAACCTTGTTTTCAGATACTTAACCGTGCGTTGATTCGGATTCCCGTTATGTATAGTCAACCTTTGTAGCAACTGCTCCAAAAGGTTGGTGTTATTGAGTTGTTCATCTTCTACTTCATTCTCTAGATGAACTTCGACCCATAAACTAACTATCATTTCGTCTTCCTCTAGATTATAACCCACCATAATTAAGAAATAACAGTGGTGTGGATAATAAGTTTTTTTTTTTTAAGATGGAGAACAGATTTGGTCGAACTAATGTGTCCATTGCTAAAAAGAGGTTGTCAATACTTTATACATGCACCGTATACATATCCATAAACTGTTAAATGAGATTTCCCGGATAAGTATACTAATCCATATACTGTACTGGTAATTGCGCGCATATATTGTGTAAATGATTTCTCAGATTATCGTAATTGTAAACCATATGCCACCAAATATAAAATTCATAATTTGCAAACATAAGTGAATCCCAAAAATTATCTAAAATTTGTTATTACAAGTGCGTTTAACATTCGAAAACTTAAAAGAGAACAGTGAAATACATCCTATGCCTCATCATCATCATCATCAGCATCATCATCATACATACCAGCATCATCGTCATCGTCAACCTCAACATCGTCCTCCTCATCCCCATCGTCATACTCAGAATACGGCCTCCTCATCACAATAATCCTCATCGTCATCTCCATCATGTTGATATTCGTCTCCCACTTGTCTGTGTGCATCTCCATGAAAGTCATCTGGGATGTGATTATTGTAATCTCCGTAATACTCAAATGCCCCATCCTCGTTCTGTCCTGGGACAACTTATTATTCTAAGTCTGTATCATCATAATTTCATTCTGACGATGGAAGTACCACATATTCCATATCTGAGCCCTCCAGACTAGACAAGTCCCCTGCCAAGCCTCCTCTACCAGGACGCGCAACAATGTGCTTAACAAGATCATTTCTCAGTTGTAGGTGCAGTTCAAGGTTTTTCAGAGATGGCATAAATACACGACCATTAACAGTAGGTTTTGGAAATGGAACAGGAACAACCCTGCCGCAATCTGTATCCCGACGCTCATGCTCGATAATGATGTTGTGTAATATAAGACAACATTTTATAATTAGATTCAAGTCTGATTGGTGCCAGTACTTACAGGGAGATCCGACAATTCTGAATTTACCCTGAAGCACTCCAAAAGCACACTCGACATCATTTCTTTTAGCCATTTGATACTTGTTGAACCTAACATAGTCGGGAATGTCCAATCACTACACCAAATTCCTGGATTAGTAACATACCTGAGCCGTTACTAAAACGGGTTGTAACGACTCATGGCTGTTACAAAATGGGGCGTTACATTTTTTCTTAACGGCAATGAAGCCGTTACGAATTTGGTTGTAACAGCTGATAGGGTGTAGAATACATCCTATTTACTATTTATAGAGTTTATGCTTTCTTTGCTATTTTTCTTGTCAATTATGTATTTTACGCGTGTTTTTGAGTTATTAGGTACTCTGGAGTCGCACGGAGGAAAAGAAGAAGAAATCACCAAATTTGAGCAAAAAGGGAAAGTCTGTCATTTCAGGGGAGAACACTATCTAGAGCCCAGTCACATGTTAAGGGGCAACATACTTTTGGAAGAATTATAAAAAGCAGCCAGCTATGGTTAAGGGGTTGTCATCACTGGGTAGCCCTTATCCAGAAAATATATGTGTTGTTAGCACCCAAACTGGGGTGGTCCTATCCCTGGGGCGTTTAAATCCACCTCAATCATTCTCAACCCTAATCGAGAAGACATTTTTTTCCCCAAATCATTAGTATCTGAAATTGATAAAAACAAGAAGCTGTGACTGCTGTTAAACCAGAGAAAACATATCGAGAAATGGGAGACAAGAAAAATGGTCTGAGAGGGTATATGTTTGCCGCTATGAAGCAAATCAAGACAGGGATGAGTTCGAGATCAAGAAGAAGATGGTGATGTACTGTTGAGTTAAAAGCCGTGTTTGAAAGGTTCCTGTGATTTGATTTCTAAGAAATTTAGGGAGGATTTGAAGCTGATAATTATCATGGGTTGATCTATAAAGATAAATTGAAGATGGGTTTTGATTGTTTAGAAGCAAAAATTGATGGTTTTGCAGTTTCGAAGATTGGAGTTGTTGTTGCTTGAATTGGTGGTATTGATTGGAGGAATCTAAGATAATAACGATGGCTGCTGTTGAATGAGATGTTGAATGGGTTGTTGCTTTGAGTTCAAACAAGAAAAGTATCAATGGGTTTTGAGAAATAATTAAAGAACCAAACTGATGTTGTTGTTTTCCATGGATGAATTTGAAGACTCAGTTGGAGATGGAATTGATGCAATTCAGGAATGGAGGAAGAATTGAGCTCAATATTGACCTGATATGGGTGATATGAAGGTGGTATTGTGCTGCAGATGATTCAAATTAGATGTATGTTAGGTATTCTGCAGGGATTGAAGAGAAGAGGCCTGAATTTGGCCGGGAAGTCCTGTAATTAAACAGAACTCAGCCGGTTTTCCACTCCGGAGAGTTGACTCAGTACCGGCGATGACCGATCCGACCGAACAACTCAGACCACTCAGCCGATTGATTTGCTGACTCCATTTTTTTGACCCGACTGACTGACGATGACCGTTAGTTTGACCTTTGACCGTTAGTCCTAACAATGGACTGACGGAATATTCCGTCGACATATAGAATTTTCAGGTGACCGACGGTGACAGATTCTAGCGGATTTCCGGCCAAAAACCCAATTTTCCGGCGAGCCAAAAATTACAGAATTTTGTGGACTTCTCTCATGTGTGTGAAGACTTAGAATTGGGAATTTGATGAAAACTATGAAGTTTTGGAGAATTGGACTAGAAATTGGAATATGGCTCAAATTGGGAAAGTGGTGTTCTTATGGAATGTGGATTCTTTTCCTACAAAGATATGAAGAGATTGAAGCCTATAAATAAAAGAGTTGTCTACAACTTTACACACACATCTACTTTGGAGAAGGAGTTAAAATGCACAAGGATTGGAGGAAGGAGCAACCATCATCTTTTCAATAAGTTTTTCTTTCTTCCTTAATTATTATTATTATTGTGTGAACTCCAAACTATGAGTAGCTAATTTTCTTATTGATTGAGGATGAATTCCTAGTTCTTAATATATGATTTGAGTTTTGTTTCAATTCTACTTTGAAGTTTTTCATATGATTATTGTTTGTTTTTACTAATATTAATGTTTATGATTGATTTATAGGTTGTTTAGAGTGCACGCTAAATTGATTTGTTAATTTAATCTAAAGCTAGTGAAAGTTAGGGGATAAGTAATCGTTTCTTGACTATTTACATAAGTAGAAAACACAAGACCTTGCGGAGGGATTCCGTGGAGCAATTGTGTGTGAAAACAACGTTAGCAAGTGGACCTTGATCTAAGCGTCTAACTACTAATATCAACCTAATAAATTCATAAATCTTAATGCGTTTAACTAAATTATATCTTGAGTGATCTACTACTAAGTGGCTTGGTGAATAGAATCCGGTATTTGAGAACTTCCGTATCCGGTGATATAAGGGATTTAGGGGTTAGCACTGATCTAGATGTTATACCTACGGTTGATGATAATCTGTGACTAATAAAAAGTGGAAAAGAACATAACTTTAATCATTGTTTTGCAGCGAAGAAGGATTCCTTGATCTATTCTCTCTTATTGAATTCAACTTACACTTTTAATTACTTTGTTTATTTCTTTTGCTTTATAAATTTTAGAACCAATACCCCCCTTTTGTGACAATTTTACAACTAATAATCTCTTGCTCCTCGTGGGAACGATCTTGACTGCCCTATATTACTTGTTAATTAGGTAGTAAAATATTAATTAATTTGTTGTGGTTACGACACGCATCGAATTTTGGCGCCGTTGCCGGGGAGCAACGGACGATTTTAGTTGTTTTAATTTTTCTTTTTGCTTTATTCTTGCTTTGTTAGATTTTATACCGTATCTAACTTAGTTTTGTGAATCTTGTTTTAGGTACTATATCTTTGGTGAATGCTTAAAAAGGGAAGGCCGAGTCCAATACATCTTCGATCCGGCACTCAACTAAAGGATTTCATTCGAGCGGTTAATACTCCGCTTCCTCGTTCTACATCAAGTGAGTTCGCAGATTCGGACATAGAAGAAGCAATGGGTGATCGTACACTCAAGGACCTAGCTTCTCACAAGCTCGATACACAACAATGGTGTATCCAAACTAACTCAACTTTCGAGATCAAGCCGGGGTTGATTAGAGAATTACCAAAGTTTCATGGCATGGTGAATGAAGACCCAAACAAACATCTTATGGACTTCAATACCATAATCATGGCCATGCTTCCACAAGATATTAATGTGGATGGAGCAAAGTTGAAAGCGTTTCCGTTCTCTTTGGCGGGCAATGCTAAGGAATGGTTATATTATTTGCCTTCCGGAAGTATCACAACATGGAATGGGATGAAGAAAATTTTCCTTGAGAGATATTTTCCCGCATCAAAAGCTACTCAAATTCGCAAGGAGATTTGTGGGATGAAACAACATGTGGGAGAGTCATTATATGAATGTTGGGATCGGTACAAGAGATTGGTGGCAAGTTGTCCACACCATCAATTTAGTGACACCATGATAATCCAATACTTCTATGAAGGTCTCCAAATAAGTGATAGATATCTTCTTGATGCCGCGGTGGTGGTGCACTAGTGAACAAGACGGTGGCCGAATCTACCGAGTTGATTGAAAGTATGGCGGCAAACTCGCAACAATTCTATGCAAGAGGTGATTCAATGGTTAAGTTGGTGCATGAAGTTAGTGACTCATCTTCACAATCCGATCAACGGTTAAATAACATAGAGAGGGTAGTGCAACGATTGGCCGCGATAATTATTCCGGATGATAAAACCGAACAAGTAAATGCTTTATATCCAAATCAAAGGCCAAGGTACGATCCATACTCAAATACTTACAATCCCGATTGGAAGGATCATCCCAACTTTAGCTATGCAAACAAGCAAGCGGCGGCTCCTAATCCATATGCGCAACAAGGTGGATTCCAACAATCACGTTTCCAACCTCAACAACAACAATTCCAACCACAACAAGTCAAGGAGCAAGATTCTTCGAATGATGACAAGTTGAATGTGATAATGCAAAGCATGCAAGGTCTCACTTCTATGTTACAAAAAAACCAACAAAAGACCGATTCGACAATCAAAGCTTTGGAATAAAGGAACGGTTCGGCAATCAAGGATTTACAAACTCAAATGGGATAATTGGCGACCGATATGAACTTAATGAAAGCTCAAACATCCACAAAGCTTCCTTCACAACCATTTGTGAACCCAAGAGAGAATGTTAATGCGGTTACTTTACGAAGTGGAAGACAAGTAGAGAGTCCAAGTCCTCATGAAGAAGCTAGTGAAGAGGTAGTCAAAGACAAGGAGGAAGCCGAACCAAGGAAGAATTCAACACCAACCGCCCAATCCAAGGAACCGGTTCCTACTTTTACTACTCCACCTCCTTTTCCTAGTCGTTTTGTTAAGTCCAAGAAGGAAGCTCAAGACAAGGCACTCATGGATATCTTCAAGAAGATAGAAATCAACATCCCATTTATCGAGGCCATTAGGACAATGCCAAGGTATGCAAAGTTCATGAAGGAATTATGCACAAAGAATGATAGGTTGCTTGATAATGAAATTAATAAAGTTGGCGAGAGTGTGTCGGCTATGCTTTTGAAGAAGATGCCTATAAAGTGCACGGATCCCAGTGGTTTCACGGTGCCAATTACTATTGGTAAGAAAAGTTTTGAACATGATTTACTTGACTTGGGTGCTTCCATTAGTGTGATGTCGGCCGATATATATGACTCCTTGAATCTTGGACCATTGAAAGATACAAGAGTTATTATCCAATTAGCAAACAAGTCTAACATTTATCCAAAGGGACTTGTAGAAGACGTTCTCGTGCAAATGAATGAGTTAATTTTTCCAGTGGATTTCTTCGTGGTGGATATGGACAACAATGAGAATCGTTCGTCTACTTCTCTACTTCTTGGGATGCCATTTATGAAGACCGCAAAGACGAAGATTGATGTTGATAAGGGTACACTTACTATGGAATTCGACAAGGAAGTAATACACTTCAACATATTCGAATCCATGCGCTACCCAAGTGGCGTGCATTCCGCTTACTCCATTGATGTGGTTGGTTCATTAGCACAACAAATGGTGGAATTGAATCAAGAGGATAAACTTGATGTGGTGTTGCAAAAGAGCATTGAATTGGACGTCCATGGATTGTCTAATTTGGATGTTAAAATTTCCACGGAATTGGTGGAGACGTGTGGTGCTTTGACGGCATTACAAGAAGCTAAGAGTAATGTTTCATATATTTCTTTACCCGTGAATGATGAATTACTTGTACCATCTATTGTTAAGGCGCCTAAACTAGAGTTGAAGCCAGTTCCGGACCATTTGAAGTATGCGTTCTTGGGATATAGAGATGAGCTTCCGGTGATTATTGCAAAGAACCTCACACCGGTACAAGAAGACGGTTTGCTTAGAGTCTTGAAAGAGCACAAAACGGCTATTGGTTGGACAAATGCGGACATCAAAGGCATTAGTCCATCCATGTGCATGCATAGGATTCTAATAGAAGAGAATGTGAAGCCGGTACGTGATGCTCAACGTAGGCTTAATCCTCCCATGATGGAGGTTGTGAAGAAAGAGATACTCAAATTTCTAAGTGCGAGGGTAATTTACCCAATTTCCGATAGCAAGTGGGTTAGTCCGGTACAAGTGGTGCCAAAGAAGTCCGTTATTACGGTTGTTAGAAATCAAGACGATGAACTTGTTCCTACAAGAGTTCAAACCGGTTGGAGAGTGTGCATTGACTATAGAAAGCTTAATTCCGCAACCCGAAAGGATCACTTTCCTTTACCTTTCATTGATCAAATGTTGGAGCAGTTAGCGGGGCATTTGTATTATTGTTTCTTGGACGGTTATTCGGGATACAACCAAATTGTGATTGCACCGGAGGACCAAGAGAAGACCACTTTCACTTGTCCGTTTGGAACATTTGCGTATAGACGGATGCCATTTGCTCTTTGCAATGCACCGACTACTTTCCAAAGATGCATAGTAAGTATATTCTCGGATTACGTGGAGCGCATTATCGAGGTATTTATGGACGACTTTAGTTTTTATGGCAATTCTTTTGATATTTGTTTAGACAACCTTGAACTAGTTCTTAAATGATGCATAGACACAAACCTTGTCCTTAATTGGGAGAAATGTCATTTTATGGTAAACCATGGCATAGTAATTGGTCACATTGTGTCCTCTCAAGGGCTCGAAGTGGACAAGTCAAAGATAGATTTAATAAGAAACTTACAATATCCCACTTCGGTGAGGGAGATCCGTTCTTTTCTTGGACATGCAGGTTTCTATAGGCGGTTTATCAAGGATTTCTCCAAAATCTCCATGCCGATGTGCAAGTTATTACAAAAGGAGGTACCTTTTGACTTCAACAAGGAATGCAAGGATGCTTTTGACAAATTGAAGGCAATGTTGACTAGTGCGCCGATTATCAAGTCACCGGATTGGAATCTTCCATTTGAACTAATGTGTGATGCTAGTGATTATGCGGTTGGAGCCGTTTTGGGTCAAAGAGTGGTCAAGTTCTCCCATGTTATCTATTATGCATCTAGAACCCTCAATGATGCACAAATCAACTATTCTACCACGGAAAAGGAGTTATTGGATATAATGTTTTCATTGGAAAAATTTCGATCATACTTTGTGGATACAAAGGTTATTGTGTATTCCGATCATGCCGCACTTAAATACTTACTAAAGAAGAAAGAAGCTAAGCCAAGATTAATCCGGTGGATCCTATTACTACAAGAGTTGGACATAAAATTCGAGACAAGAAAGGTGTGGAGAATACCGTTGCGGATCATCTTAGTATACTTTTTATGTCTCACGAAGAACTTCAATTACAAGACCGCTTTCCGGACGAACAACTTTTCTCCTTGGAAGAATCAACACCTTGGTATGCGGATATAGTGAATTACTTGGTGACAAGGAAGGTACCTAGTACAATGTCTAACTTTCAAAAGATGAAACTTAAGAAGATAGCCAAGCAATATGTGTGGGATGAACCATACTTATGGAAATATGGCATTGATCAAATAATACGAAGGTGCGTACCTAACTCCGAATTTCACTCTATTCTCTCCTTTTGTCATACTTTTGCTTGTGGTGGCCATTTTGGTTCTAAACATACCGCTCTCAAAGTTCTTGAGAGTGGATTTTATTGGCCCACCTTGTTTGAAGATTCATATGTTTTTTGTAAATTGTGTGATAGATGTCAAATAATGGGAAATCTAGGTGCTCGAAATCAAATGCCACTTACATCAATTCTCGCCGTAGAGATTTTTGATGTGTGGGGAATTTATTTTATGGGCCCTTTTGTCAATTCGAATGGAAACTTTTATATACTTCTTGTCGTAGATTATGTTTCGAAATGGGTGGAGGCTAGAGCCACCAAAACTAATGATTCTCAAGTTGTTTGTGATTTTGTAAGAGAGAACATATTCACTAGGCACGGTACACCAAGAGTGGTGATAAGCGATGGAGGTTCACATTTCAAGAAGTATTTTCACGCTCTCCTCAATAAGTACAACATAACACACAAGATTGGTACGCCTTACCATCCACAAACTAGTGGACAAGCGGAAATTTCAAACCGTGAAATCAAGTCCATTCTTGAAAAAACGGTGAATACCACAAGGAAATATTGGAGATTTAAGCTCAATGATGCACTTTTGGCGTATAGAACGGCGTACAAGACACCGATTGGTATGTCTCCATATCGGTTGGTTTATGGCAAAGCTTGTCATCTTCCGGTTGAACTTGAACATAAGGCTTATTGGGTGATAAAGAAATTCAACATGGAGTATGATGAAGCGGGGAAGCAAAGAAAGTTACAACTAAATGAGCTAGAGGAGATACGTAATGATGCTTAAGAGAATGCCCGGATTTACAAAGAAAAGACCAAGCTTTTTCATGACAAGATGATTTCTCGGAAAAGTTTTGTTGTGGGGAAAAAAGTTCTTTTATTTAATACTCGTTTACATTTATTTCCGGGTAAGCTTAAGTCCCGTTGGGTGGGACCATTTATTGTTACTAATGTTTATGATCATGGTGCAGTTGTAATTGTTAGTGAAAAAACAGAACAACCCTTGAAAGTCAACGGCCATAGGTTGAAGCCATATTATGAAAACTTTCCAACGGAGCATGTGGACGTGATTGGACTTCGAGATGTGCTCCCTCTAAAGGAGTAATGTGAAGCAAGAGCTATGTCGGGCCGTCGACTTTAAAACAAGCGCTAAGTGGGAGGCAACCCACCGGTTTTGTATTTCTTATCCTTTTGTTTTTATTTTCTTTGAGTTTCGTTTGTTTATTTTTCTTGTTCCATATCATATTAAGATTTACCACCTTGACTTTACTTGGACGATTCAATTACATTGAGGACAATGTAAGGATTAAGTGTGGGGGAGTGGCTAAGCATATATTTAAAAAAAAAAATTGCATAAAAACTTCAACTTTTAGAGATTTTAGAATCACTAGAATACTTCTAGGTATGTTTACATAGAGAATTCTGACCGACATAATTGAACTTGGAAGTGTTAGGGAACTACGTTCGGATTTCTTATTTGTTAGAGTGTTAAATAATGGATTTAATCATGTCGGTGATACAAATTTGGTGCAGGGAGAAGTGCGTTATTAGAGTTGCTGATCAATCATTAGTGGAGACTACCCATTTTCATATCAACCAAGGCGCCGAACAGAAATTCTTCCATGACTAAAGAGCTTCTTTTGAGTGTGTGTCACCGTACGTTAATTCAGGGTAGAATGGTGAGCTACCCAATTTCACACCAATTTCAGCACTATTTTGATCTCTTGAGTGCTAATTTTTGTCAATCATGAGGGTGACGTCTATGGATGAAAGCCTCCTTCTTGTAGTTCGATTTGCAGTTATCACCATTCTCTCAACAACGGGTCCATAGAAATACCATAATCATCAACAGGAAGCGACATCAAAATCTACAAGGAAAGTTGAAGACGTTTGAGGTTTACAAGCAACGGAACAAGAAAAGAGCAAATTTCAAATCCAAGTAAAGCAACATACAATGAGCATATTTTTACATACATGTTGAAGACTTACAATATAATGAGGTAATTCTATATTCAAGTATGAAGACTAATTTACAAGAGCGAAGAAAGTAAAACGTGAGAATTATTGAAGTTTTTGATTTCGAGACGATACAAGTTGTGAAGAATCAAGCGGTAAAGTACTTTTCCACGGCCATGGTTGTTTTATTTTTCACTTTGTTTTGTATTTTGTTTCTCTTGTCTTGAAAAAAAAAGTATAAAAAAAAAATGAAAAAAAAAAAAATTTGAAAAATATGAGACAAAAGAAATATCTATTATTGTTTTGTTTTTGTTTTTGTTTTTATTGAATAAGCCGTGGGGAAGGAAAATTTATAAGGAAGTTTCAAGCGACAAGGATTTTAAGGAAAAATGTTACAAATTGTCGAGGATCTACGAAATTCGAAAGTTTATCATCAATAGTTGAAGCCGAAGACCAAAAAGATGAAGACGAGGAGAGGAAGACGTTTCTATTGGATTCCGTGAGAGTGGTGTTATCATAATTGGCAATCAGATGTGAAGTTAAGTAAGTAATCTCATCCTCGATAATAGTGGTTGATTTCCTTTCTTAGAGATAGTTAGAAACAATGTTTTTCAAAATGTTAAAAGATGTGGGTTTTTCAAAATTTCGGAAGTTATCCTTCCCACCATTAAACATGTTGCAGGAATTCTCTCTTCATTCCTACCTGCACACATGTGAGACCCATAAAAAAGCCGTCTTTTTGAGTGCAATTATCATAAAACCCTTTTAAGAGAGGCAGAAGTCGAGGCGAAATGCTTATTGATCATTTCTCAAACACGCGTTCTCTCATTATGGTGTGGTTATTTCTCACTCAACATTTAAGAATGAGAATATGTTCTTTAGTATTTCTAATTTCTTATTACTTGCATGCAGAAACTCTATGTCCTCATAGCTCTTTGGATGCTTGGGACACTGGAACGCTTTGAAGTTATAAGTTTTAGTTTGATTTGCTCGAGGACTAGCAAAGTCTAAGTGTGGGGGAATTTGATAGGGTGTAGAATACATCCTATTTACTATCTATAGAGTTTATGCTTTCTTTGCTATTTTTCTTGTGAATTATGTATTTTACGCGTGTTTTTGAGTTATTAGGTACTCTGGAGTCGCATGGAGGAAAAGAAGAAGAAATCACCAAATTTGAGCAAAAAGGGCAAATTTGTCATTTCAGGGGAGAACACTATCTGGAGCCCAGTCACATGTTAAGGGGAAACTTACTTTTGGAAGAATTATAAAAGGCAGCCAGCTATGGTTAAGGGGTTGTCATCACTGGGTAGCCCTTATCCAGAAAATATATGTGTTGTTAGCACCCAAATTGGGGTGGTCCTATCCCTGGGGCGTTTAAATCCACCTCAATCATTCTCAACCCTAATCGAGAAGACATTTTTCCCCAAATCATTAGTATCTGAAATTGATAAAAACAAGCAGCTGTGACTGCTGTTAAACCAGAGAAAACAGATCGAGAAATGGGAGAGAAGAAAAATGGTATGAGAGGGTATATGGTTTCCGCTATGAAGCAAATCAAGACAGGGATGAGTTCGAGATCAAGAAGAAGATGGTGATGTACTGTTGAGTTAAAAGCCGTGTTTGAAAGGTTCCTGTGATTTGATTTCTAAGAAATTTAGGGAGGATTTGAAGCTGATAATTATCATGGGTTGATCTATAAAGATAAATTGAAGATGGGTTTTGATTGTTTAGAAGGAAGAATTGATGGTTTTGCAGTTTTGAAGATTGGAGTTGCTGTTTCTTGAATTGGTGGTATTGATTGGAGGAATCTAAGATAATAACGATGGCTGCTGTTGAATGAGATGCTGAATGGGTTGTTGTTTTGAGTTCAAACAGGAAAAGTATCAATGGGTTTTGAGAAATAATTAAAGAACCAAATTGATGTTGTTGTTTTCCATGGATGAATTTGAAGACTCAGTTGGAGATGGAATTGATGCAACTCAGGAATGGAGGAAGAATTGATCTCAATATTGAGCTGATATGGGTGATATGAAGGTGGTATTGTGTTGCAGATGATTCAAATTAGATGTATGTTAGGTATTGTGCAGGAATTGAAGAGAAGAGGCCTGAATTTGGCCGGGAAGTCCTGTAATTAAACAGAACTCGGCCGGTTTTCCACTCCGACGAGTTGACTCAGTACCGGCGATGACCGATCCGACCGAAAAACTTAGACCACTCAGCCGATTCAGCCTAGAGTTCGACAGCTGACTGATTTGCTGACTCCATTATTTTGACCCGACTGATTGTCGACGACCGTTAGTTTGACCTTTGACCGTTAGTCCTAACGGTGGACTGACGGAATATTCCATTGACAGATAGAATTTTCAGGTGACCGGCGGATTTCTGGCCAAAAACCCAGTTTTCCGGCGAGCCAAAAATTACTAAATTTTGTGTGGACTTCTCTCATGTGTGTGAAGACTTAGAATTGGGAATTTGATGAAAACTATGAAGTTTTGGAGAATTGGACTAGAAATTGGAATATGGCTCAAATTGGGAAAGTGGTGTTCTTATGGAATGTGGATTCTTTTCCTACAAAGATATGGAGAGTATTGAAGCCTATAAATAAAAGATTTGTCTACAACTTTACACACACATCTACTTTGGAGAAGGAGTTAAAGTGCACAAGGATTGGAGGAAGGAGCAACCATCATCTTTTCAATAAGTTTTTCTTTCTTCCTTAATTATTATTATTATTGTGTGAACTCCAAACTATGAGTAGCTAATTTTCTTATTGATTGAGGATGAATTCCTAGTTCTTAATATATGATTTGAGTTTTGTTTCAATTCTACTTTGAAGTTTTTCATATGATTATCGTTTGTTTTTACTAATATTAATGTTTATGATTGATTGATAGGTTGTTTAGAGTGCACGCTAAATTGATTCGTTAATTTAATCTAAAGATAGTGAAAGTTAGGGGATAAGTAATCGTTTCTTGACTATTTACATAAGTAGAAAACACAAGACCTTGCGGAGGGATTCCGTGGATCAATTGTGTGTGAAAATAACGTTAGCAAGTGGACCTTGATCTAAAAGTCTAACTACTAATATCAACCTAATAAATTCATAAATCTTAATGCATTTAACTAAATTACATCTTGAGTGATCTACTACTAGGTGGCTTGGTGAATAGAATCCGGTAGTCGAGAACTTCCATATCCGGTGATATAAGGGATTTAGGGGTTAGCACTGATCTAGCTGCTATACCTACGGTTGATGATAATCTGTGACTAATAAAAAGTGGAAAAGAACATAACTTTAATCATTGTTTTGCAGCGAAGAAGGATTCCTTGATCTATTCTCTCTTATTGAATTCAACTTACACTTTTAATTTTTTTTTTATTTCTTTTGCTTTATAAATTTTAGAACCAATACCCCCATTTTGTGACAATTTTACAACTAATAATCTCTTGCTCCCCGTGGGAACGATCTTGACTACCCTATATTACTTGTTAATTAGGTAGTAAAATATTAATTAATTTGTTGTGGTTACGACATGCATCAACAGCCCTTATTAACGGCTCTGGCCTATTACTAACCTGCCACGTGGTAACAGCTCAGGGCCGTTACGAATTTTTCGTAACAGGGACGTCATAACATCTTGGAGCCGTTACTACGTGGCAGGTTAGTAACATGCCAGAGCCGTTACTACGTGGCAAATTGAAACAGTTTCTAGCCGTTACTAAGTTTTTCGTAACAACAAAAAAATTACTGCTAGTCAACATTGACCTGGTCAAAATTGGTCAATATTGACCAGGTCAATATGACTGGCAGTTCATTTTCTGTCGAAAATATGCCGGATTTCCAAACTTACCTGCATACACTTATCATTTCATCCATCATCCACATTCAATCATATCAACATTCATTCAATTCACATCAACATTCAATTTATTCATATAAAAAAAGAACATAAATTCTTCTAAGTTCCAATTTTTTCTGTTAAGTATCAAATTCTGAGGGGATACATAGAAAGATCACATGTTCAGTTCATGCTCAAACACTACATAGAAACTTACTCAAAACTTGCACATACCTCCCAGACGCCAGTTGGTATGAGAAGCAGAAGTTTTTGTCCAAGAGCATCATACCATACGAATATTGTGCAATGCTGGAGTGATCCAGGTAATCAATACAATTGGCCAGGTACTACGTGCTCTTCACAAACACATTTTACGTTCCCTGTAAAGTACAAAAGGTCCATTAAATATTTGTACAACCAATCAGAAAGGGAGTTTGAATTCACTACACCAAATTCCTTGATATAAAAAACTAATGTGGTCTACGTGGTATTCTCTAATTACAACAACAACACTTGACAGAAGACACAATAGTCACTATTCAGATGGCTAAGTTCAAAAGTAAAACTGAGCATAATTGATGGACAATATGAGGGAGACCAACAGAAAGTGGTTGGTTATTAAGACTCGTATCTGGTTCACTTTAGTGACCTACCAGAACATAGAAGGTCGAGGACACCAGTGCTGCTGCCCCCGCGGTCAAACAAACATAACTGAAGTTGTACAACTGTTTGTTTAATGGAATACCTGCAATAAAAAAGAAACAAATTTATGGGACATGAAGAAAAAATAAATAAAAAGGTTTCACAGCCTAGGTCAATTCCTACTCACCATTTGTGAAATGCAGAACAAGTCCTAATGTGAGGAGTAAAAGACCCATGGCCATCCAATGTTTCAGTCCGTCCGAGTAGCCCTAGAATTTCACGAGAAAAGAAAGAAAAAAAATAAAAAGCCTCAAGGACCTTAAGGCTATATATCATGAATGAGGACTATGAAATCACTAAACCAACCTTCAAGTGTATGAGAACGTGTCCATTAACACGGAATTTCAGAAAAATATAAGGTTAGCATGACATGCTTGCACAATGTAATGAGAAAATGCAAGTAAAACACACATATATACTTTGAGTAAAAGCTTTAAGAAAAAGTTAAATAAAGCTAATTTTTGACTGGCCAGTCGATTCACATAGATGTTCCAGTCAGGAACATAGGTACCATAGAGTACGGAAAAGTATACAACTAGAATGCATGCACCTGTTATCCAAAAAATTTAATATCAACAGGGTAATCCTTCTAGCCATGACATTAAAACAACCGCCTAACAGAAATTGGAAGTTCTTACCACCCAATAGATATTGGAAGTTCTTACCAGTGCCAACTGTATATAGTATACAAAGACCATCCACCGGGTGCAATATCTTTGGTTTGGGAATTTTTCATACAGATTTCCAGTAGGGAAACAACTATGTAAGCAAGGGCAATCCTCTAAAAACCGAGAAATAAGAAATTTCATACAACACGAGTCTTATATAACTAGCTGAGTGCATGTGATAACAATGAAAATTTGATGTTCAGCACCCGAAGGATGCCAAACCACCTTATATGTTTCATATCAACTCCATATGTTAGCTTGTAAGGAGGGTGCGAGTATCCTCCTTCATTAGGAAAAAAAAACACTTTGGAACTTAAGAAGTGGATTCAACATAATGAAGTTTCTTTACGATTTTAGTTCTTGGAACCTTGGAATAATCCTTCCACCTACAGAGACAAAGACAACATGCCATATATCAGTAAGTGTGAAGGATACATTCACTTACAAATCTTCAATAAGAAATGAGTTCATAATAACCTGTAGCTATTGCAATGAGCTCTAGTTCTACTCCACCAACCCATCTAACAGCAGGCAAGTTCCAATTCATCAAAACCCCATTGGCAGTAGTTCTACTTCATAGATAACTAGTCTTGCACCAATATCCTGAAAGTCCTTTAACACAGATGTTGGAATAAATAAAATTGTACATTGCAGTAGTTCACAACTGTACCTTGCTTAGTCTTGGGTTTTGGAGGCTCCATTTACTGTGACATACACATCTTGGTCACTCCAGCATTATAATGACTAAGAGAAGAAAGCATCGGGAAATATACTTACACAGATGTGACATCAAAGGTACCACCTCCTAGATCGGAAATAAAAGCATTCCTCTCTCCAACACTTGTGGCATTTTTGTCAAGACCATAGGCAATGGCAGAAAATACACTAATTGATGATACGTGTAATATTAAGATGAGCAATGACTCCAAAATCCATTGTATCTTGACGCTGAAAATCATTTAGTGGGCAGGGACTGTAACAACATCGTTCTTAACTGTAGAACCAAGGTACCCCTCAGCAATCCCACGCATCTTAATCAAGACCATGGATGAAAAGGGGACTAAAGCTGCTTTTCCTTATGCTCATGTTCATCTTCTTCCTGTAAAATCAAACAACCTAAATTAGAACAAATGTTAATAATTTTAGATGACTTCAAAGAAATAATGAAATATTACTCTTAAAGGTTTCAAAGAACAAACCTCTCCACTAATCTCATCTTCTTCATCATCTTAATCATTCACTTTTCTGATTTTGATTCGTCAGGTTCATCTTCATAGGCTCTACTTCCGAATATACTCAACCCCTTACAAAACCACCTCCCCCCTGAAGCTGTTACAGCTCCTACAATCAACAAAAAAACCAAATTTTCAATTGATAACTAAAACCCAGAAAGATAGAACAAAGACAAACTAAAATTAAACTAACTGCACCTAATTCTGTTGATTTAATTACAATATATTTCACGTTTTAAACAAAATCCCTAATTCTCAAAACCCTGAAATCAGTTTTACAAAAACCCTAAATTTCAATATTGCGATTAAACCAAAATTTGAAAACATAGATGTGAAATAAACTGAAAAATGATGTTTGGGTTTGAAGAACTTAGCCATTTTGACAATCCATGATTTTTATTGAAGACTTTTTCTCTCGATTTGTATGGTGTAAAAAACCTAATTGGGTCAATGAGTTATCTTCTTCTTCCTTCAATGATACCAAATCATCTTCAAATCAGCTTACATGTCAAATCAAAAAAACTAAAACCCTACAGTTGATGAAATACTTGTACAGATTTATGAAATCAAAATCCTAAACTAGATTAACAGACGATGAAAAACCCTAAAATCGAAAAACTGATGATAAAAGAGAGAGAAAAGAAATGAAAACCGAGAAGAAAAGTCGATGATTAAAGATGATTGAGAGCTTTCTGTGATGTTTCTTGGATGTCGATTATTGAAGATGAAGATGAAGTTTCGCTAGGGTTTAGAGGCAGGAGCAGAAAAGGAGAAAAGAGAAATGGGAAATGAAAAATCGATCTGTCGATTCTCACCAAGGCATGGGATGAAAAGAATCACCCATGTGAATGGCACACGCATAGGTGGAAATATACTCTAATGTTACTCATCTTGGGTGGAAACATAGTAGTACGCGTATGAATGACACACGCACAAATTGCAAGTGTTACTGCCCAGGTGTGACCAAGCGTGTGGCTGGCACGCCTATAAAAACAATCGTAACGGCTGGCCTCTGTTATGAATTTAAAAAAAATTAGTAACGACTACTACCTGTTACTAATTTTCCGTAACGGCCATTTGTAACGGCCACAAAGCCATTACGAATTGCTTTTATGAATCCGGGAATTTGGTGTAGTGAAAGTCTGAGAAAAAGCTTGTAAAACTGTAGTCAACTTTGGATAGATACCATCGGCTAAGAAATAACCCATATTGTATTGGTGACCATTGATGACATAATTGCATGGAGGTGCTACACCCTTTAGCATGTTATCAAAAAGGGGTGAGTGTGCCAACACATTCAAATCGTTGTTTGATCCAGGCATTCCAAAAAAGGCATGCCAAAACCACAAATCATATGATGCCACCGCCTCTAATACCAAACTACTCTCTTTATCTTTACCCCGGTAAGTTCCTTGCCAAGCTACCGGACAATTCTTCCATGGCCATTGCATACAATCAACACTACCAAACATTCCTGGAAAACCTCGGTCCGCATTCTCATCTAGCAACCTCTGAACATCTTCAGGAGTGGGTTCACGCAAATATCTGGCACCAAAGGTCATGCAAATGGTGTGGAAAAATCTTTTTAAATACATGTATATTGTAGTAGCACCCATACGAGTATAATCATCAACACTATCAGCTGTCATACTTTTGCATAAACATTTCATCACGACAACTAATTTCATATGCGGAGAATTCCCCATAGTACCAGTAGCATCCGGACGTTGATGCCATTCAGGATCCACTTCAAGCAATTTTCCTAACAATTTTTCGAATAACTCTTCCCTCATGCCTAGACGTTGTTTGAATTGTCTAGAGGTATAACCGGTTCCAGGCGTAAAATAATCATTCATCATTTTTGCATCATGCCACACACGATCACGCGTAATTACACTACGTGTTTGTACCTCCCTTGGTACAGGTTGTCTAATAATATGCAACCGTTCATCCAAACATAGTTGTGTAAACATAAGCAAGGCTTTCTCTTCTTCATCACTATCACTAGAAGTATCCAAATAGATTCCTTATTTGTATCTCACATAAGAACGCATTAGACTCATTGTGCACCTTAGCAAACCAAAAATACAATATCAATTTATGTATAGCATACATAAACACAAGTATATCAAGGTTCTACATTAATATGCATTTACATGAAACATTGCATTCTACATAAATCAAGACAAACAATAAATAATCATGCATTTTTCACTAAATACATGTTTTAATAACGTTATTTAATTGCATACTACATATCCAACCAACCTAGTATCAACAATTTCATCAAAACAAGAATCAAATTAATTTGAAAACCCTAACATTAGAATCACTCACCTTTGATGTTTTTTTTTGATGAAATTCGAAATTGATTGAGGGATTACATTCACCTTGAAGTAACCATCAAACTCATTTAATCTTAGCAATGGAATCGCCCCGAGTAAACAACAAAATCGAAGGGGGTTAGAGGGGTTATGAGGGGAAGAGTTTAAGTGAAGAAGAGGAAATGGGAGGAAGAACCGAGTTCTGTGAACTTAAGCCTATCAAACGGGTACTGAGTACGCGTGTTGAGTCAAGTCAACGAGTTGACAAATACGCGTACTCAGTACCCGTTTAGCACTATTCATACGCGGGCTAAGTACGCGTATAGTGTAGGGGAGGGATAACAACGCACATAGCAGGATTGCCTTTCTTGTGCCATCCCTTCCCTTTATTTGAGGGATAGGGAAGGGATAGCTAGCACCATAGTGCTAGCTCTTAAAAAAACTTAGGACTATTATATTGAGAATATCCTGTGACATTGCTATAAATACTAGGGATAGCAGTGGGAAGTATTTTAAAACATTTTTTAAAAATTAACAAATCCAATGACACTTCTTTATTCATTGTATATAATGAGGTTTACAAATTTGACAAAAAAATTGATACAATCAACAGTAATTAAGATTTACAATCACTAGTAATTTTTTTTTGATGAGAAATCAAAAAGTTTGATATTAAGATTTACAATATTTTCCATCATCCCAAATAGTTTCAATCCTCCCAAAAAGTTTGCTTTATCACCTGCTTTCCCATCCTGTAGTAAACAAGCAGTCATCCATGTATCTAACGTTAAGCAAGCACAGTTATAATTGTTACACCGCAGTTATCTATATACTAATTGATATTATACCTTTCCGGTGAATGAAATGCCGACTCGAATTTCTCCAGAATAGGTTTGTTGTTGTTAGTAGAACAACAATGATAAGATATCCGCTCCTGAAGCTCTAAGTTCGATAAATATGGACTTAGAGAGATGTTCCATTCTACTGCGCTTTGTCCAATGATAAGATATCCGAAATCCGAGCCTCTATCAGGTAAATCCTGTAACCATAATGTAGACAATACGAAAATGTTAATCATCACTTGGTCAAAATATTTTCGATTTACAAATATGGACTTAGAGAGATTAGATCGATCTTCTCAAATACAAGACCTTCTCCGTATCCACTGATACCTAATATTGAAGTACTAGAAGAAAAAACCGCTAAGTAACCGATGTAGACTTGAGACCTGCCTTGAGCACCTGGAACGTCGATTTACCTCCTACAAAGTCGACGCATAAGGAATTTTATCTTCCGTTTCTCAACATCATTCGAACCTATCTTTGTCCATGATGGTGAGATTGAGTTTATATTGGTGATGTTCATCTCTAATATTATATGGATACTCCACATCAAATGTAAATTTTTCGTTCCACACTGGTGCTTTTCCTTTTCCTGCATTTGCCAAATTTCGCAGCCTTAGTACATAACTAGTTAAATGAATGGAATTTCCTTGAATATACATACCACGTGCAATTTCCTTGAATATACATACCACGTGCAACGGTGCTCTTTCGCTCCTGATTACCGAACTGAATTATTACGTAAGGGTCCATTTTACCTGCAATAACAAGTGAGTTTAAGAAACTTCACATGGAATGCAATCAAAATGCTATCCTTTTTAGTAAAGATACGATGACATACCTATAAAATCGGTGTCTTTGAGATTAGAAGCATCGACCAGAAAAACCTCTAGTGTACCTCTGGTCATCTGCCTTCCTTTCTGTACGTATATATATTTTCAAGTTAACTATCTGCTTCAAGGTAAGCTCAAATGAGGTTTAGAAAAAGAGTCCAATTTAAACCAGGAATAAAAATAAACGTGAATGGAGTTTGCACCTTGAAGGCCACGGATTGATCCAATCTGTTGACAAGCTGACTCCCCGGCGCAACTAGAAAAATTGAAAATAGTCGGTATCAAAACCATCTTAAGTAAACATTGATAAAATCTGAAACAAGATAATAAAAGCTACTCTTTGTAGTTGTTCTGCAATAATAAAATACTGTAAAATGGCGTGAAATTAGACACTGAACTGTAAACACGAGGACCGAATCACTTGATCATTAGCATGTCCTTAACGCAATAGTTCACCGATATAGTCGTGTCTAGCTAATTATATAAACAATAAAGCATGATGGTGAAGTACTAAATTAAGCAACTGCTATTACAGATAGTAATCCTGTTTATCAGTTAATTTAAGTGCAAAATAAAAGCCTTCAAACCTGTGTATGCGAAGGAAGCTAACTAATTCACAATCACGACAACAAACAAATCATTTACCATCTGTAGCTCCAACTCCAACATTTATGGTACTACTGCTGGTTCCTCCTTCCAGTAAATGTTTAATTTGTACAACATTACACAAAATAGCTGCCTGCACATCCATCTGGAAGAACCTTTTCAAGTAATTATCCAATTCAAGTATCTTGTTTGAGCACCTGTGTTTCGAGATAAAATCCAAGGATTTCACACTTGCACACTCTTCAACTAGGGCCTTTCCTTCTGTTAATTTCATTATCAATTTGCTTATTTCTGGTTGATCTATTCCCCTAATCTTTTCAACTTTGAGTGTTACTGATTCTAGAGTCTCGCTGAGTTGTTCTAAAGAAGGTTTAAAACTTAAAAACTTATTTTTCGCATCAATAACTGCTTTCAGTAATTCTGATACTAGTGCTCCTGCTGCTAATTCCGCCATTATTTTGTTTTCGATAAGAAGAGAAATTATATTATGAGAAAGAATGTACAGGTACAAGGGATCTGTAAGAAGTAGAAAAGTATTTCGCACAGCACGCGGTGCTGAACCATATATATCCACACTGTGTGGTCTTCTCCGAAACTCCCCTCCTGTGTTACCTCTTTCATAGGATCGTAGCTTTTAGTTGTTTGTTTGTTTTTTAGTTTGTGTGTTGTTTTTCTTTTGTGTATGGCTATCAAAAAAAAGAAAAAAAAAAAAAGTATTTCGCCATTATTTTGATATATAATAAATCTCTAATACACGACTTCAAGTCTTCAACACGGATAACCTTGGATTTCCGATTTTCCACTCCACACAAACTCTCTAGTTCACCCTTTCTTGCTGACTTCCTCCGTCAACGGACAAAACATGCTTCTAGGGAATATTCAACAATCATAAAAATCAAGAACAAATACTCACCAATTATTTTTGAATGGATATCAATTTATGCTTATACTTTTGAGTGGATATCATTTCATGATGAATCTTCTTTGGGCTTTTTACAGAAATAGGCCTGTTTTTTTTTTGTGCTTTTCAAATCTAGGTCACTTTTTTTATTTATTGCTAGACTAGGCAAGTTTTGACCAAAAGTGATGGATAGAAAGTTAGCACCGTTAGGTGCACTTAAAATGACAAGACAGTCCTTTGAATCGGTTATTTCGACCCAACCAGATGTGTTGACCCTGTATACGTCATCACATAGTGCGTACGTGGCACTGCTTACGTGGTAAGGCCCACGTGACACTGCTTACGTGGCTTCACCTATGAGAACTCTTTGCAACCACCACTAAACACCTCCTTGATATCAACAACATGACCACGAAAATTCAGCCTCTAACCTATTTGCATCTTGCACACAGACTCAATCCAAACCCAAATTCCTGCAGCTTCACATACACTAACACACAACACCAGCGACAACCATGCTGCACAATCATCAATTCATTGCAGAACTAGACCAAGTCATACAACCACCAATTTTCTAGTCTTAAATCACCACCAAGATCAACCATGAACATCTTCTACCGCAATCACCACATGCAGTTCTACACAAACCATTATGCACATTCCCTGACTTTGTAACACAGCTTCAAAACCACGTCTCAGCTAACCACAACTCAAATTTCAGTTCTAACACTCAGCTCATACATTTCATTACTTCATTGCTTGGAGGACCAGCAAATACAACCAATCTTGCATTTGTTCATAACTTTAATCCATTGCAACTATACTCCCACTGCACTTGCAACAACCTCGATTCCTCAGATACACCTAGCCATTGCTTAACCAGTCACCATTGTCTCGGTGCATTGCAGTTCATACACTCCTTCCTCCTTGCAGTTGAACTCATTTTTAGCAGCTCCACCCCCACTTACTACTGCAACACTACTGCAACTTCCAATTTGTAAATCCAATTCAACACCAACAACAAGACCCACTCTCATAACTTGCAATGTTAACTCAACAGCAAATCCATTTTCTGCATACATCAAACTCCTTCATGGAAAACAGAGCATCAATTCTTGTTTGCAACACTTGCAACTGCAATATTCATTTACTCAGCACTACTACCTGCTACACAACACTAATATCAAGACATCAACTACGCCAAGGAAACACCTTCTGTAGCCATCCAATTCCCTGCAAATTCAAATCAGATAGCAACCCACAATTTCTTATTCATTCAAACTATATATCATCATCAATATGCACTACTTAGAACTCGAAAACATTTATTGTGTACTGACATTGCCAACGGGAACAACAGACTTTCTTTCACTGATTTCCTTACTGAAATCCTCAAAATCTTCTCATAACTTCTAAATTACTCTTAATCCTAGCCCTTCAACGCCCAATTTCAATGGCCACCACCAACTTACTTAATGGCGGCAAAATTTCATCTTCTTCCCTGACTTCTCGGCTTGGAGTTAAATCCAACTAAACTTCCTACATCTTCTAATTGTTTGTATTTCACTTCAAATCCTCTTCATTCAACCCACAATAATCAACCACTGCGGTTCACCTTCTAATTCTTTGTCTAAATCCACAGTATTCAACCCATCTCGACCAGCCATAAGGATTCATGCTTTGTGGGCTTGAATTCTTGGCAGCATGACCTTGTTTACTGCCTCGGCTTGTAGTTCAGCTAAAACTTGACCCCAAATCCACTTTGAGTCGAACTACAAAATCCATGGAAAACCAGGTAGAACTTAACTGGTTCAAGCCTTTCTACAAATAACCTGTGTGCAGTTTATTGGTGCTTCATAGATGAGCTCCATCTTGATTTCTAAGATCATTTCTATCTCTATCTCTGCACAATACAAGTATATCTCAAACCCATATCTTCGGAGCATTCATAAATATTCATAGTTAACTACCAAAACTTGACGGCAGTAGCTTGACTTCTCTGGATGGTTTTTCTTCATCAAATATTCGTTAAATCTTCTCATAACTCGTTGTATACTTGAATCCAGTGAGAACACAACTCATAATTCCTCACAAACTCTACAAAAACCTCTTTTATTTCCACCATTCAACCATAAATTCAATGGAAGTAATGCTTGTCTCTTCCCTGTTTTTATTTCAAAGATAACTCTGTCCAAAATGTCACAATACTCTTATCCAAATCATTAAATAACTCAGAACCAAACTCCATACCTATGATTAGAACTCGATTTGGTGGAGTTATGCCATGGAATTACAGAGAAGAAACATTGATGATTGTGGTTTCAAATATGGTGGAATTCTTCTTGTAGTGGATATTTGAGCTTATGCCATGGAATTACAGAGAAGAAGGATAGTCTGTTTCCACAATTATACGAGAAGAAACTGAGATTAATCGAGATAATTAGATGATTTTAGGGTTTACAGGATTTTGGGTTCCGTTGAATTCGAGAAACAAGATTTAGAAGCTCAGAAGAAGTGGTGAGGTGCTGCTATTTATCGGAGGGAAAGGGTGAGAATTTATGGGTTTTGAGAGGAATTGAATATAAAGGGCATAATCGTAATATCAGTACCTTCACGATATCTCGCTTTAGGAGAATTAGAAGATGTATTGACCAGTCAACGCGATATATTGACTTACATAACGGATTTGGATGGAATCCGTTTGATTGGCTTATAGTTGTAAAAAATAAAAAAAGTGGCCTAGATTTGAAAAGCAGGTCCCAGAACAGGCCTATCTTTGTATATATTCCATCTTCTTTAGTTTCGAGCAGAAGAAACGTCTTCACATATGTCCACATCTTGCCTTTGTATTATGCTTTCGCGGATCATCAATATATGTGTACTGTATGTCAAACTATGTGTGGAGATTCAGGGGTGTACTAAAAAACATTTTGGCTCTTGAGCAAGCACCATTGACTGATTTTACCGCATTCATGAACTGGTCTTGAATCTTGTTTACCTTGTTGCCACTTTATTCACCTCTCATCTTCTCGTGTGAATCTAAGCTTGAATCTGCCACCTCTCTCTGTCTATCACAGTCTTCCTAATTCCCCTGTTGTACTCTGTAGTTCTATGCTAATCCAATGACTAATAATCTTGTTTTAGAATAAAAAATATTTTGTTATATTGTAACCGTGAGTTACACTTAAATGATGTGTTACTCTCAGTTATTTCAATCTCGTCCATTAATTACTTCACCGATCAAATAAACACGTCAATTAACTCGCTTTAAAGGAGTGTGCATGATATTAACTACGCGACCAACCAAATGAACAAGCCAAATTTAAAGGAGTGTGCACAAATGATTCTAGTTAAACTTTAACCCACATTTTGACACTGGTACAGGTAGGATAAGAGTCTAGATATTAGAGACCTATGATTGGTAATGTGACATGGGCCACATCCTTGGAATGATCCTGGAACAATCTCAAGAAAGGAAGTCGTATACCGACTGCCATTGACCATTTCAGACGTACAACTCCACCAAAATCAGGATTTACGGTGAGTTCCTATTTCACCCCCTAGTTGCATGTCTATTTGTTTTGCCCTTTCTCCTCTTTCGGCGTCTCTTTATCCGCAAGAGCTTTTGTAACTTTCTCCATATTCTCTTTCGCGATGTTTATTCGCTCTTCAATTAGCATTTCTTTTACTAGGAATTACTGTTTAATCCAGTTTTTAATGACCCAGTTAATGGCTAGTCCACCCGTGAAAAATATTTACTCGTTAGTCATTATTTATTCGCTAATTCAAAAACTTTGTGGAGATTATAAAGTATATTTTCTAAATGCCTAAAACACCCTTCTAGATCTAATTAGTATCAACACATGTAAATGTTACTAGTAGTATCAATATGGTGATACTATAATATTAATATGTATTATACTAGTAGTAACAAAAATATGTTTAGTAAATTATGTAACTACTTTACTATATTAGTAGTAACATATGTACTAGTAAACTAGTAGTATAATATACTAGTATACTAGTAGTAACATACTCCACCCGTTCCAATTTACTTGACGTTGTAGAGTTTTTCACGGAGATTAAGAAATATCAGAGAGAGTAAAATCTTCCCAATTCTACCCATATTAATTCTTCTTAACAATTTAGATGACTTAGTTTTTAGTTTTTAGATTCTAGGAAAAGTTATTAATCCCATAGTGATTTACTTGGGATGTACTACAAATTCTCCATCAATTTGGAACACAATAAAAAAGTAGAGTAGATTTAAATATTAGAGTACTGATTATAATAAAAATTAATGATATTGTGTGATTCAAAAGCAAGGGCAAATCAGTGAGAATATATATATTAAAACTATCATCTATTTTGGAACACAAAGAAAATCCTAAAACATCAAGTAAAATGGAACGGAGGGAGTATGTACTAGTAATAACTAGTATTAATATGTAGTAACATATGAGTATAACATAACAACATTAATATGTAGTATCAATACATAACATAACAGTATTGATATGTAGTACAACACATATTGATACTACATATCAATATGTAGTATTTATTTATATGTAGTACATAACATATTGATATGTAGTGTCAATATAACATAACAATATTTATTTATATGTTGTATATAACATATTTATACTACATATTGATATGTAGTGTCAATATGTTGATACTACATATTGATATGTAATATCGATACATAACATAATAGTATTTATATGTAGTAACATTTGTTAAAGTTACTAGTAACATACTACTAGTGCTATACTAGTACATATTTTACTAGTAACATATGTAGTATGTAGTAATATATGTAGTAACATACGTAGTAACATATGTAGTATGTAGTAATATATGTAGTAACATACGTAGTAACATATGTAGTATATAGTAATACTAGCCCTTAACCCGTGCCGTAAATGTACGGGCCATGATGTTGGTTCATTTTTAATATATCGTATAATTTGTGTCCCGAATACTTATCAACTCCTTATGATTTAATATGTGTTTGTCATAAAAATAGTTGGGATTTTCCTCTCTTTTTTTCTTTGTTTTTTCCTTTAATATTTTACCTCCATAGATTTTCTCAAACGAAAGAAATATAATCTTAACTTCCAAACACTTTTTTATTTAGGTTCATTGCTTATAATGAGATAATGCTCTACATGAAAAAAAAGAAAAAAAGAACATAAGTATTACATCGGGTCTAAGTTACTATATCCAAAATACTCCGGACACTGCTTCTGGTGCCTTGTTTCCTCAAATTCCTCGTTGCATTCTAGACAGTACATGCAACACCAATCATTTGCGAAGTGAGCTATTTGCGCAAGTGTGGTCAATGTAAATGTATCCCTTGCTTGTAATAATAATAACAACACGTCAATTTTTTTCAAGGCATCCAGTTGTAAATGGTATGAATCTAATAGATTTGAATTATACCTCAATCTTAGATATCACCTTCTTCTCACATAACATAGCAATTGAGGAAGGACAAATATTGACCACTCTTTACATAGGCACAGTTAGCCAAACTATGTTTTGCAATTGTCTTACGTGAAAATTATTATTAATCCTAATTTAATCAGCTCCTATCGAAGCCGAACTAATTAGTCCTATAGAAAGTTACCCTTAAATTTTTGACCCTATCTCTTGACCAAATTATTGAAGTATTCTCAGTCATGTTCTGCATTGTGTGATCTACCCATCTGTGTCTACTCTACCTTCTAACCCAGTGAACGAAACCTACACATATTGATCCGTAATTTGATATTGTTGATTTGTCATCAAGAGGTCGCATAATTTGAGAATGTAAAATATAAAAAATATTCTATAAACTTCGGAGGAGAAATTTAGATTTATGATTTAGAGTTTTTTATGATGATTTTGATGAACAAACATAATTTTCAAACAAATATTTTAGAATGCAAATACATTTTCCCGGTCAATAAGGTTTTATATCGGGAATTGAGTGAAAGTTGTTGTCTTTGTAGGTAGTTGTCGCGAAACAACTCGACATTGATGGTCTTTCAGGAAAAATAATGTAATAGTACTTGAGAGAGCGATAATGTTCTCTTACGCGGGTACACCAATTGCCTTTGAATAATACGGGTTATCGAACAATCATGATCATATTGTCTTATACGTTCCGGTATCATCCTCGAAATATTTGGTTTTTGTCCTTATCAATCGTGCTAAAAACAACCGATTACATCTTTCATAATACAATGTTGCATGTTTTTTGAAGTTTTTTTTTATTTGGTCAATAAAACTCACTAAAAAGAAAAAACTATTATTGTACACTACTATTACCAACACCCACCACCATAAAAACCATCCACCGCCACTATTTGTTCCACCAATAGTAATGTTACCGCCTCCACCATTCACAAACACCCGCCACCACTTATACTAACCCTGCTTCCACTACCACCATTAGAATTAATATAGTTTTTAGTAAAATTATTTATTAATAAAATTATGTATTTATGTTAAATTATTAAAGGGACATTTATAATAGAAATTTAATTAATCGTTATGAACAATCAATCAGACACTAATTAATAAAACGTTTAAAAATAGTTAAGTTGAACAAATCCCAGTGATAAATTTATCTTTGCCAAGGACAAATCCTGACCACTCTTTACATAAACAAATCGATAATAAATAATTTCATATGTTCTGATCTTGATTCATGTCGTTCGTTTAGTTATTACATAACATGGCAATTGATTGCACCAATTTTTTGAAATGGACATGTGTTTTATCGAGTTTATTTTAACATTAGAATGATCAACCACATTTTATACTTTATAATATAACATTACATATTTTGTGGCGTTACAAAATTAGCATAATATGTTTTTGTTCACCAATACCCTCCACCACCATAAAACCATATGAATCCACTTTTTTTATCCACCACCACCTAGTGGCGGAGCCAAGGGTTGACTAACCTGGCTCTAACCCTTTAAATTTTTAATAACTACATAAATTTTTTAGTTTATTTTATTAAATAGTACTTTGTCCATATATATTTATGGTTTAGTCCACCAAAGTTTACATGTTTCTTAAAAAAAAATAGGCCTCCTCAATGTAAATTTTTGACTCCACCACTGCTGCCATCACTGCCGCCCATCCCATGTAGGTTGTTGGACGCAATTCTAATTTTCAATCACAAATGCCATGTATGATGTTTAGATTGAGCAAAATTTCATCAATTGATTAGTTTCATTATTTTTCCGTGTATATATTCTTTTTTGTATTGCAATCAATTTTATTTTATCATTAAAAAATCATGATTTATACGATATAGTACCAAAGATAACAGGAGTACCATTTGGGTGATCCAACTACAATCACGAAAATATTGTCTTGTATGATATCATCCCTGAAATATATGGTACATTCATTTATCAAAAGTGTTAAAAACAACTAACCACATCTTCCACACTACGATGTTATCGATGTTGTAACGAAAACATAAAATTAATATTGTCCATCACTACTCACCAGCATTCACCGTCACTACTTCTTCCACTACAAAACAGGGGCGGAGCCAGGATTTTGTGGAGTGAGGGATAAAAAATTCTTGGCAAGTTGGATACATGTGAAAAATGGACTTTGTATCCAATTTTACGATAAAAGAACAAAAATAAATATAATTTTGCTTCGCTCCGCCCTTAACCACCACTAATCTTTCGGCCTCCATCTCTTCTACTACTCATTGTCGCAAAAAATGTCTATTGATATTATTTATCAAAATTACTTATTAATAGAAATAAATATTATAATTAATTAAGAAAATATTTATAATTAAAAAATGATTAGTCATTTATTATGAGCAATTAGTGAAACACTAATTAATGAAACACTTTATAATGAATATATTATTTATTATGTGCAATTAGTGGAACACTAATTAATAAAGCAATTATGGTATTAAAGTTGAACAAAGCACCATTGTTGATTTATCTTTTCTATCAATTCCAACCAAGTTGGAACACTGGTTAGAGGCCACTCTTATGACACAATAGGTCATGAGTTCGAACCTCCACGTTATAATTTTTGAAGTTCCATATCTTGACTTGAGTGCTCATTTTTCATTCATAATATTGTAATGAACGCCACACGTGCGAGATGTAGGGGGTGGTCTTAGGAACCACAGCCCTTGATTTATGTTTGTCCAGACAAATACTGACCAGCACTAACAGAGGCAAACTTGTCCAAACCCTTTTTTATACTAATGATATGTAGTAACATACGTAGTATTATATGTTAGGGTTAGTAGAGTAATTTTATTTTTTTCAAAACTTTTTTGGACTAGGGAGTAAATATGTTTTCTCGCTGGACTAGCCATTAACCCTGGTCGGATTTAGTGTACTAAACATCAAAGTTCCATTTTTTTTTATGTTTTCCTCCTTTGTGTGAGGATCCCCTCGTCCTCTTGTTTCGTAATTGGGCTGACCGACCGGAGGGCCCGACGGGCCCGAAGTGAGGGAGCCCATTTTATGATCACTTTTTTGTAAAATGAAGAGTAACACAGATATACAATTTGATAAAAAGATTGGAAATTTTCATGTCCATGGTTACTTTTTCACTAGAAAAAAATTGTCCCTTTCTTTTAGTCTAATTATTACTATAACTCCTTGTGTATCCTATTTTTTGGGGGGTATAATTGGATTGTAAACATTAATATAACATATCTAAAAATCTGTGTTTTAAAATTTTACAAATTTTATCTCGTTGGAAAGCTTACAAAAAAACCTACGCAGCGAGCACAAACAACAGTATCAAATTTAGAACTTTTACGAAAAATACGGAGGTATTTGTCATTTAGGCATAATTTTAGAAAATTAAATATACATCCATTATGCAAACCACCACAAATGATACATTATACTTTATGTAGCCATATTTTGGTTTATGCATAAACTAATTTTCCGCAACTAATAAAACGTATGCTACATGCTTCAAATAAAAAATAAAAAAAACTTATGTTCTCCCTCCGTTTCAAGAAAAAATATACTTTCACTTTAGGCACAATTTTCGAAAATTGAATGCATAGCCATTATGCAAACCACCATAAAGGATGCATATAACACATCATGTAACCATATTTTGGTTTACGGATCGATGTATTTTCCGTTTTTGGAAAAATGATACTTTCACATTCCGTTTCAAAAAAAGTGATACTTTCACTCCGTTTGAGGAAAAGTGATACTTTCGCCCCGTTTCAAAAAAAGTGATACTTTCGGAAACGGAACATAAGTATCATTTTTTTCTGAAAGTAAGCAAAAGTATCATTTTTTTCTGAAATGGGGAGAAAATAGTTGTAGACAAACATCATCTTCAGATTCTTCTTCGGTCATCCCTCCTACCGTGGCAACGGTTGTACTAGTAGTTACTTCTTCGTCCCGATTCCCATAGTTATGTTTCTTTCTTCCTTTTCCACCGTTTTCAACGTCAGTTAGCATTGGCCTCTCCAGATTGTACGACTCAACCCATTTTGTCCAATATTGCATGTTTTCTGCTGTTGCCATCATTTCATTTACCTTTCTTTTGTTAGTGTTTCTTCCTTGCTCTGCCGCTGGATAATCATTCTGCTGCATTATTCTTGCCATCTTATAGTGTCAAAGTGGAGAGAGAGAAAATTTCATGTTGATGTTACTAATCACAGAAGGTTCTCGAGAGAATTTCTTCTTGAAGAATTTTAGGGTATAAAGTTTCTGAAAAGTTCTTTCAAACAAGATAAAAAAAAAGTGATGGTATTTTTTATGGGATTTTCATGGTGGTTAGGAAATTGGAGATGATGAAAATGATAAATGAACTTCAAAAGACAATGATTTCTAGTTAACAACTTGCAGGTGAGGATAAATTCTCCCTATTTCTAGCGCCAAAATGTAGTTGCGGAAAATCCCACAACTACACCGGTTGTAATGATAATAACACAAAACTTAAGTTATGTGAATCAACTCAAACATTAATGATATTATTCACCATTTTGACAATAATATGATCTTCATAAACACTTTGTATTGAATGTGTGATCCTTACAAGAGATTCAAGTTGAGTTCATATGTTTACAATGGAGACATACAAGATGAAAGCTAAGTTCTAATGTTTACTTCTTTCTCTTTTGATAACTTAGCTCTCTCAACTGATCTCTCTTGACTTGCCCCTTCTCTCTATCATTTTGACCCCTTATATAGGAAAATGTATCAATGGAAGACAACTATGATTCACGTGCAAGATCTTAGTTGAAGGATTCTGTTCCAGTTTGTCTTATTCGTCAGGCTTTTGAGAGCTGCCCCTGTCTGTCGCGCTGCTACTTAGCTCTTCGTGCTTCTTGTGTTGAGATGGTCATCGCCTTGTCTTTATCGTGTAACTCCTCTTCGCGTTCTTCTTCCTTTATCGCGTGCTTACTCTTCGTCCTATCTTTTGGTAATTACTGTCTCTTCATGCTTAAGACTGTTTTGGTTAGGGCGACTTGTGGATCTGTCTTCGTCCTATCTTTTGGTAATTACTGTCTCTTCATGCTTAAGACTGTTTTGGTTAGGGCGACTTGTGGATCTGTCTTGTGCGATATTTCGCCCCTACGAGAGCTATGAGAGTAATTTACAAGGATCAAATAGCATAAAGAGAAGAGAAGAAGAAAAGGGAAAAAAATAGAGAAGGAGTAGTGTTGTGAATAAAGAAGAAACAATAAACAATCGCTCCTGAGTGGTGGCAAGCTGTGGTGATTGTTTGCAAAGGTTGCATTATTCCTGGTGGCCGGTGCCATTTTAACTCTTTCAGTTCTGTTGCAAGCTATGATTGAAGTATGTAATCTGCAAACCATTCTTGAAACCAGTTATGATAATTGTACGAATCATTTTTGTGCGCAAGCCTTTACAAAAAGGAAAAATAAATAAATAATAATCATAATTTCTGGTGCGCACGCATACATGCCTCCATAGATGCACTAATTAAATCAAGTTTAGTCAATGTTAATCACTCCACCAGTCGTCCCAATCATCTAATGCTTCAGATAAAGTTGATTCTTCTTGTCCACCACCGAAGTAAGTACCCGAATGAAGTGAAACTAAGCTCTCCACATAAGTTTCTGTATAAAATATTGTTCTTCTTCCAAGACTAGATTTTCCCAAATCAATATTCACAAGCCTGGTTTTGTCATGCTTTGGGTCATAAAAAACTAAAGCTGCATACTCTACATAATCATCTAACTTAATCTCTAATAACATTTCTCCGTTTTTCAATGATTGTATACGTCTTAAATACCGAAAGGATGGGATAACATCAACCGATATGGTGTAGCGTTTGGTCCAAGAGTCTCTAACACCATAATCATGCATTACCCACACCTCAAAACCAACACTGGAATGACTGCAAAGCATTGATAAATACCCTTCCACAGCATCAAGACGTTTACGTTCAAACTTCATGTTGTCATTGTTTGTACCCTATTCAAATAGTGTACGTGCAGATAGTACGAGGCTTATGATGGAAGCTTAAATCCGGTTTATTATGGAAACCGGTCGGTTTATTATGGAAACCGATGGGTTTAATATGGAAACCCACATGGCTTATTATGGAAGCCTGGATTTGGTTTATTAGGGAAATTAGTGGGTTTATTATGGAAACCAACTAGGCTTATTATTGAAGCCCAAAAGTCTTGAATAATTATTAATATTATTTAAGATAAATGCAAGATCCTAAATAAAAGAGGATAATTATCTTAAATATTTATAATTATCTTAAAACGGGTCATAGCTCAGCTGGTCATCCCCGTTTCCCAAAGTTTGATGCGTTCCAGGAGGTCCCAGGTTTGAGCCTCCAATGACGTAATATTGCAGAAATTAACATGGAAGGTAGAGTTGGCTTGCCCCCACCCCACCCCACCCATCCGCTTCTGCTCCCCTTGGCAAGGTTACCCATGAGGCTCGCTGGTAGGCTAACACAGCAACATGTTCAAGTAATGTAGTAGTATGTCGTTGGAGCTTAGCTTGTTTGGCTTCCAACTAGTTTCATGTAATAATATTTATCCAATAGAGTTAGTAGATTATTATTCAAGATAATTATTATTTAAGATAAATAAGAATTAAGATAAGCATTGGAAATGATAACAAATTTTTGGGTTGAATCTGGTTGTTATTTGGGATTTATACAGATGTGGTTGTTATTTGGATAACTATTGGAACCCTAAAGCTACATATGTATTCTGCCTATAAATAGAGGCTAGATTTCAACCCAAAAGGTACACAATTTCTTTTCCTTTTCTCCACAACTACTTAGGCCCCTTCCTATGGGAGTTGGTATATAAGTTGTTTTGCCATGCCTTGTGGCATGGCAAATTAGTTTCCTCACTATGGTAAACCGGCAAATTTTATTAAAGTAGAATATTATATTGTGTTTTGTGGGACCCTTATCAATAAAAAATTTAGTTGTTTGTGTTTAGTGGGGTTTTTATAAAGTTTTAGGAATTATAAAATATTATGTGGGATAGACATTACACCTCTAGCGATCTAAACTAGATCTCTCGTTGTAGTCTGGACCGATAGCGGGTGCTTAAATGGCACTTAGCCACTTAGCCAGGCCAGTTTGCTCCATAGTGGGTGCTTAAATGGCAAATCAATAGATTTTCCACACCCATAGGAATGGGTCTTACTTAGAACTCTTGTTGATTTTAGCATCGAAATATTTGTACAGGTACCCCCACCACTTTCCATCAACAATTCAATGGAGAAGATAATCAACTGCAACGATTTAATCATCATACACACTTCTCGAAGATTGTTGGGGCGATTAATTTTTGCACCAACACTCATAAAGATTTCAAGCTGTGGTACTTCACTGAATACCTCTTCTGCCATATTAAACGAAAGTAAAACCTGTGAGAATTTATTGTCTGATCTTGCGGGACACGGATTAGCTAACCAGTGTAAAGCCCCATTAACGAACACACCAGGCGGTCCACCTGTAATTTTGTAATGTATGTATTCAAGTCTTTTCCATGAATTCGAACCCAACGTATAAACCTCGACTTATGCAACCATAATATCTTTACTATAAGAAGGACTAACAATTGATACCAGTTTGTAATCGTTCGTCTCGTGGTCGTATCCAAAACCGTACCTCTGTATGCACCTATAGATTCTAGGGGAACGACGCGGGTTTTTAAATCCGGCTGGTTCTATATTTGGCGTCCCAATTATTTTGTATTCTTTTGTTATCGGATTCCATAAAGCAGTAACCCTACTCTGACAAATTGTAATGAAAACCAAACCATTGCAAGAACCAAATATTCGAACGCATTTGCCTTTGAATGCTGGAATCAACCATCTCAACAACCTTCTCACTTGATGAGAACAATGAAGACGATTGATCATAATCTATAGAAAAGATAGCTTATATAACCGGACATGTAAAAAGTAGTTTAGAGTTTTTCTTTTCAACAGTATGAATAAGCTGCTTCTTTACAAAGTCATCATGCTTCAAGTACTTGTACCATGATTTGCATACACACCTGAACTTCAGTATTGATTTTACGGGTAAGCGTAGCGTAGGAAGATTTCATTAACGATTTCGTTTGGGATATACATCACCGATCTTCAGTCCGTCAGGCATACCGGCGGCGATATCTTCTACTTCCTCTTTTTATGACCTAAATCGTGGAATTTTGGACTTAAGGGCGCGTTAACTTCAAAAACTAGACGGGCACATTCCAAATAGAGATTTTTCCTCTTCCTAAACTGGTTCGGATTTTCATGGATCCCTGTAGCCAAGTTCAGTTGGTTGGTTTTGCTGCTTCTACATCAAAATGGTCGAGCAGCACGAGAAGAAAGGAAAAAAAAAAAGATGTTCTAAAGTAGGAAGTACTTCTAAATATTTAGCTGAATTAACAAATCCAAGGGCACATTTTATATTCATTGTCAAATCAAGTTAACAAGTTTGGCAAACAATTTGAAACAATCAACTGAATTGCATTAGTAATTTAAAATTCACAAAATTACAAAGTCAAATAAACTAAATAGCCTCTTCACCAACAACAACACCAACTATTCTTAAGTTCGATCAAATCATTTAAGTTATTATTGCTTCCATCCTCCTTTGGTATCCTGCAAAAAAGATGCAGTCATCCGTGAATATAACGTCAAATTTTAACACCATTGCAGGATACACCGATTTTAAAGATACACATGTGTACATATATGAATTGATATTGTTATACCTTTCGGGTGAATGAAATGCCGACTCGAATTTCTCCAGAATAGGTTTTGTTGTGTAGAACCACACGATACTTGCTAGCTCTAATTTCAGATGTTCCATTCTCGACGCCCAAGGATAAGACATCCGTCACGTAAATCCTGTGACGATAATATAGATTTTGAAAATGTTAATGATCCATAGTCAAAATGTTTCGTCAGTAAAAATATGGACTTGGAGAAATTAGTAGTATTAGGAAAAGACACTTACGTCGATTCGCCTACAAAGTCATCCCTGCTGAACCTATCTCTGTCCATGATGGTGAGATTGAGTTTATATTGATGATGCTCATCTCTAATATTTTCTGGATACTCCACATCAAATGTAAATTTTTCGTTCCATAGTGGTGCTTTTCCTTGTCCTGCATATGTCAAATTTAGCATACTTAATTAATACTACTTCATATAGTACATAACTACTTAAATTAACAAACTTTTCTTGAGCATATACGTACCACGGGCAACGGTACTCTTACGCTTCTGATTACCGAACTGAATTATTACATAAGGGTCCATTTTACCTGCAATAAAAGGTTCATACATATTTAATCAAGATCATGAGTTTAAGAAACCTGCTTACATGGAGTGCAAATTAGGATTCTATTCCTCTTTTTAGTACTGTAATTAAGCATAGCATTGTATAAGATACAATGACATACCGAAAAAATCCGTGTCTTTAAGTTTATTAGCATCCACCAGCAGAACTTCTAGTGTACCTCTAGTCATCTCTATCTCTTCTTTTCAGTAGGTATACTTTGCAAGTGAACTATCTGATTCAACTTAAGCTCAAACAAATGAATTGAAGGAGTTTTAGTGGCTGGTGAGTAATGGAATGGTGTATGCTGCTGCTTCTTCTTCTTCTTCTTCTTCTGTCTTTGCGTTTATATATGCTAGTTTTCCGAAGTAGCGAGATATATAGATCCCTAACTTCCTTCTTGGTGGCTTAATTTGAATTTTATAACCCTTTTTTTTATTTGGGGGAATTTCTTGGTCAAACTATAACTACATACTTGGTGCACTTCTTTAGCATTTGCCAATGTTGAAGAAGTCATGAGCCTAAAACATAGTCAATGAGTGTAGTTATTCAACTTAGCTGAAAAAAAGAGTGTATTAGTTATTCAGCTAAGACCTGCCCTATGACTAATAGTTTCACAAAGACATGGCCTTTAAAGTAAAATAATTCAACACACGCAAAAATCTAACGTGTACTGCAAATTGTTAATTAAAAAATGAATTGTATACAGTAAATGTTAGGTCACTTTATGATCAAACTATCAAAGTATAGTTAGTTCAAGCGAAGGTGTCGTCTCACCCGATTGGTTTATATAAAGTGTCTGCTTAAAAAGTACAAGTGTGTTGCGTATTCAGTATCAAAGAGGTAAGGTTATCGTCCATTCGTTTCTTTGCTTCCAGAAGGCAGCTAAAGGCAAATGATTGGCAAGGCACAATCCTAATTCAAGCCGCCGACGGCACCCACATGTGAGAATGAATAATACACCGTCTGTCACGATATAATATTATATATCACTTCACTGTAGTATGGTCGTCTGGATTCGAATAACAGTTTGTTTTTTTTTTTTTTTTGTCGCTTTTTTTTCTTTTTTTAATTAAGAAAGTTTTACTTTCATTTAATTTCCAAAGTTTTTTTTTGAAACGGGCTTGGCTTATAACGACTTGCCTAAGCCCAACACCTAAACTCTATTTTCCTAGACTCTAAGGGGATTCGACCCCGGATCACCTCCCTAGTGGAGGGATAGGAATCCACTGAACTACAACATGGTTCCTGATTCGAATAACAGTTGTATTTGAAAATTTGAGACAAATGGGTGTAATCAACAACCTCCTCCACATTGAGAATTACGTTAACCTTCACATTTTCGAATAACGGTCGTATTGAAAATGGAGAAATGGGTGTAATCAACAACCTAAACACCCAATCATATCTCTCACTCCATATTGAGATTTACGCTAACCTCCTTTCTCATTGGTCGGTCAACGAATTTCTCGTTCTTGATTGGCTGAAAAACAAGTTAGACTCCTTACATTTCGTGGCGTTAATTTTAAATCAAATTGGTTTGATCTAATGACGATCATACTGAAAATTCGGGACAAACAAATGTGGATATCACTGTTTAGTTTAAATTTTTTATAATAAATATACCTTTCGGTCTTTCACCCATCATAAAAGTAAATGAATTTCACAAGTAATCGTTTTCTTTTTTTATTTTGATTTATAAAAAGTTTAGTTCTAATGAATTCGGAATGCATACTCAAAGTTAAATAAGTTAAATTTAAACAAATTATAAAATCTAACTTCAGTTTTTTAACTTGCCTGTTTTCGATTAAAAATAAATAAATAAATAAAAATCCTAATCAAATATAAGTATCTCTTGACTTTTCAGAAAATCAGTCTTATGTATTGTGACTTGTGAAGTTATTAGAGTCTTAGAGCTTCTCCAATGGCATGTGTGTGGAGATAAATGTCAAAATCCACCTAGAATACACATCAATTTTCTCTAAAATCATTCTCCAACCCTGATGTCTTAAACCAATGTATAGATGACTTTGGGTAGATAGTGTCAGGGGGAATTCTAGTCAGCTTTTACTTAATTGAATTGACTTTAATATATTAACTAACCATTTTTAGATCTAATAAAATCTTAATTATGGAAAATAAAATTTATACTAATTAAAAGAAGGCGTCACATGTAATACTGTTGGAGATAGATTTTTTTCTCTCCATAATTTTAAGGAAAAATAGATTGAGGATGTCTTATTATTTGTGTTGCCACATAGAAAATACACACAATGACCATTAGAGAAGCTCTTAGTATCAAGTTGCTCAGTCTTGTCTTAAAAAATTCTTGGAATTTTGATAAGCTGCCCCACTTCCAATTTCCAGTTTAATAAACTAACCCCTTTTTTCAGCTTTTCAAAAGTTTCCTAAAGTTTCTTTTTCCGTCCAAAGTCAAAATTGTTGGTCAAACAGGTCAACACATGGTCAAAATAACGAGAGAAATTACTTGTTTATCCCTTATTCTTTATACATGTTGATCGAGAGAGAGAAATTCATTTCTCATTTCTCTTAGGATTTCTGTTTAGGTTAGAGAAGCAATTGCGATTGAGAGATTCCAGATCGAGATCGTTATGTAACTAGAGTGATTGAGAGATTTAACTTTGTGTTCTGCTTGATTTGATGATGAACGAAAATGAGAAGATGAAGAAAAACGGGAAGAAGAAGAATAAGAAGAAGGTCGTAGACAGGTGAGATATATCAAACCCTAGTTTATTTTGATGATGATTTCTTAGTTTTGATGATGATTTATTCGTTTTGAATGATGATTTTTTTGTTGCATGATGAATATGTTACTGTATTAGGGTTTAATTTTGTTGCATTTATTATTACAAAGTTAGGGTTTTAAAAAAATCTGAATTTTTTGATGAATCTTTTCTCAAATCTGTGACATTTTTAATTTCTTGAATTTGGGTTATTGAATAATTTTAAATTTCTTGAATTTGGGTCATTTAGAATTGTTTATGAACATTATGCTTGTTTTTGAGTGTTTCAGTGGAAATATAGCATACAGGGACATCAATTTTTATTGCACACAGAGCCAAATTCAGTTTCTCTTGAAGAACTTACACAAAGATGAACTGAGTTTGAAGATGCTTGAGCAAAAGATTCACAATAGGCTACAATTGGAAGATATTGAAACTGTTGATTTAATGTGGATGAATAATGGAGTTGGTTATAGCTTAATGAATGAAGAAGACTACTTCACATTTTGACAGAAAGCTGAACTGAATGATAATGGTTGTCTAGAATTACAAGTAAGGATATTCAATCCAGAATGGGATACATTGCACGGTATTATGAACACACCTAACAAGACTAGAGTTTCCAAGGAACCAATAGTACCAGTGTGAAGAAGACCTAGACTTAAAGGTAAAAGAGTTACAACTACTTCAAAGAATTTGTTAGGTGAGGCAGGTGGTTCAAGTACTAAACCAGTTGTACTTGATAATGATGAAGATATTGAAGATATAGAAATGAGAGATGCTCAAGATGAAGATATTGAACATAGACAAGGTGAAGAAGATATTTAACATGTAGATGCATTTGATCATGATTATTGGGTAAATTAAGCCATGCTAGATATAGAAATGGGAGCTGCTCAAGCTTATGATTATGTTTTTGAACTTGAGAACATTTTTAGGATGATTGCAACCCTGTAGAGGACCATGATGTTGCACCAATATATAATAGTGATCAAGATAATGACTATATGGAGTATGATTCAGAAGAAGCTGGTGCTGATTCAAATGATGATGTAAAAGAAGATAGTGGTGATTCAAGTGATGATGCTGAAGAAAAAAATGATGAAGGTATTGCCTCTTTTTTTTTTGCATTAGAATCAGAACTAACTTATTTTTGTTTCTATTGTTTAGGTAATGTTTAGAACAATGATGAGAACAAAGATTATGATCCTGAATGGTTCAAGAACTTAAAAGCTGAGAGGGCATTGAACTTCACTGATGAACTTATTGGATAAGGATATAAAGGAAAAGCTAATGTAGGTGACAGTTAGAAGTTATTGTACTAACTTATTTTTGTTACACTATAAGTTTTTTGGTTACACTGCTTGTAATATCTCATTTTTATTGTTATTGTTGTTGTTGTTGTTGTAGGTACAACTGAGATGAAAGATAATGATCTTGAATGGTTCAAGAATTTTAAATCTGAGACGACAATGAACTACCCTGATGAAGTTATTGAAGAAGAAAATGAAGAACTGTTCCCAGATCAATTATATGACGAACCTCTTGACCCCTCACAGATGGTGGTAGGTATATTATTTTCTAATAAAAATACATTCCAAATGCATCTTAGAGTCCGTTGTGTAGATAAAGAGCATGAATATAAAGTAAAAAAAAGTGATAAGAAAATACTTAGGGTTTGGTGTCCAAATAGAAAAGAATGTAACTGCAATTGGTTTGTGTTTGCATCTAGAGTTAAGAGAAAGTCTATATTTAAAATCAGGAAAGTTAACCTCATACATACTTGTGAAGGAAATTTTGAGAGTAGAAATAAATATGCATATCCAAGGTTTGTTGATGATGTTGTAATAGAAAAGTTGAAGCATTGTGCTAACAAGGTGATTCCAAAACCAAAACAGATTAAAGAGGATTTTAAAGTTTCTCAGATGACTAATATTCCTTACCATACTGCATGGAAGGCTAGGTTATTAGTATTGGAATACATGCATGGAAATTATGAAGACAGTTTTAAGATGGTTCCTACCTTTTGTAAGATGGTAAGTAACAAGGACAAGGATAATGTTGCAAACTTTTCTTATTGCAAGACTGACAATGCATTTGAAACCATGACTATAAGCTTTGGGGAAGAAATTAAAGGATGGCAACAAGGGTGCAGGGATGTTATTGGGTTTGATACTTGCCATCTAACTGGTAAGTTTGGAGGTGTATTACTTGATGCAATAGGATTAGATGCATAAAACAGATTAGTGATGTTGGGAATTGGTATTTGCAAGTCTAAAACCATTGAGAACTGGACACAATTCATCACTGATTTGAAGCCATCAATAGATGTTCATCCTATGCCTCTTACCTTCATCTCGGACAGGCATAAAGGGTTACTTAAAGTTGCTCCCGTTGTATTTCCTAGCAGGCCTCACAGATATTGCTAGAGGTATGTTGATTTCTTTAGTTTTTTTGTATGTTCGCTGCATCTTATGATTTTGTTAGGTTTATTGATATTTATTTGTATGAATACATTGTAGACACTTGTATAATAACTTTAAGAAGTACGATAAAGGGTAATCTTTGAACAACTCATTTTGGAATGTTGCCAAAGCATACAAAATGCATTATTACCAGGTAATGTATATTCCCAAGATACTTCCATTTTTTATCATAATATTAAACTGTCATGTGTAAACATTTTAGAGTGTTATATGCAGCAACACATGGATGCTTTGAATGAGGAAAATCCCAAATCACATCAATACCTTGTGGGATGCTGGTCCTGAGTCTTGGTCAAGAGCATTTTTTGATAATATTTGAATACTTAGATAACAATTTTGGTGAGTCTTTCAATGCAATGATCATACACATTAGGGATAAACCTATTTGCAAAATTGGAATGTTTTATAGTCAGTTGGTGAATGTTAAATTTCATGAAAGGAGGAAAGAGGCTTAAAAATGGCCAAATGAAGGATTGGTTCCAAAGGAAATGAAGTTGATAAAGAAGATGTGCAAATTAGTTGGTCCTTTTGATGTTAATCCATGTATTTTGGGGAAATTATATGAAGTTACATCTGTTCACAATTCTGTTTTCACTATTAATTTGGAAGAAAAAACATGTTCTTTACTTCAATGGCAGCCGAATGGGTTTGTATGCATACATGTAGTATGTGCATTGAAAGGATATAGACCAAAATGGCATAAGTAAGTTCGCCCACTTTTTACATTTATTTGTTTGTCTTTTTGCTCTGTTAACCACTTACTTTTTTGTTATTAACCATTTACTTTTGTTGTTGAGCAGGTATTTCTCTCATTACTACTCTGTGGCAGCATTAAGGGCCACATATGAACCACATCTGAAACCATTGGATGATGTTAAAGACCGGGTCAAGATAAGCACTTTAAACTAACTCTAAAACTAGTAAAGCACTTTCTTGGTAGTTGTACATTTAATATTCACAATATTATTTTTTATATAACAAATGTTGTTTGGGATAATTGGTGTTTGGTACTCAGGTTTAGACCAACATTAGGCTTTGGTCTAACATTTTTCCAACGTTAGGGCTTGGTACCTGGACCAGACGTTGACTTAAGATGACCAGTTAAGTCATGACGTGGCTAAAGTTTCTGTTAATTGATACATAATTACGAAAATATATCTATCTTTAGTAACAATGACTGACTGTATCCTTAACCCATCAAACATGTGGATGATTGATATTATATCTCCATAAACCTAAGAGATTAACGGCTAAGATTTCAACCATGTTTCTTTGATTCACCCGTAACAGTTGAATGGAGACCCATTTGCAGGAAATCATCTTCTTCTTCTTAAAATCCATATACTACACAGAGAAACCCAGGTATCAAAAGTTCAAAACCATCTTCGTCTATTTTCTCTTCTTTAAATCCATCAATACCACCATGAAATTGTCTCCCCTCACTTTTTCTCTTTCCCATATGCAATTGAAGATCTCAAAATTTTATATTAAACTTGACCGTCTTTCCTATAAATTTCAGATTCTGTGATTAAATCCGAAATTCATTTTCTTCAACAAAATTTCCAAAATCTAAATAATAACCCCTAAACCCATTAATCTCCTTCCTTCAAGTTTTGTCCAAAAATCACACAAGGAAAAACCCTAACCTTTCCCTATGTACTGCAAGCTCCATTGCAAAACCTTCATCGAATTGTCTATCGAATCTCTTCAATAACGCCATTCATTACTAGATATTTAATTCGATAGAGAAATTGCTCAACAATTTCTTCTGATATTCCTTACATTGGTACTGCTAACGAGCATGATGCATGGGAAAAAATTTGGATCATCAAGTGACCTAGATTTCGATTCTCATTTAGATTCCCATATCTGATTTTTGGTAATTGATTCGTGGGTTTGGAGGAATTTTAAAGTTTTTGGTCTGTTCAATTTTGGTTGGGTGGTGTAAAACGAAAACAGCTAATGGAGATGTTTCTCGGTGAAGATATTTATCAGAGAGTGTTGAATGTCTCTGAAGTACTGAATATTGATGATATCGATTAATAATAATCCATTTCTTTATATTTCCGTGTGATTGTTTTAGGATTTTACTCAATTTTTCAATTGGGATCCTTGTAGATTTGTGGTGTACATATTTGAACGGTGGTGGTCTTGGTAGTGTGTGGTCTTGGATGAAGATGAAAGCTTTCAGCAGACGCCGAAATAGTGAACATAATCTATGGTTTTTAATTACGTTTTTTTTTCCCTAACGGTGCCATTACCGACGTTATGTAATTGCATTTTATTAAATTTGTTAAATAATTATAATAAAGAAATTTAGACTTAACTGGTCAACCAAGGTCAGCGTTAGGTCCAGGTACCAACCCCTAACGTTGGACAAATGTTAGACCAAACACTAGTGTTGGTCTAAACCAGAGTATCAAGCGCCAATTATCCCATGTTGTTTCCTTTAGGGTTTCATTTCTCATTTCTCATCATTATTGTTTGGTTGCAGGAAGAGATGGAGCTAAACCCTCTTAGAATTTCCAGGAAAACATGAAGGCCTAGAGTTAAAAGAAGGAGGGCATATGATGAAGCTCCACCACCTCTCCGAGTCTATAAATGCCGAATGTGTGGGATTTCAGGCCACAACAGTAGGGGATGTGCTGGTGCTGCTATTGGCTAGAACTTTAAAGCACCAAGACAGAGAACTCAAGTTGATGGTGCAACTCTCACAATTTTTGATATATGTTAGAGTATAGCTCGTTTGAACCCACCAAGCGTTGGAATGTCAAGTTTGGTTGTCATATTTTAGTGAATCAAAACTCATTTAAAGAGTCGCTTTATTATTTACTAGAGTCAACTTCGTATAGGTTAGCTAGAAAGTTACTAGGATATGATACTTACAAGTATTACGTGAAGACTTTGAAGAATGTTAAGAAGTAAAGAACTAAAACGACGACATCATCCTTACTCTTGAGGTAAGTAATATTTGACTTGAACTGTATCATTCCTAACGTTTATTTCAAGTCGTGCACATTGAAAACATAACTACGAAGCTGTGAATGATTATACTCTAGTTAGACATGATATTAATGAATTATAATAAGAAGTATAACGTCTATCTTTTGAACTTCGTATATAAGACATCGACATAATCGTATAAATGCTATTGTGATTATGTATAGGTATGGGTGAAGATTTCATCCTAGGAAATAATGTTTTACATTTGTTTAAAGGAAGTAAGATTCATAAACTTTTTTTGTGAATCGAAAGGGAAATCACTAGGCTTATTGGTAGTTTTATTCATTGCAAATCTTTGGATTACCAATATGTGTGTTTAGTATAACCGCTCATAACTTGTTTATGTATCTTTTTAAAACTATTCAAAGTGCCTGACTTTTCTATTGGTATGACTTTTATTAGTGAAACCGATCTTAAGTAATCACCTGAGATGGTATGATCGATATATTGTAATTGGTATGACCAACTCTAGACATTGGGGAACCGGTCCTAGTAAGAGGTGCAACCGATCACAAGTATGTGGAATCGATCCTTGCAAGAGGTGCAACAAGTCTTAGTAATTTGGTAACCGATCCTATGACTTGTGCAAACGATTACAAGTTAAATACCATAAATATGTGGTAACCGATCCTAGTACCTAGTCAACCAACTTTTGGTAACTAGTGTGAATGATCCTAGTACCCAAATGGTGGTAGAACCGTTAAACCAAATGATTGGTGACACTACACCATTTTAAGGAATTAGCAACTCAGATTAGCGACGGCAGTAGTGCCATTGCTAATTTTCAGTTGCTAATATCGGTTGCTAATTTTTCGCAACGGAATATTGGTGTTGCTAATTTTGCAACCACAATTTTTCGGTTGCGAATAACAACTGATGTGCGCTCAAGCATGTAGAGTGTGTGTATGGTCGGGAACACAAGGACTACTTTTTACGCCCAAGTCAACCTTTGGACAAGTCTTATCTTTTATTTTTCCACCCTTCAATCTATCTACCCTACTTATCGAGATTTCCTTCTCATTTTTCTCTTCGCCATAGCAGAACACCTCTACTTCATCTCTCTTTCATATCCTCTCCATAGAAGATCTGAAGAACCACTGAAATCAACCAGGTTTGAAGTCTATTTCATAATAATTTCGTTTCAGTTTATAGGGTTTAGAGATTTTGATTTCTAGGGTTTCAGTTGTGAATCTATTTTTTCATTTTAGTTTATCGATTTTATGTTTTCATCTATGAATATCTTAATTTAGATTTAGGGATTTTGATTTCAGTTTTATCGATTCTAGGGTTTCATTTTTGAATTTTCTATTTTTAGGTTTTGATTTCAGTTTTTTTCGGTTTTAGCTTTTCAATTTCTTTTTTCTCTTCCGGTTTTAGGGTTTCATACGTGAATCTAATACGATTTTATTTTACCATTTTAGGGTTTGTCAAGGTTGAAGAATTGAAGTTTGTGGGTTGATCTGTTTTTTTTTTTGTTTTTTTGTAAATCTTTTGGTTGTACTGATTTGGATACTGTAACAAGAGTGAAACCTAAGAAAAATGAGACTAAAGAGAAATTTGTGAATCTATCATGCAAATAAGTAGACACTATTGTTGTTTTCAAGTTGAATTTGTTTTTCTTAGTACTAGTAATCTGGTTGTAGTGGATGTCGGTATCCTTTCGTATTAATGCTAGGTAATTTCATACTCAAGATATCTTCAATTTGGATGAGAATCGAGCAGAAGAGACTCCAACACTTATAGATGATAAGTTTTGTTCTCCATGTTGTAGTAGAAATCATTATAAGATGTAATTACAGATTTTTAATAGCTTAGATTTGAAGTAATTTGGTTGTACCAACATTTGGTTATGTTGTAATTTCAGAATAATGTGTTTATTATATCTACTACGAAATCAAAATATCATGTGCTACAATTGGATTTGAGGTAATGTTCCTAAAATTTAAAAATGTTATTATATTTGTCGCACATAGCCAAGTAATTGTTTGTTGAACACTTCCCTTTCAGATTGATATTAAATCTTGTCATTGTTAATGTCAAGTAGACTGGACATGTTGTTCACTAAGTGCAGTCGGGTCTCACCACAGTTTCTGAAGAAAGAAGAAGAAGAAGAAGAAGAAGAAGAAAATGTTCAAAGACAAAATCCATGGTTCAAGATTCTCTGGATTTGGACTTTTGGAACTGCTGCAGGTATTCTACTTTCTCTTCCTCTCTATCTCCCAAAGAATGTGAATTGTAAACACACCAAATCTCATTGTCTTCTCCCTACTCTCTTTTTTCCTCGCCAGTTTTAGTTACAAGTGTTATGAAAACGAGAATGCAAGATATGGAGAAGTTCATGTACACTAAAGAACAACAACATGCGCCTATTAGTCTAACTAAATCGGTGACATTGGTGGATGATGTGCCGAAGCAGGACTAAAGGTGTCAGCTAAACCTCCACAACAACAAATGGATACATCAACATCATCCCAAAGCTCCAACCTGAAAGAATTAATCCCCTGGAAATTTAATGTCTCACATGAAAGCAAACTAATATACGGGCCCACTCTCTAAATGGTTACACTAAACGAAGCTTCCTTTTTTTATTGATGACTTTTAGTCTATTTATTTTATTAAACTCAGTCAGTTCTTTTTGTATCATAGACTGAATTTTACTACTAATCTTATTTTTGATAAGCACCGACTATTATATTAAGAAACAGACAAAATTATAGGGGCATTATCAGTTTGAGGCTGAGTCCAGATGATACAAGATGGAGGACTTAACATGACTTGTTAAACTTTCAAGACTAGAGGACAAGAAATGCAATGAAAATCATTGCATTGCTCAACTAGAGCATCTCCCTTCCTTGTGGAACAGTAGTTAAAGAAAGCAACCATGAGGATCTTATCTAAGAAAAATATGTCGTTAGTTGTTATTTTTGATTAGCATCTCTCTTATCATTTTTATGTATTTTAGGTTCGTAAAACATATGAAACTATCATGGGAAAAGGCAAGGAAAGTAGTTCCAAGAAACTGAAGGTAAATAGATGGTTATTCATAAATTTTGTTTTGAGTTAGGGATGAATTTTATTTCTGCTAAATAATTCAAAATATATGCATTTATTACTAGGTAGTTGAGTTGGAGATAGCTTTCTCTATTTCCAATGTACAGAAACAGTACAAGGTTTGTGATATACATGGTCTTCATTTATATGTTGCATCACTTAAATTTGTATCCCTCTCTATATTCTTTATTCAAGTGAGTTTTTTTCTTTTTGTGATATAGGAATCTACATTGGAAAGCTTTCCAAACACTTATCTTTCAGGAGAAAGTGAGATGCTTTTCCCAATTTTTCTTCTACTTTTGGTCCCTGTTGCAGTCTTAAGCTGCCTTAGTTAAATAATTCTAGATCTTGTATTATCATCTGCGAGATTTTGATTTTCTGTACAATCCTGTAGTAATGACACATTTATCTTCAGATGGTTTGATGTTAGTTCTAACTTTGGATTGAGAACATTACAACTTTGTAACTATTTTGCTTAAGAAAAAGTAGGTTTGATGTTGGTTTTACCACATAGAAGTGGCAAATGAAATATGCATTATGGCTTCTTTTCTATTCTTGCCATTATGGTTCTGCTTCACTAGTATTTAGTACACACTAATTTGGTATGATTTCATCCACATGGTAGCAATAATGTGTTATTTTCCACTAATAATTTTGTTAATGATCTCGTCTTTTATGTTTTTCATAGGATGAAGGTCTTTGTGATTCAGGAAAGACTATCGCGTTTTATTTTGATGGTTGTCTTGCGAACACCGATGTGAGAAGGTGATGTAATTTTTTTTGAAAACAATAACCGTTTCTACTCTTAGATTTTTCCGTCGCATATCTTGTATTGTATGCCATGTCCAAGATCACAAGTGTCCGGCTCATGTTTCATATGCTCTTCCCAACTTTTTCCATATTTGTCCTCTATCTGAACCCATTTTTAAAGGGTGATACTAATGAAGGTTAGAAAATAAGGGTTGTCAGTGTTCTTTTGAGGCCTGGCATGAGCATAAGATATGAAAGATCCTCCTAAGCTCAAATTAAATTTTTTGGAGGCCTGTCATGGGCATAACCCTGGTATTTGTGAATTCTATTGATATACATGATTCATCTTGACACTTTTAGCTCTTCTCAGCTGTTTCAATCGGTGAGCTTGCACCTGGTATCAAGGCAATTTTTAACTTTGTCGTTCCCGATCAAATGTCTGGCAATATAATTTTTTATCGTCATCGAAAGTCCCTTGACAAATGCTTCTACATGTTATGATTTTTAATGAGTTTTATTCTGTGATTTGTACAGAATTGCGCAAAAGAATGAATAGGTTGAAATTTGGATACTAAAAGATTGAGAGTAAGAGGGAAGTTGTTGCTGGTCACTGAGCACGCCATTCTCAAAGTGAGATCTACTTTCAAGTTATTTGTATGTGGGTGTGGGTATATATTTTTTCAAATTGTACAAGTACTTTTCAATAACATGGACTCTCTGTTTATGTGATTGTGTAAATTTTCCAACTATTAATGGGACTCAGTTTATTTGATTTCAAAAATGGTTTGTATGTTATGTTTATTTCCATATATGGATTTATGGACAAGCAAATTTAATATCCTGAGCCATGACTAAAAATGAAGCCATAGCTTAGGATCAAAGCCGTGGCTTAGATTAAAAGCTATGGCTTGGTTCTGAGCCTTTTTTTTTCTGTTGTGAAAAAATTTAGCAACGGCATAAAGTAGTTGCGTATAAACCGTTTAGCAATGGAAGATGCGGTTGCGAATCTCCGTTGCTGACCGAGAGTCGCAACGGAGCTTATGTCGTTGCGAAAAAATGCAACACCGTATTTTGCAACAGAGATCTGCGGTTGCGACCCCAGTCAGCATCGGCCAGGGGCCGTTGTTAATCCCTAAAAATGGTGTAGTGTGATTTGATAGGATAATCAATCACATAGTTCTTGGAAGTCAGATGAACCAATTCTAAACTTGGTTTGAAATGTGGCAAATCGGTTCCAAGATTGCAAATATGAAAAAGGATTTACAAAGTAAAGATGTCGACATAATTTGAACATGTGCAGTAATTCTTATCTTTTATTGTTCAAAGATATTCCTTGATAACTAAAGGAGAATCCCGTATCGAAATAATTTGAGAATCTTTTAATTAAGGTTTTTAGTTTTATATGCTTTTAATTTCCAGCAATTAAATGCATATCTTTAGAAAATAAAAATTGGTAATGTACATTTACTAATTGGAGATTTTCTACTGAGATTTCGGTCAATATTTGGACAGAGCATTTCCATGAATTATGAAAACCGATTTGGACTTTATTGCATATCTTTAAGAATATTCGGTTTTGGATATTGGTGTCCAAACTTCCTTGATCTATAAATATTGAAGTTTTCATTTCGATAAAACTAATCCTCAGAGCCAGCGAAACTACCTAGATGTGTTGCTACTGGTGGATCCGTCTATTCGGAGAGGAAAGTACCCTAATTAGGCGAAATCTCTTACGGCCGCTCGTTTTAAAGACTTCTTTGGGATTGGGAAGCTCTACGAGTACCGTTGGTGGGAAACTAGATAATTGTAGTTTATTATTAGTTTTCGATTGATTTGATTGACTAACGGTTGGTGAACTTTGATTGCACCTAGTTTGTTTATGCTTGAGAATATTCTCTTCTGATATAAGATTCACTCAAACTAGATAGAAGTATCGACGGGGATCTTTAGAACTGTTTGTAGATCTAAAGACGTCTTGTGATAATACATTGTTAATGAGACTTCGCTAGATAGGGGATTTGAAGTATGGTGTAGTTCATTTTCATCTCATCTTGTTCATAAAATTGTCTCTGGAAGCATTTGTAGAAAGCGATGTACACAAGTGTGATTAATCATAAGAGATTCAATTTGTTTGTGTGCAGGTGTTTATTGAAGATCTAAGAAGATTTAAAGACAAAAAATATTTCTTATTTGAGTTCATAATCTTTAGTGTGCACAAAACTTGATCGGCTGGAGAATCCAACTATAATCGGTTTATAGTATGAGGACAAGTAAAATTCAGGTTTGGGGGTATTTGATGAGTGCCAAATATTGCATATTCATACACCTTTTCATTGGATCTTTCGCTTCAAAGTCATATATTATCCCAAATTCGGCATTTTTACCATTTTCAAGAATAAATATTTGTATTAATTAATTTTGTGTTTTTAAGTACTAAATAAAGCTTGGAAGTGAAGACAAAGAAGATCTAAAGACGCAACTTGTTTCAAATTTGATTAAACAACCCATGATAATTCTTTACATTGATTCTTTCCAAAACATCCACCTCACCCCCATTGATTCTTTCTAAAAAACATCCACCTCACCCCATTCTCTCACTCAATCACTCCCAATTTTTGTTTCCCACAACCAAATATATTCATCAATTAAGAAAACATGTTTTGTTGAGTGGATGTGATTAATCTTGAGGAATTTTTGTATAAATAAGGGTTGAGATTCAATTTGTCAAATTTAAGTTTTGTTGTAATGTGTAGTTTCATTTACTAGGGTTTAGTGCCCTTTATTGAAGATCTTGAAAGTTGTTGTGATAACCTTGATTGATTAGTTGTGTAGATCGGCATCAATACATTTCTTTGTGATTAAAAATATTGATTGCATAGTCTAAACAATTACTTTGGTAGTTGTTGAAGAGATTGATCTAAGAACCCAACAAAGGAGTTTACTGGGATAAACGGAAGATCCTTTTGTCAAACTCATATCACTTTGTTTGAAAAGAGTTGTTGCTGAACATATTTGTTATTCCTTTACTGTTTGGAATACGAACCAAAGGAATTGTTCCAAGTGCGTGACTAATTACAAGTTAGAGGCGCATGAATACTAAGGGAACTAGGTGAACTATAGGTTTAGTTGCTTGGCCTCAACTATACGAAGTTGGTTTAGATTTTATATAACATCTTATTTCTGAGATTATTCAATTCTGGACAAGATCCCGGGGTTTTTATGCATTTACGGTTTCCTCATTAACAAAATCATGTTGTGTCTTTTACTTTTCTATTTCCGTAATTATAATTGTTTTATTATAATTAGAAGTAAAATACACAAACGTTAATTCCTATTTACTTGATAGAAATCATATTGTGTTTGGTTAAGTCTGAACCTTTTATCAAGTAATCATACTTCGTTGTTGTATTGTATCGATCTCGTATCCATAGACGATCACACAAAATGTGAACCGATTAGATGTATTGCCTCGACTCAGTCCATAGACAATCACTTTTGAAGAAAGGACTTATAGGTGGAAAAGTTTTAGATTGAGGTATATTTGGGTACCCTCGTCTTTTTAATATACCTGCAACAACCTCTTCAAGATCTAAGAAGAGGAAATCATATGATACTCCAGGTGCATCTACTTCAAAACAAACTATAACTAAAAAGCATAAAGTTTCTTGAAATTTCACAAATGTTAGATCTGTTAAACAAACAGTGGGCCAAACTATGACAGATCCTAAAGGAAAGACAAAGAAACCTAGCAAGGCAAAGAAAGACGAGGGTTGCTGGGTTTTTTTTTTGTTTTTTGTGTGGGTGTATTTTGTGAATGGTTAATTTGTGAACTTTAAGTTCTTGTAAGAATGTAACTGGTTGTGAACTTTGGTTTGTTTGAACATCTTTTGTTATAACATGATATGAAGTTTAATGGTATTTAGTTCTTAAAGCAACTTCTTTCATATTACATATGGAGGTTTTTCCTAATTTCTTACATATAACAGCCATTTGGGTTGCAGATTCTCTAACCCTATCTTTAGCAGTAGTGAAGATGTCATCTGAAGCCCATCTAACTAAAAGCTTCACAATCCTGACAGACAAGGTAATCTATGTTCTTATTTTGTTGATTTTTTCACATCTTCAGTGTATGAGTTTGTTTTTGCAGGTTGCAGAAAAGCAAACCTGATTATGCAGTGGACAATCATTGTAGCAGTGGTCTTCTTCTCCGCAAGCATAATAGCTTTTTGTTAATGGTAGCATAATGTCCTTGGATTTATAGTGGTCTGAAGCATCTTCAAACCATTCAAAGCAACTGCAGTTAGGTATTGTGCACTTGAAGAACATTTTTCCATAGTTTTCAGTTGTTGTCGATCTAAGTAGTGCTTTCACACCAACACATGGAATATGCTTGCACCTGGAATACAGCCAAGGGCGGACTTGGGTGTCATGATTTCTATATTCACACATTGCACAATCAATCATGGCTTTTCCCCCTAATCTTGTTGTTGCTACTACTTGGAGATTTTTTCTGACCTCCACCCATTGTTTGTTTGTGATTTCTAAGTTTGAATTTGATGAGTAACTTAAAAGAAAATATTGTGTGATTAATATGAATGAGTTAGGGTTCTTCTTTGGTTTTATAGGGTGGAGAAGATGAAGATAGTCGTTTTTCTGTCATCTAAATCATGGTCGTTCATTTTGTGTGCACATGATCATGCCACATGTTTTCTAGCCATTATGTTGCTATCTGTGTGAAGAATTTCCAGCCCATGTTACTGCTCTCTGTGTGATATACACGAGCGAGGGGTGTATATGTCATTTTTAGGGTGCCATCTGGGGCTTAACCACCCCCCCCCCCCCAACCAGCCATTACCCGTTTTTTTGAATAAAATGGGGCACTTTTGAAAAGTTCTGAAAAACGGGGGCACTTTATCTTGCTATATTCAAAATGGAGGATGATCGGATTTTACCGTGGTAAATAAGAGTTCGTTCAAAGACTTGTAGAGATTTGATTTTAGACTTGAATTACAAAACTAGATAGCAAATAAAGGAAAGATTGTAACAAACTTGAGAGATACTGGGACTCATGATTCCACCAAAATTCATGTTCATGTGGTTCGAATATCAATTCTTAGACAATTATAGCTCCAAAAATAACAATTATTGACTCTGAATTTTCGCTAATGTAGATTTTGTAAAATGTTAATTATAAATGGTAAGCATGGACTACCAAAACACTTAAGCTAAGCATAACCCATCAAACTAAATCACAACTAATTAATAAAAATCATGACTCAATTTAAATTAGTGCAAAAAGTCATAAAAAGAATTAATATAATTACCGCAGTGATGAAAAATGGCTTCCTTCATTGCCCCAATATTGGGGTTTACTCCCGCATGGTCAAAACACACTCAAAAGATTGATTCATAGCTCAAAAGGTGTTTTTATTGAAGAAATATGAGGAAATAGTAAAAATAGCTCAATTGCAACGTTTATAAGAGTTGCAGAATGACTGTTACAATGGAAACAGAAGAAATAAGACTGTTATATAACAACAGTAATATACAACACTTTCTGAGACTGACACAGACATGTCTTTGTTCTTCGTGTTCTTGAGTTTCTGTAGCAGCATAAACTTTTCCTGCAGCTCTTTTCTTCCACTATGCATCTCAAAAATCTTGTATATCTTAACCCCAAACTCTCGATAACCTTCTATGATTCTTAACAACACCTTTTATAGCCACCGGGACCCTAAAATCTTTCGAAAATATTTTTTTCTTCTTCTTCACGGCAAAGTTTATTCTCTGTCCTTTTTTATCTCTACGACGCGTTTGTGCAACTAACTTTCCATGTTTATTTGTCTAGTCGAATCAAGAATAAGATATCCTCCCAAACTCATACATAAGAGCATCTCCAATGGAGTATGGGTCTTAAAATATATTGATGCCACATAGGATTTTAGAAACTCTCAACAATAAAAACCTCTCCTGTGGTGGTTGGATAATCAAAATTTAATATGACGTGGAAGTTTGAGTTTGGAGGAGAGTATGGGTTTTTAGAGACTCCCATCCATACCCACGTCACCAATTTGTTATTATTTTAATTAGTTTTTTAGATTCTATTTCTATAAATAAGCGACAAGTATATCAAAATAGATATGGATACAACTAACACTGGAGATGCATATCAAAAGAAGATTTATATTTGGATTCTATGTTATTAAATACCTTTTTTTTAGGTCTTCACATATCATAAATACCCATACTCCATTGGAAATGCTCTAACATCCAAAACAGACCCAAGATGTTTTCATTCCCCTGTTTTAGATATCTGCCACAAATTAGAGGATTCGATTCCTTTTTTAATGTAACTAACTTCCTTACTACCTCTTTTTCGATAAAACAGGGTCAAGACAACCGAAATCAGTAAGAAACTTCGACTAAATCTCGCTTCAACCATTGCCAGAAAACTACGCAGAAGTGAACACAATTTTTCTATTTTATCACCAAACTCGATATCCATCCCATTCTAGTCGATCTAAACATATGTACCAACCCTGTTTAGTCCATTCCAGTCCATCTCAACCAAATCTAGTAATTGAATCCGTCCAGAAATAGCCCAAAAATCGAACCCTAAATCTATCCGTGAAATCAAGTTTTTCCCGCCAATATTTCTTTTTGAAATCGAGAAGATGATGGGCACCCCTTATTCACTGTAGGGTGCCAGTAGTGATCGCTCTAGAGTGCCCTTAACCAAATCTTGGGTTCCTTTAGCAATTCTATTGGGTGCGCTTGGTTATTTTTTTGGGGTGTCTCCAACGAACTCCCGGGGTGCCTTTAACACGTATTCTGGGTGCCTTTAGTATTTTTCTCCCGGGGGTCCAAGTACCACTTTTCGAGCTAATTTCTCAGCACAAGTGTATTTCTCCAAAAACACCTACAAAAACATAAAAAGCCATAATAAATACAAAATCGAGCACTAACAATACATACAATTGAGATCATATTAGACACATAAAAGCGTCTATCAGAGGCACTTTATCAAAATTCTCAAAACTCTTTTGGTGCATTCTAACCACGTAGACCACAACACTCGAACATGTGGCACTGTTTATACCCATAGGTTTTAATGAGTTCAACGACTCTTGAAGTAGGGAAGTTGTTGTATAATGAATGATGCATAAGAGCTAATTTACGTACGGTGCGCAGCGCAGTACAAAATTCTATACCTTGTATATGATCATTTGATTCCTCATTACACCACAGAGGAGTCCTCCTATTTTCATGTGAGAATATTAGTTGCCAAATTTATCAACTGTCACTAGCTAGTCTTTCATGAATATTCAATCAAACTAAGAAGTTCCATAGCTAGTTTTTTACTGTGAGACCTTGGTCGAATTTGATAGAATCTTCAATAGCTAGCATCAGATCTTTACCAATTTGGGTGTCTATCTATAATGTACCTCTGCACATGTGGGATATTGATGGGTTAAGCCTAATCTCTAGTTTCATAGGGAAACCTATACTTTTTGATGACTTCACTTTGAATAGGTCAATATTATCGTATGCAAGGGTTTATGTTGAAGTAGATGTAGATTTCAGTTTCCCCAAGAGTATCCCCTTAATGATGGATGGGAAGATTGTATTGAAAATGCATGTTGAATATCAACGGAAAGTACAGAGTGTTTGGACACTCTTCAAAAAACTACACAAAAAAGTTGAAACCTAGGTGGACACCTAAGAATCATGGCAAAAATCATGAGAATTCTCAATCAAAAGCATTGGAGTGTGAATTGGTGACACTAATTAGGGTGAATCTCCAGAGGAAAATATTGTGAATGCAACAGTCAGTGTTCCCCAATTGGAATATAAGAAAATGGCTATTTTGATGGAAACCCCAGAAAATCATGATATTATGGATGGTGGCGGTAAGGTGGTAACTGAAAAGACTCCTTTAGATGAGAGGTTTATTTTGCAAGGAGAAAAGAGTTTGGATGATGATATTGATAAAAATGGAGAAGAAGAAGATGTGATTGAACAAGAAAATGTTCTTGGTGACTGGGTTTCTTATATATAAAAGAAAGAAAAAAAAACGGCAGAAAAAAAAACGGCAGAAAAAATAAATTTGAAAGTGCAAGCACCTCATCTGCTAATCATGTCATTCCCCCTGGTTTGGAAACCCATAACAGGTTTCATGGATTCGAAGAAGAAGAAGAATGAAGGGTAGGCACTTCCCAATATTTAGTTTCGGAAGATTCAAAGGTACAGGTATGTTCGTAAAGCCGTCATTGTCAAAGTCAATTATTGGAATTTGTATGAAATTTAGTATGAAATCCAAAGGTACAAGTATGTTCCCAAATGGTACTCTTTCAAGTTTAAAAAAGAATAAAAATCTTCCTAAGCGTAAAGTTTATAACAAAGTCTCGGTAGATAAGCTAATAGAGTTTGGTTCTTTATGTTGCTTAGAATTTCTACCTCGGAAGACTAATCGTGAAGAAATGTTTAGCGATCTCACAAAAAATCATAATGATTTAATTACAAAAAAATTTGACGAGTCTGCTAGTTGTCAATAGGCAACGGATTATATTTTTGTCAATAGGCAATGGTTTCTTGTGGTTTGCAACTTTACTTTAGCCTTATTTTTGTTTTGTTATTTTTTAATGAGTTTTTCTCTCTTTATCAGTTGTATTCGCCAGCACACGGCTTGTGTTCCTTTTAATGTATTCATTTTCATCGATCAAAAAAAAAAAAAAAAAACTAAGAAGTTCCATATGATCTCGTGAAAAGGAAATTATCCAAATGTGAGTCTGTCGTTACAAAAAAGTTGGGTCTTCATCACATAACTGTATCTGAGTGCCACCGATTGCTTACCCCTAAAAACGCCGCCACCTATATATGATTGTTCAGCCTGAAGCTCAAGCATGGCTTACTTTTTAACGTGCAACCCGCTTATGTCCGAGAAGCAGCAGTGAGCCAATAAAGTTGACCAATCATGGTTCAAGCCCCACAAAATTTTCAAAAACCACAAAAACACCCCTCATTTTATTTCCTATTTAGTGTTTAGTCCGCCAAATCATGAGGATTTAGTCCACATCAATCCCCACATTTTCAAAGATTTTTTCTAGCCCCCCTTCTTAATATTTCTAGCTCCTATGCCTAGAAGGCAAGCTATATACAAGCAAGCTGCCGAAATTCATCTCAACTTGTTCCTGATACGGGACGTATTTGGGCTAGGTTTGACCATTCACAAAATTTGTCAAAATCTTGGAAATTAGGAGAATATTATTAGTTTTGATATTTTAGTTATTAGGATAATTAGCTTCTCTAGTAAGTTTATCTTGTTTGATGATTTTATTTTATTTTTGATCGGTCAAATAGAAATTTCATAGAAGAAAGGCACTTAAAAGGGGTACCTTAACCCAAAGAATATAACCGAACAAAAAAGGGGAACCGAAAGGGGATTCGGCTACCCAAGTAAAAAAAATACAAAAAATTATGGAGGTCGGTATAATGAATCCCATAGAGAAATTACCATATTTGCCGTAAGCCCTAACATTTTTGTATTTGATTCTGCCTAATATCTTGTTTTATGATAATAATGTATTCATTAGGAATGTTCTAGATTTCTAGATTTAAATTTCGTAGGCTATAAATAGTCATTTCCTTTATCATTGTAATCAGCTTGGATTAGCTCGCTTTAAAACTATTGTTTGGTTAAGACCATGTTTACTTCTCTTTGAGAGATTGATCATCATTGATCGTTATATACCACTTTGCTCCTGTATTGGAGTCGTTTTATCACTTTTGGGTCCTGTTTACCGGAGTGGATCATCCGCGTGTCGGTTTATTTCAAATCGTTTCCTCTGTGCCGTATCACTCCGGTTGCTTTCAAATCTTTCACCATATCTTACTCTATCAGTCCTGGGTGCCAAAAGTTCCTAGCCATATCAAAGCGTAAGGAGGTGCAACTTAAGCTATACATGGACTTGCAAGCTACAACACCACAAGAGAAAAAACATACAACAAAACAAAATATGCCTTAACATAACCTTGTTTAACTTGAGAATCTCACTCAAAAAAGGTAGAATTTGTAGGCCAATAACCGTATATCACCCATGATCACAACAAAAACTTAGGACTACTATATTGAGATTAGCCTGTGACAATGCTACACCAAAATCTAATACTCAACCTGACAAAAACCTAAGGGTAATGGATCTAATAGACCGTGATTTAATAGTTTGGGATACAGCAAAATTGAGTGCTGTGTTTGATCAACATTCTAAGGAATTGATTGAACAAATCCCTCTTAGTTTGGAGGCTTCTAATGATAGAAGAATTTGGATACCATCTAAGGATGGCATCATCTCTACTAAAACTGCATATTTTGTGCTTACTGTAAATGGTGATACTACAAATGCAGACTTATGGACTGCTATATGGAAACTAAATATACCAGCAAGAGTACAATTATTTGTATGGAAGGCTTTAAAAGGAGCTTTACCTGTGATGGAGATTCTTCACAAATGGATGCGTATTTCGGAATATTTATGCCTGAAGTGCAAGATGAAATCTGAATCCATTATGCACTCTCTGGTCACCTGCAAAAAACTTGTTAGTGTTTGGGCATTGATAAATGTTCAAAATCAGAAATTTCATAGTTATACTTTTCATTAATGGACCCGGTTTTGGCTACAAATTCATCCTTATAAAGACACCACTAACAGATCAGAAAATTTTCCATTACTGGCTTGTTTGCTTTGGTCTATTTGGGACAATCGAAATGACATAGTTCATAATAATAAACAGGTGGAACCGAAAGCTATCATGGAAAGAGCTAAATCAATGTTGGTGAACCAAAATAGGACACCAATCCTTCAAAGAATTGCTGCAACAACCACAAATCTTACTGATTCCACATGGCAAATTCCACCAATAGGATGGATAAAATTCAACACGGATTTTGCTTGGAACCCTAATTCGACAGTTGGGGGGCTGGCATAATAATGAGGGATTCGAATCATACCTTTATGTACGCTCAATCCACTAACTTAATCTGTTCGTCTGCAGAAGAAGCGGAACTGCGTGCAATAAGGGATGCTCTGAAGATGGCTTGGGAAAGAAAAGATGAGAAGATTATAATTGAAAGTGATGCAGAGGTGATCATTCAGCAAATCAATAGCATGAATTTTCTAGGAGATCAGAGAACTCACCCACTGCTTCAAGCTATCAAATCCCTAATGTTAGAATTTCGATCTGAATCGATATCTTTCGTTTATGTTAACCGCAGAGCAAACTGTGTAGCTCACGAATTGGCCCAATGGGCTAAGTGTAACAATGGTCATATGTTGTGGTCCATTCCACCGGTCTGGCTACTACCTTTCTTATGTGCTGATCACAGTATAAACTAGTTTGTAATGAAAAATTTGCTTATAAAAAAAAATAAAAAATAAAAAATAAAAAAAGCCTGTGACAATGCTATAAACGATTCTATATTTAAATACCAGGGTCCAGGGATATAATCCGAGGCGTTGCATATTCTAGCAGTGGGAAGTATTTCTAAACATTTTTTTAAAAATTAACAAATCCAATATACACTTTTATTCATTGTATATTGAATTACGTTAGTAATTAAAATTTAGGAAATTACAAAGTCAAATGAACTAAATATCGCTAGCCCCTTAATAATTTTAAGTTTGATCAATCTTTTTGATTATTATTGCTTCCACCCTCCCATATAGTTTGCTTTATCATCTGCTTTTCCATCCTGCAGTAATCCATCCTGCAGTAAACAAGCAGTCATCCATGAATCTAATGTTAAGCACCATTATAATTGTCACACCGCAGTTATCTATATATTATATATACGTATATGAATTGATTCATACCATTTGGTTGAATGAAATGCCGACTCGAATTTCTCCAAAATAGGTTTTGTTGTGTAGAACAACACGATACTTGGTAGCTATAATTTCAGATCTTCCATTCTCTGCGCCTAACGATAAGACATCCGTCACGTAAATCATGTAACCATAACATTGATAATAGTGGGAATGTTAATGATCCATAGTTCAAATGTTTGTCAGTAAAAATATGGACTTGGAGTCGAAGTACTAGAAAAAAAGAAGAAAAAAACACTTACGTGGATTCGCCTACAAAGTCATCCCTGCTGAATCTATCCTTGTCCATGATAATGAGATTGAGTTTATATTGATGATGCTCATCTTTGATATTATCTGGATACTCCACATCAAATGTAAATTTTTCGTTCCACATCGGTGTTTTTCCTTCTCCTGCATATGTCAAATTTCGCAGCCTTAATTACTACTACACATGACATAGTACATAACTAGTTAAATGAACGGAATTTCCTTCAATATATACGTACCACGGGCAACGGTGCTCTTACGCTTCTGATTACCGAACTGAATTATTACATAAGGGTCCATTTTACCTGCAATAACAAGTTTATACGTTTTTAAGATCCAGAGTTTAAGAAACTTCACACGGAACGCAATTAAAATGTTGCGGAGCCAGAATTTGCAAGTTGGGGTGCAAAAATCTTCTTTGGGGTACAAAATCTTTTTTAGGGCTATAAAATAACAAAAAATAGGCTTATGTATAACATCATTTTTTCAATTTGGGTCGAAAAAGGGCTTTGGAGCTAGCTGGGCAGGGGTGCAAGTGCACACCCTTGCGATACTCTAGCTCCGACGCATAAAATACGATGACATACCGAAAAAATCGGTGTCTTTGATTTTAGAAGCATCGACGACCAAAACTTCTAGTGTACCTCTAGTCATCTCTATCTCTTCTTTTCTGTAGGTATATTTTGCAAGTTAACTTATCTGCTTCAAGTTAAGCTAAGCTCAAACAGAGGTAGTAATTGAATTGTGTGTGCTTCTTCTTCTGTCTTTGCGTTTATATAGAGGTGTAAACTGGGATGTGCCACCACGAGCACAGCCCAGCCCAGCACGCAAAAAGTTGAGCACAGCCCAGCCCAGCACGTGACTTAGCCCAGCACGGTACAACACGTTAGTTAAATGGGATGTGCTGGGTTTGACTAATTGGCACAGTAGCCCAGCACGGCACGGATTAGCACGTGGCACAGCATAGCACAGCACGTTAAGAAAGCACGTCATATCATGCACAAGTACACAATATAACAAGGCATAGTACATCACATTTTGTGTATATTTCACAAAAGAGTCATTATTCTAGCTAGTTTTTGACATTTTATGCTAACTTATTTTTATAACAACACATATAATACCTAAATATTTGGAAAATATATTCCAATATCGTTGTTATAATGTAATTACCTATATTTGACTAGAACATTAATTTACATGACAATGATCCAATTTTATATTTGATGGGTTATTTCTTTTTATTGAATAATAAACTTGCTGATTTTACATGAAAAAAATTCAAATGATATGATATCTATTTAGATTCTAGTAATAATGTCCGTCTTAATGTATATCATTAAGTGATTTCAAATTGTTTATAACACGTGTGCCAGCACGGCACAGCACGTTTATTCGTGTGTTGTGCCCGTGGGCTGTGCTGTGCCTAGCTTTTGACTAGTAAAGCACAGCACGGCACATCACGTTTAAATTGTGGCACAAGACAAAGACGGCACATGGCACGTGAAGCACGTGACTTCGTGTCCGGGTCAATGTGAAGTTATGAGCCATGCACGTTTCACACCTCTACGTTTATATATGCTAGTTTGCATAAGTAGTAGGATGGGTTCGTCACTTCTTTCGTGGTGGCTCAATAATCTGAATTTTTGTAGTAGTTATCTAGTAACCGTCAATGTTGAAGAAGTCATGAGCCATGAAATGAGTGTATAGTTTTATTCACCTAAGAGTCTAAAGAGCTGCCTATGACTAAAATTTCACATAGACTTGGCCTTCACAATAATAATAAAATTAAATTTAACACGCGCCAAAAATTAACAGGTACAGCAAAATTGCTATCTAAAAGTTAACGGTATAAAGTTTTTTTTTCTTTTTGAAGCAATATTAATAGCATAAAGTTCGGTCACTTTATAATCAAAGTCCAGTTGGATCAAGCGAAAGTATCCGGGGCATGATAATATTTTGATTTTTAATCATATTTTGATTGTTTTAAACCCTGGAAACGACTGTAAGAGCAAGAGTTATGAAAAATCGTCACACGTTTCCCTAAAGACAATGTGACCTACACATAAAGATAATCGATCATGGGAGGCGTACCGCTTCCTACAAAGCTTAACTTATTTAAGTTTTACTTCATAAGAAGCGTAGGATCACCGACATGTTAATGGATCTTTATCGGAGCGTTTAGGGGCGGACCAATGGGTGGTGTACCAATGACGGACCATGAAGTGGCAACCCATCCACCACAGGATCTATAAGGGTAGGTTTTTTAAATCACCAGTGGGACCCTAATATCCTAATCTAACGGTGCAGAAAATTGGTCCGACAAATTGGTACACCCTTAGACTTTTCGAATCTCTACCGACATGTTAATAGATCTTTACTTTCAGAGTGCTCTTACGCTTCTGTCCCAAAAGATGATTGCTTAATTTTATTCAAGCTCTATTTTTATTTTTATTTTTGAAAAAGGAAGGATATATATTAAAAAGGAAAAAGATATTTACAGTATTTACAAAAGATCACATGATCTCACGAAATCAATAGAGAAAAACAAAGAGTTCCTTTACATAGAAACTATAGTGTCTCATTGAAACAAAACTTGATTTGATGTGTAATCTTTGAATATATCCTTCGGAGAACTCCACAAGAAAATATGTTGAATGATCATCATCTTGATATCTTCAAAAATATTATTTTTTCCTCCATGAATTCTCGAGTTCCTCTCATTCCAAATCCCCCAAAATATGGCATAAGGAGTTAACTGCCAAACGATAAATTTCCTCTTACTAAATTTTGTAAATTTTCCAGTTATCCAACAAAGCTTTAAAGACCTCTGGCATGGACCAATTAACCTTTAAACAAGAAAGGAAGAAATCCCAAAATTGGTTTCGACCATTTGCAATGAATGAATAGATGTTTTAGGTCTTCCTCCGCCACATTACAGAGCACACACATAGTTGAAGGAATCTGAACTCTTCTTCTAAGCATACATCTTGTAGGTAAAGATTCGTGCAGGGACGCCCAAGTCAGGAACATCACTTTTGGTGGGATGAGCTTGTTCTCCAGAAGACCTGCAAAATCCACAATATCTGCTTATCAATAATCTTTTCATAGGCTATCTCAAAAGTATAGTCTTCCGAAAAATTGTCTTCCACCCCTTCAGTTAAAGAAATGTTTCTCAATTCATATCTTAGTTCTAGAAAATCGATTCTCTCTGCTGGATTAAGAGCTCTAGATTTATGCATGATCTTATTAGCTCCTAGAATTTCAGCCACCATCACATTCTTTTGAGTGCTCAATCTATACAGCCTTGGATTTTTACTTTTTAAATCTCGCATCCCAACCCAACAGTCAGGCCAAAAACATAAGCTTCTTCCATCTCCCACTTTGATGTCCACCACTGCAAAAAAATCATGATTAGCCTTCGAAATAATATGCTACATACTCTTACTAACAGCTTCACTGATGACAGCAGGAATTATACAGCTCTCACTGGAATTTGTTTTCTCTACCATGATGCTTTTGCACCAAGCCTTATTTTCTATAGCGTACCTCCAATGCCATTTGGAAAGTAAAGATCTATTAACATGTCTCAAGCTTCTTCTTCCAAGTCCTCCGAGTTTCTTAGGTTTACAAACTTTCTTAAAACATTCGTCTTCCCCCCCCACAAGAATTTGCTCATTATACTGTTAAGTTTCTTCTCGACTGTGACTGGTAATTCTATAAGAGACATAAAGTAAGTGACTAAACTCTCCAGTGAACTTCGAATCTAGGTAATCCTCCCAACTTTATCAAAAAAATTACGTTTGGCTCCAGCTTCTTTTTCATCCTTTCAATAACTACATCCCAGATAGCAGCATTTCGTTTGTTCACTCCAATAGGAATTCCAAGATAAGTTATTGGAAGTGATTCTACCTTACACCCCAATTCAGCAGCTAAATCATGAACAACCTCATTTGCCCCAATGTTTATCAAAGAACTCTTCTCCAAGTTTAGCTTTAAGCATGTTAGAACTTCAAACACCATCAGCAACACACGAAGTCTTCTCACCTCATTTCTAGAAGCATTCATCAAAATAATTGTATCGTCTGCAAATTGTATGTGAGAAATAATAGTGTCATTTTTATCCACTTGAAAACCACCTAATCTCCCATTATCCACAGCTTCATTCACAAAATAGAAAGAACTTTCACCACTAAAAAAAGAAAAATCAAAGGCGATAACGGATCACCTTGCCTGATCCCCTTTGAAAGTTTAATTTTGTCAGATGTAGCTCCATTAATGAGAACTGAGAATTGAGCCTCTATAACACACCATCTTATCCATTTTATTTTGCTATCTCCAAAGCCATTCTTTTGTAAAATTGTGAAAAGTGCATTCCATCGAACGTTATTGAAGTCCTTCAACATATCTATCTTACATAAAAAGCCTGGTTTCTTCTGTTTAATCCTGCCATCAATGCATTCATTAGCAACCAAAATTCCATTCAAGATTTTCTTTCCTTTAATAAAAGCACCTTGTGCATTCGATATAAGAGCTGGCATAACAATTTTCATTCTTTCTGCCAAAAGTTTTGAAATTATCTTATAGAAGCTTCTAATCAAACTCAATGGCATGTAATCCTTAGGAGTTGCTGAGTCTTGTTTTTTAGTAATCAATCTCATGAACGCCATGTTAAGTCTCCAATATTCTTTGCCATTAGAATGAAAATTCGTTATGGCCATCATCAAATCCTCCTTCACAATATTCCAACAGAGTTTGAAAAACTCTAAAGTAAAGTCATCAGGCCTTGGTTCCTTATTGACTCCACATTTCTTAATAGCATCATGCACATCCTGCTCCTCAAAATCTCTCTCAAGCCAAGAACTTTGCTTCTCATCAATTTTCTTGAAGTCTAGATTCTCAAAAGCTATGAGAGATATTTTCTGTAGCTGTGAAAAGTGTAGAGTAATATTGATGGATTTCATGCTTTATCACGTCTTGATTAAAAACATCTGCCCCTCCAATAACCAACTTAGAAATAGTGTTCTTCTTCCTTTTATTGTTAGCTATCTGATTGAAGTACCTTGTGTTCTTATCACCCTCCTTAAAGACTTTAACTTTATCTCTTTGATAGCTCATTCTTGCCCTTGTAATTTTTAGTTGATTAAGATTTGACAAACCCTCAGTTCTTGCAGCTCTTTTTGAGTTTGTGAGAGAATCATTTTCCTCCAAAAGATTCATCCTCTTAATGTTTTTTGTTAATTCCTCCTATTTTTTCTTTACATTACCAAAAGTTTCTTTACTCCAATCCTTAAGGAAAAATTTGAGATTTTGAAGTTTTCTAAACAGAATGTAGATATGAGTACCAGCAAATTTCATAGAATTCCACCACAGTTCCACCTTCTTATAAAAATCCGGATGTTTTAATCAATGGTACTCAATTTTGAAGTAAGACTTGTATTTGAGTTTCGGTTCTAAGTCTAGCAGCAAAGGATTATGGTATGTAATTTTCCTAACCAAAACATTCTGAATAGCAGTATTAAACTAAGAGTCGAAATGAGAACAATAAAGGAACCTATCTAACCTGCAAAGCAAATGATTTCCTTGCTTGTAACTCCAAGTGTAAGCACCTCCTGTTAGAGTATTTCTCGGTCGAACTCGCATGTATTGCTATATCAAGCATGTTTGTCAATATTAGCAATCAAAACTATACGTATTGATTTCTAGTTTACATATGACTAATCTCGGTCTAGGATAGTTAAGTATAGTTGAGCTCTAGACTCCATGGCGATTATATTACGAAGACGAAGAACTACTCAAGGAACCAGTGAAACTTCATCCGACCAAAAAGGTATGTGGAGACTTGAACTTATCTATCACTCAAAATTCTATCTATATCCTACTCTTGAGACAACAGTCGTATAAGTATGATGGTTTTCATACATACACATTTGCTATTTCGAGCCGAGTTTACTCGCCTATATTTTTCTCGAAATATGTGTTGGTAATCTTTTGCTTTAACCAATTTTCATCTTTACCTGTGACGAAAGTCATGATGATGTTTCAATCTTGAAAATAGCTTTGATGACGATAGTCTATATCTAACGACTATTATAATATTATAGAAGAATGTTTCAATGATTCAAATGTAGAGTTGAGATTACGTAACCACCTATGGATATAAGAATATATAGTGTGTTCGCACATTAGTGTATAAATCCATGTACCGGAAACCAAGTGCGTGCATATGTGTTCATGCGGTATTGGTGAAGGAGACGGGTTGGGTACACGTACTGTCGGAAATTTTCGAACCAAAAATTTCTGCTGAGTTTGAAGTTTCCAAACTAGTAAACCAGTCACCTTAAGTACGCGTACCCATACGTGTACCTACAGAAGTTTTCGAACCGATTTTTTTTATTGAGTTTGTAAACTCAAATCCAGTAGCTAAGGTACACATACCATGCGTACCCAAGATGGTTATATTTCTCAAATCGGTTAGCTCATGAACTTAAAAAATAAATCAATAAGGAATGCAATCTTTGCAAACCTTGGCTATATTGTTCATGAATTGATTCGATTGAGTCAAACCGATTTTGTTTCAATTGTGTCTATGTATAAAGATCTAAGCAATTGAACAACTCTTGAACTAGTTCTTTTGAGTCATTTGAACTAGTTATGAAGAATATGAATATGGTTGATATGAAAGTGCTCATATGGATATAACCATTGGTTAACTAATTGTGAACCAACCAAATGTACACGTTTAGGTACGGTTACTCAAACCTGAATGAAATACATTTCTTTTGTGTGTTACAAGTTAAGTTTTGATCTAACGGTTGAAACATATTAGCTTGAATAAATCATGTTTTTCATCTAACGGTGAATATTGAATGCTTTGTTACCAAGGAAACTTAGATTGAAAACCATGATTTGAAAACTATATAAAGGAGACATCTAGCAACTGGAAAAACTAATCCCCATACCTCATGTGTGATACTAGTTGGTTTTTCTAGAGTCGATTCTCCTTTAACCGTAGGTTTCTTCTCGAGACCCTGTCGTTTAACGACTTAAAGAATTCATTGGGATTGTGAAGCCATACAAAACTACTTTTCTTATAGTTGAGCGATCTGATCTTGCCATGTTCTATCGTACGAGTTCAATTGAATAATTGACTTGAGATTATATCTCCGATAGGGCAAGATAAAAAGAAATCACAAACATCTTCGTGCCATGTCATTATTTTGGGGCTTGATCCATCACTTCAACTTGAGTCTTTAGCTTTGATTGTGTGTTGAAGTAGAATCCAAACTTCTCCTTTAAAAGAATAGTCCTAATAATACCAAATAAAATAATAATTACATACTCAACTAGATTAAACTAATAATGTTGTTTAAATAACTACCAAATAACTAAAAGTAACTTAGTTGAAAATATACAAAACGTATTACAGACTTAACCTACTCTAAATTAAGGAAACTGAAAAAATGAAACAACTTTGCTAAAAAGTGAAACACAAAGAACCCGACGAATTAAAACTAACAAGTAAAGTTGTTTGAATTCATTGGCCCATTCACATACCAATTGGGTTTTGCACTTGTTGTTGTGATATAAGAAGAAGTTGTTTCTTGAAACATTCTTAGGGATTCCATCATGAGGAGAAGTTGATTATATTGCTTGCCGTGATAAATCTGTCACCTTGATCAAGATTTACAAATTATTCTAACAATCTTATATAGAACCAAAGTGACAAGTCATTGAGAAAGGCTTGCCATAGGATTCACTAAAATTACACAAAGGTTGGTTATTAGCAATTTGGTTTATACGAGGATAATTTCGAAGCTTGTTGTTGACTACTACCAATCTAACTGATTAGTTAATTGATAATTTTGCTGGGTATCTTCATTTTAGGTGGATCAGTGAAATTAAGCATAAGAAAGTAAATCTAAAGTGCTATTTTTTTAGACCAAATCTCAAAGTTAAACTCAGACACTAAGTTGGTTAAACCCCGATCATGAAAACCCTTCAAAAAGACCCAATTATTGAACATAGAACCAACTCTGGATCCTTAGAGAGAAATACTAATTATTATATGTCATTCAAACCTTAGCAAACAACTAAGTTCCAAAATATACCAAAAGGAACTCACCAAAATAATTTAAAAAAACAGACCCAAAAGATACATGCAAGGAGGATAAAACAATAAAACACACCATCAACATTACCACACCAACACTTTGAGTTAAGACTGATTTGGTGGTTTGGAAACTTTCCCTACAACATTCAGAAACCAAAAAAAAGAGAAAAAATAAGGGGTTAATAGTGGGCTTTTGTAGCCTAAACAGATGCAAAAGAAAAAGAATTGCAACCTACACAAAAACTCAAAACCGGGATAGAGAATCAACTATTGTTGGAAATGAGGATGTAAAGATCAAGGTTTAATGATTTAAAAGGAAAACTTTCTGGTCATACTCATAAAAGGTATGATAATCAAATGGGTTTATAACGATTAAAGAAATCATAAGGTTAAATTCAAACCCCAGGCATAAAATCAATGATTGAAGAAAGAACAAAACACCCAACATCACGACATGAAAAATATGGTAGCAAGATAAAAGCCTAAAATTTTTCTTAAAATTTTCCAATGAAAAGATTGAGGAAGTATCAACATGTAAAAGAGTTATCTCATATTTGTAAGAGAGAATATGCTATTGAAGGTGGAAAACAGAGCGGGAAAGAATGATTAAGGACCATATCTGTGTAAATCTCAGAGAAAAAAAACTAATCCCATTAAGCATCACATGAAGAAAAAAATATCATATGTCCAATAAACAGAAAGGGTGTCACAGCAAAAGCAAGCAATCCCCTTTAGTTGACGATGAAGGGACAATAAAATCGAGGATTTAGCCGACGAAGACTACAATATCCCCGTTTGTTGATTTTAGGGTTCTGAAATGGTGGTGAAAAAGATTAATTGAGGGTTAAGGTTTGCTTTTTTTTCTTTTTATTTATTCCTTACTCTAGTCAATTTCTTTTAATCTCTAATTAATATGGAAGGATTAAATCTATGGATATAAGAATATATAGTGTGTTCGCACATTAATGTATAAATCCATGTACCGGAAACCAATTGCGTGCATATGTATGCATGCGGTATTGGTGAAGGAGACAGGTTTGGTATGCGTACCCGTACGCATACTAGCGGAAGTTTTGGAACCGAAAATTTCTGCTGAGTTTGTAGTTTGCAAACTAGTACACCAGTCACCTTAAGTGCACATACCCGTACGTGTACCCACGGAAGTTTTCGAACCAATGTTTTTTTTGCTGAGTTTGTAAACTCAAATCCGGCAGCTAAGGTATGCATACCCGTATGCGTACCCAAGATGGTTATATTTCTCAAATCGGTTAGCTCATGAACTTAAAAAATAAATCAATAAGCAATGCAATATGTGCATACCGTGGCTATATTGTTCATGAATTGATTCGAGTGAATCAAGCTGATTTTTTTTTTAATTGTGTCTATGTATAAAGATCTAAGCAATTGAACAACTCTTCGACTAGTTCTTTTGAGTCATTTGAACTAGTTATGAAGAAGATGAATATGGTTGATATGAAAGTGCTCATATGGATAACCATTGGTTAACTAATTGTGAACCAACCAAATTTACATGTTTAGGTAGGGTTACTCAAACCTAAATTAAATACATTTCTTTTGTGTGTGACAAGCTAAGTTTTGATCTAACGGTTGAAAGATATTAGCTTGGATAAATCAGGTTTTTCATCTAACGGTGAATATTGAATGCTTTGTTACCAAGGTAACTTAGATTGCAAACCCTTATTTGAAAACTATATAAAGGAGACGTCTAGCAACTGGAAAAACTAATCCCCACTTGAATACCCACATTCTTTTTAATAAAATATTAGGGTGTGAGCCCAATCCATTTGGATTAGAAGACTAAGATTAGCTCAATGTGGAGCGTGAAATATAGTTGTGTTTTACCTGAGAAAATATATTTCTCTTTGTGTGAGCCTTCCCGTAGCGTGTACAGAAATTAATCGAGTTGTTATTACCCGTATTTGCAGCAAAATGACACTCACCTAGTTGATGTGTCGATTTTAAGAGAACATGAGGGAATTTTGGACATTTTATCCTTTTTAATAAGTTTTTACAAGTGACTTCTATCAAAATCCAGCTCTTTCTTCACTCTTTAATTCTGTTTCTTCTCACAACAAAAGAAAAGAAAATTTTATCACCAAAATTCGAAATTGAAGCTTGATTTAACAATCATTTGGTTGTTTAATTCGATTGGGTTGCTATGGAAGATTTTGTTGCACAAAAGGTAGGGAAATTATTATTTGGAACTGTTTTTGAATTGATATTTATGATTTTAATTCTCTGATTTCATGTTCAATGAAATTTGAAGCTTCTTTATACTCTTATGATACTCTATGTGATGAATTTGTGATGTTTAAAACAAATTCATGCTTGTTCCTCTTGATTTTGATTTTTTGGTTCATGAAAAAAGTTAGGTTTTTCTTCTAATTTGATGTTAAAACTCTCTTACTTATAAAATAATCCATGGGTAATCTCTTTTTATTAGAATTGATCTCCATTTTCTCTTGAAACTCAATTTAGAAGCAATTATGGGATTTCTGAATCAGTTTTCAGTCCTATTTTTGAGTTAGATTCTCATCTAGTTCATGTGACTCTTATGTTTGGTTATAATTTTTATACAAAAAGGGCTTTTTCTTCTTTAAAACTAGACAAGAATCATTGGATTCCAATAAGTACTGAATTCAGGGTGAATTTTTGATTGAGAACTACCAAAACTGTAGGTTTCTGTAAACAGTTTTTCTGTCTAAAGTTTTCAGAGAAATTTAACCTTTTTAATGAATTTATAATTTTTGTTTATATTTTTTTATACAATAACACATATTGTCTTCTTTCAAATGATCTAAGAACCAATGGATTTGTATGAATAGTGAAGCCTTTGTGAGTATTTGAATAATGACTATCAAAACTGTTTGATTTTTGTAGAGAGTTTACTGTCAGTAGTTTTCAGCATGATTTAGACTTGTTACTCAACTCTTTGTATTTGTTTATATTTTTTATACAATATCTTACATTCTCTTCTTTAAAATGAGCCAAGAACCAATGAATTGGTTGAGTAATGAATCTTTTGTGAATTTTTAAGTTGGAACTCCCAAAACTGTAGTTTTTCTGAAGCAATTACACTGACAGGTTTTATTGGAGTGATTTTGACTTGTCCCTAAATTTACTATTTTCTCATATATTTTATATATGATATATTTTAATTTCTTCTTTAAAATGAGATAATAATTACCCATTTTCATTGTGTAATGAATCCTACACAAATTTTTGAACACATGATGTCCAAACTGAAGTTTCTGAAAATTATGCTCTTATTTTACGTTAAGTTTCCTTTGTTCTTCGAGTCATTGAATTCCTTCTTTTTGCTAATGATTTTTGTATAAAAAGAGGCACTTTGTAGTTTCTAAAATGTTATAGTTTGTTGAGCTTGATTTGAAATGACGCCCATGGTAAGTTTTGAACAATAGTGGTTTGAAAACGAAGCTTTCGTGTAAAATCTTTGATTTCAATGCACTTAATGGTTATGAATTTATGCCCATATCTATGGTTTAATACTTACCTGTATTAATGATCTTGTTTTATACATAAAAGCTAAGGTAATTTGATTTCATGATTTATGAATCAATATTTTGTTGATGGTTTGTTCGATTCTCGTATTTAACGAAGTTTGCGAACTATTTATGAAATGCGTTGAGCATCCTTTTGATTGTGAGCACTACTGATGAGTTTGTCTGGCCCAAAAGGGGTAATCCATATTAATGGTGACCTGCGGAAGATCGTCCGGGACGATAGGATGGTTTTCTGATAAACCTCGATAAATGCTTATTCGGACCCTCACAATAGATTATTGCGAACTCATTGGTTTAAGATGATTTCGATTGTGTATTAGCTTACAAGGCATTTTCTACTTCGATATGGATGTTCTCAATAGCTTAACGCATTGTTTATGCATTACTCGATTCGATATCTTATCGTTATTTGTATTTGGGCATTGTTTATACTCGTGCTATCGTATTATTAACTTTCTACTGGGCTGTGGCTCACCCTTTTGTTTTGTTTTGTTCTCCACAGAGGTTGAGGTGGGCTTGAGGCAGTAAGCTTCCTTAAGCTTGGTGCATTTAGCTTGGGGGTCAGAGTGAGTACATCGCTTTGTGTTCATGTATGTATTCATATGTATCTGGGTTGGTTTATGGAAAAAGAATTATATATTTTCATACTGTTGTAGTTTCTTATTTTCTTGGTTTGTAAAAAAAGTTACCTTCCTTTCTTAATGTTGTTGTTTGTAAAAAGAGTATTATAATTAACAAGTGTGGGTCATGTTTAAATGGTTTCATGTCAGATATCTTGTATTCCACACTTTTTGGTTAACTGTTTTGTTAATGGAAATAAACTTTCATGTATTGTTTAATAAATCATAACTTTTACTCTTGTTTACAAACTGTTTTCACCCCAAATGGCAGCTCGGAGGATTTGGAACTTGCCGGTTGACCGAACTCCACTGCTGGCTGGAAGCGAAAAATTTTCCGGGCCATCACAGTTGGTATCAGAGCATATGTTTCGATTTCTTTTGGGATTTTCTTTTTTTTTTGCATAAGTGTTTTCCGCAATTTCACTCAGTTTTGTTTGGAAATTTTGGTATTTGAACATTGATTTCATTAAAGGTTTTAATTTTTTTTTTAAGAATCTCCTTATTTTCTGAAATTTTAGAAAAACAACCAGATATTGTGATATGTATATGATTGAGTTGTTAGTAATGAGTAGTTACTAACAAGGTTAACATTTTTCGAGTTTGTTTTGTTAATTACGATTAGTGCAAGTTCAACGATTTCTACTTCAGCTAAGAATAAGAAGGTCTCAATAAGAGAATTGAGATTCAAGAACTGGAAAAGACGATCAGATATTTGGAAGCGAGTTGGAAACGTCACAACTTAGAAGAGATAACTTGGGAGCTAGAATCCGAGATCCGTGAGAATTATCTGGAGTTACTAGGAGGTAATGCTCGTAATTCGCTTTCTTTGTTTTGAATTTCGGGAATAAATTATTTTTAAGTGGGTAATAATGTAATACACGCGTTCTTTTTTATAAAATATTAGGGTGTGAGCCCAATCCATTTGGATTGGAAGACTAGGATTAGCTCAATGTGAAGCGTGAAACCTAGTTGTGTTTTACCTGAGAAACTATATTTCTCTTTGTGTGAGCCTTCCTGTAGCATGCACGGACGTTAATCGAGTTGTTATTACCCGTATTTGAAGCAAAATGACACTCACCTAGTTGATGTGTCGATTTTAAGAGAACATGAGGGAATTTTGGACATTTTAGCCTTTTAAATAAGTTCTTACAAGTGACTTCTATCAAAATCCAGCTTTTTCTTCACTCTTGAATTCTGTTTATTCTCACAGCAAAATAAAATAAAATTTTATCACCAAAATTCAAAATTGAAGCTTGATTTAATAATCATTTGGTTGTTTAATTCGATTGGGTTGCTATGGAATCTTTTGTTGCACAAAAGGTAGGGGAATTCTTCTTTGAAACTATTTTTGAATTGATATTTATGATTTCAATTCTCTGATTTCATGTTCAATGAAATTTGAAGCTTCTTCATACTCTTATGATACTCTATGTGAATTCATGCTTGTTCCTCTTGATTTTGATTTTTGGGTTCATGAAATAAGTTTTTTTTTTGAAAAGAAAAGGTTATATTAAAAGAAAAACAAATACAACCCAGGGAATGTTATGCGATATGCACAACAGTATTCCACTGAAATAAAATTTGGCTTATAGTAACGCCATCAAAAACTTTAGAGTTACAAAACCAAAGCACAATAGTCTGCTTAATGATCAAAATGGGATTCTCTAAATATAGTTCATGAAACAAGTTAGGGCTTTCTTTTAATTTGATTTTAAAACTCTCTTACTTCTAAAAATAATCTATGGGTATTCTCTTTTTATTAGAATTGATCTCCATTTTCTCTTGAAACTCAATTTTGAAGCAATTATGGGATTTATGAAACAGTTTTCAGTCCTATTTTTGGGTTAGATTCTCATCTAGTTCATGTGACTCTTACGTTTGGTTATAATTTTTATACAAAAAGGGGCTTTTTTTTAAAACTAGACAAGAATCACTGGATTCCGATAAGTACTGAATTCAGGGTGAATTTTTGATTGAGAACTACCAAAACTGTAGGTTTCTGTAAACAGTTTTTATGTCTGAAGTTTTCAGAGAAATTTAACCTTTTTACTGAATGTATAATTTTTGTTTATATTTTTTATACAATAACACATATTGTCTTCTTTCAAATGATCTAAGAACCAATGGATTTGTATGAATAGTGAAGTCTGTGTGAGCATTTGAATAATGACTATCAAAATTGTTTGATTTTTGTAGAGAGTTTACTGTCAGTAGTTTTCAGCATGATTTAGACTTGTTACGCAACTCTTTGTATTTGTTTATATTTTTTATACAATAGCTTATATTCTCTTCTTTAAAATGAGCCAAGAACCAATGAATTGGTTGAGTAATGAATCTTTTGTGAATTTTTAAGTTGGAACTCCCAAAACTGTAGTTTTTCTGAATCAATTACACTGACAGGTTTTATTGGAGTGATTTTGACTTGTCCCTAAATTTACTATTTTCTCATATATTTTATATATGATATCTTATAATTTCTTCTTTAAAATGAGATAATAATCACCCATTTTCATTGTGTAATGAATCCTACACAAATTTTTGAACACAGGCTGTCCAAACTGAAGTTTCTGAAAATTATGCTCCTAATTTACGTTAAGTTTCCTTTGTTCTTCGAGTCATTGAATTCCTTCTTTTTGCTAATGATTTTTGTATAAAAATAGGCACTTTGTAGTTTCTAAAATGTTATAGTTTGTTGAGCTTGATTTGAAATGACGCCCATGGTAAGTTTTGAACAATAGTGGTTTGAAAACGAAGCTTTCATGTAAAATCTTTGATTTCAATGCACTTAATGGTTATGAATTTATGCCCATATCTATGGTTTAATACTTACCTGTATTAATGATCTTGTTTTATACATAAAAGCTAAGGTAAGTTGATTTCATGATTTATGAATCAATATTTTGTTGATGGTTTGTTCGATTCTCGTATTTAACGAATTTTGCGAACTATTTATGAACTGCGTTGAGCATACTTTTGATTGTGAGCACTACTGATGATTTTTTCGGGCCCATAAGGGGTAATCCATATTAATGGTGACCTGCCGAAGATCGTCCGGGACGATAGGATGGTTTTCCGATAAACCTCGATAAATGGTTATTCGGACCCTCACAATAGATTATTGCGAACTCATTGGTTTAAGATGATTTCGATTGTGTATTAGCTTACAAGGCATTTTATACTTCGATATGGATGTTCTCAATGGCTTAACGCATTGTTTATGCATTACTCGATTCGATATCTTATAGTTATTTGTATTTGGGCATTGTTTATACTCGTGCTATCGTATTATTAACTCTCTACTGGGATGTGGCTCACCCTTTTGTTTTGTTTTGTTTTCCACAAAGGTTGAGGTGGGATTGAGGCAGTAAGCTTGCTTAAGCTTGGTGCATTTATCTTGGGGGTCAGAGTGAGTACATCGCTTTGTGTTCATGTATGTATTCATATGTATCTGGGTTGGTTTATGGAAAAAGAATTATATATTTTCATACTGTTGTAGTTTCTTATTTTCTTGGTTTGTAAAAAAAGTTACCTTCCTTTCTTAATGTTTTTGTTTGTAAAAAGAGTATTATAATTAACAAGTGTGGGTCATGTTTAAATGGTTTCATGTCATATATCTTGTATTCCACACTTTTTGGTTAACTGTTTTTTTAATGGAAATAAACTTTCATGTATTGTTTAATAAATCATAACTTTTACTCTTGTTTACAAACTGTTTTCACCCCAAATGGCAGCTCGGAGGATTTGGAACTTGCCGGTTGACCAAACTCCACTGCTGGCTGGAAGCGAAAATTTTTCCGGGCCATCACAGTTGGTATCAGAGCATATGTTTCGATTTCTTTTGGGATTTTCTTTTTTTTTTGCATAAGTGTTTTCCGCAATTTCACTCAGTTTTGTTTGGAAATTTTGGTATTGGAACATTGATTTCATTAAAGGTTTTAAAAAAAATGTTAAGAATCTCTTTATTTTCTGAAATTTTAGAAAAACAACCAGATATTGTGATATGTATATGATTGAGTTGTTAGTAATGAGTAGTTACTAACAAGGTTAACCTTTTTCGAGTTTGTTTTGTTAATTCCGATTAGTGCAAGTTCAACGATTTCTTCTTCAGCTAAGAAAAAGAAGGTCTCAATAAGAGAATTGAGATTCAAGAACTGGAAAAGACGATCAGATATTTGGAAGCGAGTTGGAAACGTCACAACTTAGAAGAGATAACTTGGGAGCTAGAATCCGAGATCCGCGAGAATTATCTGGAGTTACTAGGAGGTAATGATCGTAATTCGCTTTCTTTGTTTTGAATTTCGGGAATAAATTATTTTTAAGTGTGTAATAATGTAATACACGCGTTCTTTTTTATAAAATATTAGGGTGTGAGCCCAATCCATTTGGATTGGAAGACTAGGATTAGCTCAATGTGAAGCGTGAAACCTAGTTGTGTTTTACCTGAGAAACTATATTTCTCTTTGTGTGAGCCTTCCCGTAGCATGCACGGACGTTAATCGAGTTGTTATTACCCGTATTTGTAGCAAAATGACCCTCACCTAGTTGATGTGTCGATTTTAAGAGAACATGAGGGAATTTTGGACATTTTAGCCTTTTAAATAAGTTCTTACAGGTGACTTCTATCAAAATCCAGCTCTTTCTTCACTCTTGAATTCTGTTTATTCTCACAGCAAAAGAAAATAAAATTTTATCACCAAAATTCAAAATTGAAGCTTGATTTAATAATCATTTGGTTGTTTAATTCGATTGGTTGCTATGGAAGCTTTTGTTGCACAAAAGGTAGGGGAATTCTTCTTTGAAACTATTTTTGAATTGATATTTATGATTTCAATTCTCTGATTTCATGTTCAATGAAATTTGAAGCTTCTTCATACTCTTATGATACTCTATGTGATGAATTTGTGATGTTTAAAACGAATTCATGCTTGTTCCTCTTGATTTTGATTTTTGGGTTCATGAAATAAATTTTTTTTTTTTGAAAAGAAAAGGTTATATTAAAAGAAAAACAAATACAACCCAGGGAATGTTATGCGATATGCACAACAGTATTCCATTGAAATAAAATTTGGCTTATAGTAACGCCATCAAAAACTTTAGAGTTACAAAACCAAAGCACAATAGTCTGCTTAATGAGCAAAATGGGATTCTCTAAAAATAGTTCATGAAACAAGTTAGGGCTTTATTTTAGTTTGATTTTAAAACTCTCTTACTTCTAAAAATAATCTATGGGTATTCTCTTTTTATTAGAATTGATCTCCATTTTCTCTTGAAACTCAATTTTGAAGCAATTATGGGATTTCTGAAACAGTTTTCAGTCCTATTTTTGGGTTAGATTCTCATCTATTTCATGTGACTCTTACATTTGGTTATAATTTTTATACAAAAAGGGGCTTTTTTTTAAAACTAGACAAGAATCACTGGATTCGATTTTTGATTGAGTACCAAAACTGAATTCGGGTGAATTTTTGATTGAGAACTACTCAAGAGAAAGTCATGTAGGTAATTTCACGAGATTTTATTTTTAATAGGATAGGTTTTTATGTCGGCGAAGTTTTCCTAGAGAAATTTAACAAGATGAAATAAATTTTGAAAAAAAAAACCTTTTTACTGAATTTATAATTTTTGTTTATATTTTTTATACAATAACCCATATTGTCTTCTTTTAAATGGTCCAAGAACCAATGGATTTGTATGAATAATGAAGCATGTGTGAGTGTTTGAATAATGACTATCAAAACTGTTTGATTTTTGTAGAGAGTTTACTGTCAGTAGTTTTCAGCATGATTTAGACTTGTTACTCAACTCTTTGTATTTTTTTATATTTTTTATACAATAGCTTATCTTCTCTTATTTAAAATGAGCCAAGAACCAATGAATTGGTTGAGTAATGAATCTTTTGTGAATTTTTAAGTTGGAACTCCCAAAACTTTAGTTTTTCTGAAGCAATTACACTAACAGGTTTTATTGGAGTGATTTTGACTTGTCCCTGAATTTACTATTTTCTCATATATTTTTTATTTGATACATTATCATTTTTTGTTTAAAATCCTACACAAATTTTTGAACACAGGATGTCCAAACTGAAGTTTCTGAAAATTCTGCTCTTACTTTACGTTAAGTTTCCTTTGTTCTTTGAGTCATTGAATTCCTTCTTTTTGCTAATGATTTTTGTATAAAAAGAGGCACTTTGTAGTTTCTAAAATGTTATAGTTTGTTGAGCTTGATTTGAAATGAGGCCCATGGTAAGTTTTGAACAATAGTGGTTTGAAAACGAAGCTTTCGTATAAAATATTTGATTTCAATGCACTTAATGGTTATGAATTTATGCCCATATTTATGGTTTAATACTTACCTGTATTAATGATCTTGTTTTATACAGAAAAGCTAAGGTAAGTTGATTTCATGGTCTATGAATCAATATTTTGTTGATGGTTTGTTCGATTCTCGTATTTAATGAAGTTTGCGAACTATTTATGAACTGTGTTGAGCATCCTTTTGATTGTGAACACTACTGATGAGTTTTTCGGGCCCACAAGGGGCAATCCATATTAATGGTGACCTGCGGAAGATCGTCCGGGATGATAGGGTGGTTTTCTGATAAACCTCGACAGATGGTTATTCAGACCCTCACAGTAGATTATTGCGAACTCACTGGTTTAAGATGATTTCGATTATGTATTGGCTTACAAGGCATTTGATACTTCTATATGGATGTGCTCAACAACTTAACGCATTGTTTATGCATTACTCGATTCGATATCTTATCGTTATTTGTATTTGGGCATTTTTTATACTCGTGTTATTGTATTTTTAACTCTCTACTGGGATGTGGCTCACCCTTTTGTTTTATTTTCCACAGAGGTTGAGGTGGGAGTGAGGCAGCAAGATTGCTTAATCTTGGTGCATTTAGCTTGGGGGTCAAAGTGAGTACATCGCTTTGTGTTCATGTATGTATTCATATGTATCTGGGTTGGTTTATGGAAAAAGAATTATATCTTTTCTTACTGTTGTAGTTTCTTATTTTCTTGGTTTGTAAAAAAAGTTACCTTCCTTTATTAATGTTGTTGTTTGTAAAAAGAGTATTATAATTAACAAGTGTGGGTCATGTGTAAATGGTTTCATGTCAGATATCTTGTATTCCACACTTTTTGGCTAACTGTTTTGTTAATAGAAATAAAATTTCATGTATTGTTTAATAAATCATAACTTTTACTCTTGTTTACAAACTGTTTTCACCCCAAATGGAAGCTCGGAGTATTTGGAACTTCCCGGTTGACCGAAATCCACGGCCGGCTGGAAGCGAAAACATTTCCGGGTCGTCACACCCATACCTCCTGTGTGATACTAGTTGGTTTTTCTAGAGTCGATTCTCCTTTAACCATAAGTTTCTTCTCGACACCCTGTCGGTTAACGACTTAAAGACTTCATTGGGATTGTGAAGCCAGACGAAACTACTTCTCTTATAGTTGAGCGATATGATCTTGCCTTGTTCTATCGTACGAGTTCAATTGAATAATTGGCTTGAGATTATATCTCTGATAGGGAAAGATAAAAAAAATCACAAATATCTTCGTCTCATCTGTAGTTGCAGAATGATCTACAACTACACCCTCAATAGAATTAGTAAAAACTCAAGAAGTTCTTGATGGTGAATGATAACTTTCTTATTAATTCTCTTAGTTGATTACATAGAATTATCAAAATGGAACTAGAATAGTTACAATTTTTTCTATTCTCTTTCCTAAGATAATTTCTTACACTCATTAAAAGAACCTCCCGAATTTTACATTTGAACTCCTATTTATAGTAAAACTTATGCATCTGTATATGAATTGCGAAGTATCACAACTCATCCTCGCAAAATCATTTCATCCTCGCAAAACTTCATATTTCTCCGCGCTACTTCTATCATCGTATCATTTTATAACTCTTTTCTCCCTTATTTATTACGATACTCGTGAACTATTATCTTGCGATATTCAGTACCTACATCTTGCCTCTTCTCATGTCAATTCTACGAAGAAGAAATGATCGTGAGAACATAACCGTTACTTAGTTTTTTTAGAATTTGGACACGTCTTTTGTAACCGTCCTTTTCTAGTTATTCCCTTATATAACTCCTTTATATTCTCTTCCTTTTCTTCTTCTTACTTCTACAATTTTATCTTTTGTTCATACTCTCCATTACTGTTTTCTCTGCAATTTTTTCTTCTATTATATCTTCATGAGTTCTCCAAGGTAATTTCCTTATATCTCCGCGCATTTCATTTATTCTCTACTTTAATTTCTGTATAATTTGTTATCTGATTTTGGTTTATTTCAGCAAAATAACTCCTCAGATGAAACCTCAACTAAAAAATTCAAGCCCTAATTTCTGTGGTCTTATCATGCCTTCCTAAGTAAAGGTCTTATTTTGCCACCTCTTTTGTAGTAAATTTTTGTATTTGCGATAATATGACAAGCCTGAACATTCTTGCGAACATACAACCTCGTGACATTATCGTCTTGCGATGAAATCGCAGGACGTTTTTACACTTTCATGTAATAACCCATTGATCTCATCTTAACTTCTTTGTTTCATTCTCATGAGTTCTTTTTGTATGTTTTCCTTCTTTTTTTTTTTTTTTTTAGAATGCTCGCAGAACTTCATTTGTTGCACAAATATGACAAGCCTTTATGTTTTCGCAAACAAGAAGCCTCGTGACATTTGCGTCTTATAGCACGTATCATCTCCCTAATGGAGGGTGATGCCCTTTATCTTCCCCCTGGTTGCCCCTTCAAGGAAGCGTACATCGACCATACAAGGTTAGCTCTTCCCATCCGGTTCTGCCAACAACATCTTTTGATCGCAACCTCTTATCCTTTTTGCCTATAGGGCTTATAGTTACGAGGTTGCACCCTATGGGGTATCTTTGGGCCAAGTGCATCATTTGCCAAGACTTGTTAAAAATGGAAGATGTGGTTCAACCTCACCCGGCACTCTTGACTCAACCGTGTACCTCGGCGCCTTGATCGTTTTCTGCACTTCTTGGGAAAGACAGTATGCCTTAGTCGCCCAACCTAAATCCTCTTACACCGCATTTTATATTGCGTAATGTCGTTATATTAGGTGAGAATCCAAGGTGTCTAACCCGGATAGGTACCCCATTATTGGGTTGTACCCCTAAAATTTTACCATGTACTAAGGGTCCTTGGTGGTGTTCCGGTTACCCTTAGCCACGTTTATAGGTACCCCCTTAAATGACGTACTTTAGGACTTTGCCTCTTATTTAAATATAGCTTCGCGAACTAGGGTGTACGCCACAAAGGTTTGCATGTATAAAATTTTCTGCGGCTCTCTTTCTTTTTTGGAGGCTGATCACAGATTGCGGTCTTTTATTCGCAAATTAATGAAAGTTTAATCGCAATATAAATTTTGAAACTCGTAACTTTTCCCAATTTCCCGCGAGCAAACAATATTCGTAAAAAATTTCATGAGTTTTATGGATAATACCTTTTCAAATATAGTCTGTTCCAAGGTCTACCAAGCCTCAAACCCATGTCTCTCCCTTCTGGATCCATCAGCCGATAAGCTCCGCTTCCTACAACTTCTTTAATAACATATGGTCCATCCCATTTTGGTGCTAATTTTCCTCCATTTTATTTTTGATATCGAGGTGTTTCTCGCATGACCAAATCACCTGGTTTATATTCACGTTCAATGACTCTCTTGTTGTATTCTCGAGCTAATCGTTCCTGATAAACCTTCATATGGTGCAACACCTTTTTCTCTTTTTCTTCCAAATCATCCAATTCACTTAATATTACTCCCGCACTTAAATTTATTTCCCAAGCTTCTTTCTTTGTTGTCGGAATTACAACCTCTGTGGGTATCACGCTTCTACTCCATATGTTAGACAATAAGGAGACATTCAGTTGCTTCTCTTCTAGTTGTATTGTATGCCCAAACTGCGCTAGGTACTTGCTCGCACCATCCTTTGAGATGTCCTTCTAATTTCTTTTTGATTGTATCTGCGATTGTTTTATTTGTTGCTTCTTCCTGTCCATTAGCTTGTGGATATAAGGGGTTGACTTCCCACATTTTATCCTAAAAGCACCGAGTAACATCTCTATGTTCTTCCCCTCAAATTGTTTTCCATTATCGATACTAGTTGTGCTTTGGAACCCCGTATTCTGCAAATGAGGTTCTCAAATATGAATGTAAAAACATCTTTATCACGAATATCTTTGATCGCTTTTACTTCTGCGAGCTTCGTGAAATAATCTGTTGCAACTATCAAGTATCGCCTTTGTCCAGATCCAGGTATAAATGGTCCAACAATATCCAACCCCCATTTACCAAAAGGCCAACAACTTGTTGAAGAAGTTAATGTGGCCCCTGGTGCATGAATTCTTTTACCATGTCGTTGACATTCCTTGCATCTTCGTACGAACAATTTTGCGTCTATCCTTGTATCTTTTCCCTATATGCTAGAGATATTCCCCCACTATGATTGCCAGCTTCTCCTCCATGTAACATCTTCAATATTTTTTCTCCTTCTTCGCGAGTTAATCACCTGAGAGGTGGTCCATTGAAAGATTTTCTATATAAAATTCCTTCACGCAACTCATAGTTTGTTGCACGACTCTTTAATTTATGTGCTTCTAGTCTATTCCTGGATATTTCTCCTGTTGCGAGATATGCATGAATTTCTTTTCTCCAATCTGCGATGTTGTTTGATAACTCTCTTTCTACTTCCATCGCAACAGCTTCCTCAATTTCTTTCTCTTTGTTCACTGATGGGTGTTGAATTGTCTGTATTTGGATATTTCTTGTATTCGGATTTTTCATCATGCTTGGAATAAATGCAAAAGCATCTGCGAGACGGTTATATTTTCTAGATATATGTCTCCATTTTAATTTTGGTATCTTCGCAGATAATTCCTCAACGAGTTTCTTGTATTTCTTCAAAGAAGATTCATTTGTGGTATATTCCCTTTAATTTGACAAATCATAACTCGCGAATCACTTGTTATCCTTATACTTTCAAGCTTCTTTTCTATTGCGATCTTTAATGCATGCACTATGACTTCAGTATCTGTTTCATTGTTCGTGGATGCAAATTCTAGTCGAATGAGAATCTTGTTCTTTCCTCCTGGTGAAATCAACACGACTCAATTCCATTTCCTCACTATTGGATGATCCGTCCACTAGAATTTCCCATCTATCTGGTTCTGTTAACAAGTCTTTTGGATTTCCAAATTCTTCTTCAACATCCATCATTTCCTCTACTGCTTCATCTTCTTCCAAAGGAAATTCTGCCAAAAAATCTGCGACGACTTGTGATTTTTGCGATGACAATACTTCGTATTTTATCTTGTAATGGTTTAATTTTACATTCCACCTTTCTATTCTTCCTGACATTTTTGTGTTCTTCATGATTGATTCAATTGGGACTTTGGTTACCACTTTTATCACATGTTCTTGAAAGTATATTCGTAACTTGAATGATGCATAAACCAGGGCTAAGATTAACTTCTCCATTTTAGAATAATTCTTCTCTGCTGCATTAAAGGTTTTACTAATGTAGTAAATGGGCCTTTCTACTCCTGCGTCTGCTGCAATGAATCGCACTTAGAGCATATGGAGTTGTTGCGAGGTATACCAATAATTCTTCGTCTCTCTCTGGTTTCTGTAGTATAGATGTATTTGCGAGGTATTCTTTGATTCCTTGAAAAGCTTTTTCACATTCATCAGTCCACTTGAATTTTGCTCCCTTCTTAAGTATGTTGAAAAAATGCTTACACTTATCTGACATTCGCGAAATAAATCTTCCAAGTGAAGCCAAGAGTCCATTTAGCTTTTGTACTTATTTTACCGTTGCAGGTGTTGGCATGTCACGAACTGCTTGGACCTTTTCTGGATCAACTTGTATTCCCTCCTTTGATACTATGTATCCCAAGAACTTTCCAGACGAAACCCCAATTATACATTTCTCAGATTTAATTTGATGTTGAACTTTCTCATTTGCTCAAATATTTCCTTCAAATCTTGCACATGATCTTTAGCTTCCTTGCTTTTTATCAACATATCATCTACATATACCTCCAAAGTTTTATGTATCCACTTCGCGAACACTTTTTCAACCATACGTTGATATGTAGCACCTGCATTCCGCAAACCAAATGGCATCTTCACATAACAATACAAACCCCTTGGAGCAAAAAAGGCAGTATGTTCTTGATCTTCTTTCATGAGTGATATTTGATTATACCCTTTATATCCATCAAGTGAAATGACTCTATCATGACCTGCAGCTGATTCCACCATTGGTGGTATATCTGGTAATGGAAAACTATCTTTTGGACATGCCTTGTTTAGATTAGTGAAATCTATGCAAATTCTTATTCCTTTATTCTTTTTCGGAACAATGACCATATTCGCAATCCATTCTGGATATTTTGCTTCCCTTATGATCCCTGCATCCAACATCTTTTGTAATTCTTCTTCTATCTGTACATGATAATTTTGTGATATCTTCCTTATTCTTTGTTTGAATGGTTTTACATTTTTATCTATGTTCAATCTATGACACGCCACTGATGGATCAATTCATGGTATCTCATCTACACTTCCTGCGAAGATATCTTTATATTCTCGCAAAAGATCAATAGTTCTTTTTTCTTCTTCTTCATCCATCTTAGTTCCAATTCGCAAGAATAAAGGCTCCTCTTTACTTCCAATATTTATTTCTTTAGTTGGTTCATCTGCAACATAGCTTGGACTTTGCTCCCCCATAGGTGTTGGTTCTTTGATTATTTTTGCTGGTTCCCCTTCTTTTTCTGGAATCTCATTTGGTATACTTCTCCCTTCCTTTGCTCTTATTGTATACACTCGGAATTCTTCTTCCTTTTTTGTTTCCTTCGCAAGTTTCCTATGAAGATGTTTCTTTCTTGCTCTTCCTACGCATTGCGTTACTTCAATTTGATAACAAAATTTTGCACTATCAAGATCTCCTTTTATTTCTTGTATTCCATTTGGTGTAGGAAATTTGATTCTCTGATGTAATGTTGAAGCAACATCTTTGATTGTATGAATCCACGGCCTTCCTATCAGCATGTTATATGGAGATTCCATATCTATCACACACAAGATTATATGTGTTTCGATTTCTCCTAGTAATATTCGCAGCACGATTTCCCCTTTAGATTTTGTTGTAGATTTTCCTAATCCATGAATAAGACATTTTGAATTTGTGATTTCTTCATCTTTAATTCCCATCCCCTTAAGTGCATGATAGAATATGATATTAACAGAACTCCCTGTATCAACCAAAATTCGGTTTAATTTCCATTTTTCTACAAACTTTCTTATCTTCTAGCATGATCGGAATTGTGATCACCAATGGTGAAGTGTGGTTCAAGTCTTCATTTGAATTTCTCTGCTGAAAATGTGATTTTCCGCTTTTCCCATTCTTCTAAAGTTGTTATCTTTTCTTCCTCCATGATCTTTCTTCCTCTACAATCTCGCTTGTATATTTTTCCCTTCATATTACTATGAAATTCATCAATCATTGTCTTTGTGATCATATTACATTCTTCTTTTTGCAATCTCCATCTACTGACTTCATTTGATCATCAAATTTTCCACAATTCCCTCAAATTTAGGCTACCACAATTCTCAAGTCCCTGTTTCTAGCGCCAATTATGTAGTTGCAGAATAATCTACAACTACACCCTCAATAGAATTAGTAAAAACTCAAGAAGTTCTTGATGGTGAATGATAACTTTCTTATTAATTCTCTTAGTTGATTACATAGAATTATCAAAATGGAACTAGAATAGTTACAACTTTTTCTATTCTCTTTCCTAAGATAATTTCTTACACTCATTAAAAGAACCTCCCGAATTTTACATTTGAACTCCTATTTATAGTAAAACTTATGCTGTTTGATATGAATTGATAGAAGTATCGCAACTCATCCTCGCAAAATTATTTCATCCTCGCAAAACTTCATATTTCTCCGCGCTACTTCTATCATCGTATCATTTTATAACTATTTTCTCCCTTATTTATTACGATACTCGTGAACTATTATCTTGCGATATTCAGTACCTACATCATCGTTTGTGATTCCGCAATATCTAGTTTCGCTTCCATACAATTTAGATTATTGTGAGGTGATCAATAATTCTAGGATTTTCTTCGGGAATATAAGTACGGATTATTGATTAGTTCGTGAGTATCATTTTTTTATGTTAGAATATGAGCATCCAACTCAAAACCAATTGACAATGAGTGGAGAGGCCCTAAATATAAGAATTATAAACCGCAAGATCTTATATTTCCCAGACAATGTGGGACTAATAATCTCAACATGCCCCTCACGTGTAGCCTCGTTGGGTCTAACACGTGGACAATAAACTGGGTGACGCAGAGTAAAGGCGCGGTCAAATGACTCATCGCAAATAGCATGCTTTGATACTAGATACCATGTTAGAATATGGGCATCCAACTCAAAACCAATTGTCAATGAGTGGATATGCCCTTAGGATTATAAACCGCAGTATATTAAAATTTTCCAGATAATGCGGGACTAATAATCTCAACATGCCCCCTCACTTGTAGCCTCGTTGGGTCTACCACGTGGATAATATATCGGGTGACCCGGAGTAAATGTGCGGTCAAATGACTCGCACGACACAAGTAAACTTCTCTGATACCATGTTAGAATACGGGCATCCATCTCAAAACCAATTGGCAATGAGTGGAGAGGCCCTAAGTATTATAAACCGTAGGATCTTAGATTTCCCAGACAATATGGGACTAATAATCTCAACAAGTTCATTTTCGTTTGTTTTGTTTTCCGGTAGATGTGTCAACTGTCAAGTGTGCATCTAAAATAAAACTACAAATATATGTTGCGTATTCGGGAATCGGGAAAAAGTAAACTTCTCTTTCAGTTGTTTCTTTACTTCCAGAAGGGAAGGCATCTAACATCAATGATTGGCTCGGCCCTATCCTAGTGCAAGCCGCCGCCACCCACATGTGATAAATATAATATTTTATCACTCACTTCACGATATTTGATCCTAATGCACAAACAGAATGATGAGAAAAAAAACAGGGTGACCATATTTGGAGTACAAAAACTTCACCCATATGTTGAGAGTTACAAGAACTCCATTTTCCCCAAAAGTGATACAAAAATCCCAATTCTTTTTATAAAATTTATTTAAACTAGATCCTTATTTTTTTTTACTAATTCCATAATAACACTCCTTTCTCTTTTTATCCTCGATACGAGACTTATCCTATCTCCGTATCTCTAACACCACCACAGCACCTCGTCTCCTCTTCTTCCTCTGCCACCACCAAAACCCCAATTATCTCCTGATCCTTCACCAACAACCTGTCCTTCTCTTTTTTCTATACCACCACCACTAGAAAAACCGTTCCTTCTCTTCTTACTCTACCACCACCAGCAACAACACCTCCCCCTCTCTTCATTTTTGTAGTTATGTAGAACCTGGGGTTTCAAATCGCTTGAAATAGAAGAAGAACAAAACGATATTAGGTGATGTTCTACTTCATTCACAATCTCCTAAGGTTAATTAACCAGACATAACTATGATTTTTTGTGTTTCCATTATCATTTTTTTCTTTCTAAAAATTGATTCGTGATTTGTTAGATAAGGGTTTTGATTCATTTGCGGATATATGAGTTTATTACTGAATCTGGGTTCTCTTATACTAAGAAGTTGAATTGATTTTGATTTAGATGAAATGAAATTTCATAGTTACTGTTTTAGGTTTTCCCAATTTGATTTTAAAATTTGGTATTCTTTCGATTTAGTTATAATAGTTGGGATGATTCAGTTTGTGTTTTCATACATTTAATGTGATTAAGGTACCGGTAGAAACAAAGCTACAGAAACTTAGCGGAAATGCAGTTCATCTGGATTTTTGTGTTGTTGTTAACACTTGCTTAGGTTGGGATGAGGTTTTAGGGATTTTTTATTTTAATGGATGCAATGTTTGTGTAGGATAACATACGAAAGAAGGCACGGACAATTATTTTGATTGATCATCTAAATGTGATTAAGGCTTTTTGTTCGTTTGTTATTGAACAATGTCTGTGGATGGTAATGCCATTTATGGCTGAAGGTTCTTGTCTACACCTCATGAAGATTGCATAATCAGATGGATTTGAAGAGTTTGTTATTGTTATTATCCTTAAAGAAACACTTAAATCTTTAGAATACCTGCATCGGCATGGGCATATACATCGTGACATCAATGTTTATTTTATCACAGTTTAATGTATCGATTTTTTACTTGTATTGAAACGGGTATGTATGTGCTCCTTGGTGAGTTATATGGAGTGATTAATTGATTCAAGGGAATATGTCGATACAAGATGGAAAAATACTGCTTGATAGCGATGGAATAGTGAAGCTTGAGGATTTTGGTGTGTCAGCTTGTATGTTTGACAAGGGTGACAAGTAACGTTCAAGGAATACTTTTGTAGGAACTCCATGCTGGTCAGTTGTTGTTTCTCCCCTCCTACTAACAAGTTTTTTCTCTCAATGAAAATCTATTGTTTGTTCATTCTTTTGTTTCTTTAATGTTATACACAACTTGAATTCTGAAACATACCCCACATTTTAGGCATGCCATGTCAATCATGACATTTCAATGAAGTCTTTCTATCGATGACATGTATAATACCTCTTGCAATTTTTCTTGCAGTTGAATAGACATTTGCATGAATCAAAATTTAGCCAGGATCAAATCCAATAGAAAGTTAATAAATACGATGAAACCAAAATTGGTTTCATCATTAATAAGATGAAACCATAATTTTTTGGTGATATAATAATGTATTTTTATTTTTTTGAATTTATGATTCAGAAGTTCAAGATAAAGTTAATTATTTGAAGTTGTTAATGGAATTATTGTTTGATTATGTTATAAGGAAGTGATGGAGTTGTTATCCGTGTCGAGATGGTTGTGATGGACAAAGCAAGGTAGTCAGAATCATCTACCTCATTTTAGGAATTTGATGTAAGGTAATCTTATCCTTACTTAAATTGTTTATCAATGTTGTAGGTGGTGTGGTCTATGTTTTTAATCTCTTTGGACTAGTATCATCCCTTAGGTTAATTCAAGTTTATGTTTCCCTGCTTGTTGCTTTTATCATTGATTTGCTTTATTCTTCATTAATTAAGATGATTTGATCTCAACAACAACACTGTAACTTAACAAGTCAGAGTCTTACATACCCCCGCAGTATAATAAATTACCATGGTAGTTTCACCTTCTTTTGCATGTATGACTTACCTTTGGGATTTGGGCTATAATAAATGAATTGAATGACCATGTTCTTAATATTGAGACCTTTGTGTGTCCATTCCTCACAATATTTGTGCAAGTTTCAAGCTTTTTTTTTTATAAGCCAGCACAGGTTATTGCTATTGGTGTGGTCAAACAAAATGAATCATGGTTTATAATTTTTCTTGCAGTTGAATTCTGATGAAACCAAAATTGGGTCCATCTAATCTTATCCTTACTTAAATTGAATTTGTTTTATGAGTTTGAATTGTTGTTGTGTTTGATATCTGTGGATTAGGATTTACAATGCTATCTATGATGGAGATTATGTGATTTGAATCAAAGAAGTGGTATTTGTGTTTAGTTTAAGTCTGAAACAGAAAAAATTGAGTTACAAAATGTTGTTGGTGGGTACTTAACAGAATGTTATGAAACTGAATTACCAGTGATAATGTTTAGGTAGTTGTGTGGTTTGAATTCTAACTGTAACTAATGATGTTTGATGAGGTTTGAATGAAGTTTTTATTTCATCTAATATGTGATTTTTTTTCTTCTAGATTTTATTTCGACAAACCAATCTTGTTGGTGTTTCAGATAAATGGGTCGTGGATTCAGTTATGGAGGAGGTCAGAGTACTTTAGGATATCTCTTTGCTGGTCCTGAGGAATCAAAACCATTTGCACCTATTGAACTTGCTGATGCTTCAACTGCTGCTGCTTCTCAGACCCCCCCAGTTCAAAATGTACCTGCAGGTAACAAGTCTCCCCCTTCGACCCCAGTGTATAAAGATAAGTTGGGTCAATCAGGAGTAGTGCAAGGTTCTCTAGCCAATAAATATAATTGCGCTAATTGCCAAAACACTGGAAAATTCATCATTGTGAGTTTTTAACTAAGATCTGCACAATAACATCCATCTTGTCTCATTCTTAGACTATGATTGATATATATGTGAAACAACACATCTATGCACTTACCTTATTGTACATTATTGGACGAGCTGTTCAAGCTTCATTGTTAACCGATGCTCTGCCAATTTTTTTTTATTTTGTATACTTTGTTATGTTGCATCTGCATATTTGCAATTTTGTGTCTATTTTGAATGAATTGCTTAGATTTTTGTGGTTACAATAGTTGTTTATATATGCGTTTCTGGAAACATGATCGATCTTCGACTATGGTTCACTTTGTTTAGTTAAGTTTCATCCGTTAGTGTTTTCGAAGCTTTGCGAAATAGAATTAGGCATGCCATGTCAATCATGACATTTTAATGATGTCTTTCTATCAATGAACATGTATAATACCTCTTATAATTTTTCTTGCAGTTAAATTCTCACGAAACCAATTATGGTTTCATCGTATTTATGATGAAACCAAAATTGGTTTCATCTAATTTTTGGTCGGTGGTGGTGGTGGCCGGTCGTGGTGCTGGTGGTGGTGCGGCATGTGATGTGGTGGTGCTAGTTTTGGTCAGTGGTGGTCGGCGGAGGTCGACAGTGGTGATGCTTGCTGGTAGTGGTGGTGACATTGCGCAGTGGCGGTCGATGGTGGTGGTGATGGCGCGGTGATAGTCGGCGGCGATGGTGGCGCGATGGCGGTGGTATCGCGATGGCGGTAGTGGTGGGGGTGGTGGAAGCGAAGGGGTTTAGCTGCGGAAGTGGGCGACAGCGGTGGTCGGTGGCGACGGCGGTGGTTCTGGTGGTCTGCGGTGGTGGTAGCGGTGGGCGGTCATGGTGGTGGTGGCAGTATTGCAGGTGTTAGTGGTGGTGCTGGTTTTGGTCGGTGGTAGCGTAGTGGTGGCATATGGTGGATATGGTGGTGGTGGCGCAGTGGCGGTGGTGATGGTTGCGGCGCGGTGGTGGCAGTCGGTGGTAGTAGTGAAGTGGCGATGGTGGTGGTGGTGCAGTTGCGGTGGTGGTGTTGGTGGAGCGATGGTCGTGGCGTGATGGTGGTGGTCGACGACGTTAGTGTTGGTTGGCAGCGGTCTGTGGTGATGGTGGTGGTCGGTAGCGGCGACGATAGTGGTGGTGGTGTGTGGTGGTGGTGATCAACGGTGGTGGTGGTTGGTGGCGGTTGGTAGTGGCACAGTGGTGGCGCGACTGTGGTGTGTTATTGTTGGTGGAGAGAATATTTTTTGTACATGGATAGTGACACCTTTGGGGTTGTAACTCGCGGCCCGAAAGCAAACTTTGTTTGTGGTCTCGAGTCAATGACGCTCGTACTTAGAATTTTAGACAAACAAAATTAGGAGGTTATTGTTTAATTTTTGAACATCTTTAACACATCCATAAACTGGTAAACTCTCTTTCAAAATAGAGGTAGCATGTGCCTGGCGGCAATGGTGGGATGCCTCCAACGTTGATCTTACAACTTTTACTAACCCTACTCCTTTTTCGGCAGCTTGGACGTTGGGTAAGTTAGATTCATAAAATAGTAATTATCTCCAGAAATTTTGTTTATCGGGATTTTTTAATTTTTGAAACATGCATTTTATTAAACTAATATGGGCGTCAATTACACAAAATATGAATTAACTCTGGAAATTTTGTCTTTTGGGATTACTTTATTTTTTATTTTTTGAAGCACGCATTTTATTAAACTACTTGGGCATATTACGCGAGGGTATTTAATACCCCAAGATTCATCAATTAGATTCGTAAGCCATACATCTTCATCAACAACATATTGGAGCAGAATAGTAGTTTTCAAATCGGAATTGCATCTGTAGGGGATGTTGGAGTCGAAGGTTGAAGGGATTTCGTTCAATGCCTTCCACAATAAAAGTTCTACTTTTGGTGGACACACATGTATTTAGCTGGAGGTAGAGGTGTTTGATGAAATTGATGAAGTTGCTAATTAGAACTTTGTATCTCGTTGCTAACGTGATCTTCCCAAGTTATATCTGATTACTCCTTATTTTGAGGCTCGATCCATCACTTCAAATTGAGTGTTTAGCTTTGATTGTGTGTTGAAGTTGAATCCAAACTTCTCCTTTAAAAGAATAGTGCTAATATTACCAAATAACTGATATACAAATACAATAGTAATTACATACTCAACTGGATTAAACTAATAATGTTGTTTAAATTACTACCAAATAACTAAAAGTAACTTAGCTGAAAATATACAAAACGTATTACAAACTTAACCTACTCTAAACTAAAGAAACTGAAAAAATGAAATAACTTTGCTAAAAAGTGAAACACAAAGAACCTAGCGAATTAAAACTGATAAGTAAAGCTATTGAATTCATTGTCCCATTCACGTACCAATTGGGTTTTGCGCTTGTTGTTGTGATACAAGAAGAAGTTGTTTCTTGAAATATTCTTAGGGATTCCATCATGAGGAGAAGTTGATTATATTGCTAGCCATGATGAATCTGTCACCTTGATCAAGATTTACAAATTATTCTAACAATCTTATATATGACCAAAGTGATGAGTCATTGAGAAAGGCTTGCCATAGGATTCACTAGAATTGCACCAAGGTTGGTAATTAACAATTTGGTTTATACGAGGATAATTTCGAAGCTTGTTATTGACTACTACCAATCTAATTGATTAGTTAATTGATAATTTTGCTAGGTATCCTGATTTTAGGTGGATCAGTGAAATTAAGCTGAAGAAAGTAAATCGAATGTGTAATTTTTTTAGACCAAAGCTCAAAGTTAAACTCAGATACTAAGTTGGTTAAACCCCTATCATGAAAAAACTCCAAAAAGACCCAATTCTTGAACAGAGAACCAACTCTGGATCCTTAAAGAGAAATCCTAACTATTATATGTCATTGAAACCTTAGCAAAAAACTAAGTTCCAAATATACCAAAAGGAACTCACCAAAATAATTTAAAAAAAAAGACCAAAAAGACACATGCAAGGAGGATAAAACAATAAAACACACCATCAACACTACCACACCAACACTTTGAGTTAAGACTGATTTGGTGGTTTAAAAACTTTCCCTACAACATTCAAAAACCAATACAAAGAGGAAAAACAAGGGTTTAACAGGGGGATTTTGTAGCCTAAACAGATGCAAAAGCAAAAGAATTGCAACCTACAAAAAAACTCAAATCCGGGATAAAGAATCAAAGATTGTTGGAAATGAGGATGTAAAGATCAAGCTTTAATGATTTAAAAGGAAAACTTTCTGGTCATACTCAGAAAAGGTATGACAATCAAATGGGTTTATAGCGATTAAAGAAATCATAAGGTTAAATTCAAACCCCAGGCATAAAATCAATGATTGAAGAAAGAACAAAACACCCACACCTAATATCACGACATGAAAAATATGGTAGCAAGATAAAAAGCCTAAAAATTTTCTTAAAATTTTCCAATGAAAAGATTGAGGAAGTATCAACATGTAAAAGAGTTATCTCATATTTGTAAGAGAGAATACGCTATTGCAGCTGGAAAACAGAACCGGAAAGAATGATTAAGGACCATATCTGAGTAAATCTCAGAGAAAAAAAACTAATCCCATTAAGCATCACATGAAGAAAAAAATATCATATGTCCAACAAACAGAAATGGTGTCACAACAAAAGCAAGCAATCCCATTTTGTTGACGATGAAGGGACAATAAAATCGAGGATTTAGCCGATGAAGACTACAATATCCCCAGTTGTTGATTTTAGGGTTTTGAAATAGTGGTGAAAAAGATTAGTTGAGGGTTAAGGTTTGCTTTCTTTATTTTTATTTATTCCTTTCTCTAGTCAATTTCTTTTAATCTCTACTTAATATGGAAGGATTAAATATGATAGTACTCAAATCTAAGAAGATCTGAGCAGTTAAGGCATCCTGAAAAAAGTTATGTTTCCGCTGGGATTCGTCTTTTTAGAGAGAAGACATCCCGCAAATTTGAACAACAAATTTCAAGTAGTAATTTGTTTTTCGGAATTTATATATTTTTCTTGTTACTCAAACTCAAATTAAACTCCACTTTCAATTTTTAACTTATCCAATCATCCGTGATGAACCTAGAGGGTCCAATGTGCGATCTGCTGACCTCACTCGATTTGTGTTTAAGGGCAGGAACCACGTCTTAGGGTAATAATTAGTAATTGATTTTAATGGTAAATGATAAGGTGACCCCACCTATACCTACATATTTTTGTTGCTTTGACCCTAGTCAAACAAATTTCTGCGTTCACCATGATCTTGCTCAAACTTCTTCTCTACATCCATTCAATAAATATGTCATAAGTTCATATCATTTATTACATCAAGCACTTACCAAACAAGCGGAAAATTCCAAAATATAAACATTAAAACTCTATTCTTAGACAGAGAGCGGAAAAATAATTAATAACATTCTATTATTGAAATCAAATGCTTAAAAAACCTATAATAGAGATATTTATAGAACAAGAACAACAAGAAAGTTGAGGATGTTAGCAGCAATGATGATTTTGTTAAAACTTGGCTTATTTGCTTGTTCAACGGTACGAACAATGTTGACTCGGTAAAACAAGACAAATGAAGATACACACTCATGGTTGATTTTTTGTCATTTAGAAAGAAAGATGTGAATGGATTTTTCACTATAAATCCTCAAATCCTAGTATCAAATGTCATTTGCATAACCTTTTTAATAGTGATCATGCATATATGATCTGAATAACTCACTAGAGCAGTAAATAGATCAGTTTGGTCTCCACCTGACTTATATTTTAACAGGACTATTATAGTCGTATTTTCAAATCATGATACTACTAAACTTGGTGAAAAGACGAGGGTACCCAAATATACCTCAATCTAAAACTTTTCCACCTATAAGTCCTTTCTCCGAAAGTGATTGTCTATAGACTGAGTCGAGACAATACAACAATTCGGTTCACACTTCGTGTAATCGTCTATAGATACGAGATCGAGACAATACAACAACAAAGTATGTTTACTTGATAAAGGGTTCGGACTTAACCAAACATAATAGGATACTATCAAGTAAATAGGAATTAACGTTTATGTGATTTACTTTAAATTATAATAAAAACAATTATAATTGCGGAAAATAAAATTAAATGACACAACAAGATTTTGTTAATGAGGAAAACTGCAAATGCAGAAAAACCCCGGGACCTTGTCCAGAATTGAATACTCTCAGGATTAATCCGTTATACAAAATCAAACCAACTTCGTATAATTGAGACCAAGAAACTAAACCTATAGTTCACCTAGTTCCGTCTATATTCCCACGCCTCCGACCTGTAATAACTCACGTACTTGGAGCAATTCCTTTGGTTCATATTCCAAACAATAAAGGAACAACAAATCTGTTTGGTATCAACTCTTTTTAACCAAGTGATTTGAGTTCGACAAAAGGCTCTTCTGTTTATCTCAAATAAACTCATTTGTCAGGTTCTTAGATCTATCTTATCAACAACTACCAAAGTAATTGTTAAGATTTTGCAATCAATACTTTTAATCACAAAGAATTGTATTGATATCGATCTATACAACTAATCAATCCAATCTACCACAAGGATAAACCGATTATAGTTGGATCCTCTTTTACCGAAACAAGTATTGCGCACACCAAATATTATGAACCCAAATCAGAAATCTTCAAAGTCTTTTTTGTCTTCAAATCTTCTTTAATCTTAAATCAGCACCACCACACAATCAACTTGAATCTCTTGTAATCAATCACGCACAGAACGGAGTCTGTTAACAATGGATTATCACAAGACGTCTTTAGATCTACAAACAGTCTAAAGATCCCCGTCGAAACTTCGATCTAGTTTGAGTGAATCTTATATCAGAATAGAATATTCTTAAATATAAACAAACTAGGTGCAATCAAAGTTCAACCACCGTTAGTCAATCAAATCAATTAAAAACAAAAGATAAACCACAATTATCTATTTTCCCACCAACGATACTAATAGAGCTTCTCAATCCCAAAGAATTCTTTAAACTGAGCGGCCGTAAGAGATTTCTCCTAATTAGGTTACTTTCCTCTCTGAATAGGAAACTCCACCAGTAAAAACACAACTGAGGTAGTTTTGCTGTCTCTGAGGATTAGTTTTCTCGAAATGCAAACTTTGATATTTATAGACAAGGAAGTTTGGACACCAAAGAATTTCCAAAACCGAAAATATTCTCAAGATATGCAATATATTCCAAATTCGGTTTCCATAATTCCCGGAAATTCTTTGTCCAAATATTGACCGAAAATCTCTTAGAAAATTTCCAACTAGTAAATGCATATTACCAATTTTTATTTTTCCAAAAATAAAATTAACAGCCTTAAATAAAAGATTCTCAATTTATTTTTCGATATGGGATTTTTCCTTTAGCTATTAAGGAATATCTTTGAACAATAAAAGATAAGCGTTACTGCATATATTTAAAGTATATCGACATCTTTATTTTGTAAGTCCTCTTTCATACTTACAATCATGAAACCGATTTTACACACTTCCAAACAAGTTTAGAATTGGTTCATATGACTTTCAAGAACTACGTGATTGATCAAGAACACTCAATCACCAAACATGGGTTTCAAGGTTCTACCAAAAATAAGTTTCGGTTCTACCTCCATGTGGGTACTGGATTTGGTCACACTAGCTTTCCAAAAATTTGTTTGACTAGGTACTAGGATCGGTTCCTACATATATATGGTATCTAACTTGTACTTGTTGCACATGTCCATAGGATCGGTTCCCCTTTGCCTAAAAACGTGTTGCACATGTCCATAGGATCGGTTCCCCTTTCTATTAAAAACTTGCTACACCTCATACAAGGATCGATTCCCTTATAGGTTGCACCTCTTACTAGGATCGGTTCCCGTTTACCCAGAGTCGGTCATACCAATAACACTAAATCGATCATACCATCTCAGGTGATTACTTAAGATCGGTTTTACTAATAAAAGTCATACCAATACAAAAGTCAGGCCTTTGTGAATATTTTTACCAAGAACATAAACAAGTCATGAGCGGTTATACTAATCACACATATTGGTAATTCAAAAGATATGCAATGAATAACAATACCAATAAAACCTAGCGATTTCCCTTTCGATTCACAAAACAAGTTCATGAATTTACTTCCTTTAAACAAATGTAAAACATTGATTCATATGATGAAATCTTCTCCTTATACTCATACATAATAACAATAGCATTCAAACGATTATGTCGATGTCTTGTATACAAAGTTTAATGGTTAAGCAATAAACCTCGTATTGTATTCCTTAATACTATGTCTAACTAGAGTGTAATCATTCATGCTTCGCAGTTATGTTTTCAATATGCAAGACTTGAAAGATACGATAGGGAATGAAACAGTTCAAGTCAAATATCACTAACCTCAAGTGGAAGGATGATGTTGTCGTTGGATCTCCTTACTTCTTAACTTCTTCAAGTCTTCGCAATACTTGTAATGTCTCACATCCTAATACTTTCAAGCTAACCTATACGAAGTTGACTCTAGTACATAATCAAGCGACTATTTAAAATGAGTTTTGGCTCACTAAAATATGACAACCAAACTTGACATACCAACGCTTGGTGGGTTCAACGGAGCTATGCTCTAACACTTGGAATTGGTTTGGTTGTTCATAATTGTGCAGGTAATTATAAAGGAGTCAGAGGATATAACACAGATGAAGTACTAGATCATAAAAAATAGAGGTGGTTCAGGTGTAAAACAAATAAAGTTAGAGTAAGGGTATTTATCCAAGTTTGTGAGATCAACATCGCATGTAACTCGCCTATACAAACATAATGGTTTTTCGAGCATCGCTTCGCTCACAAAGAGAAGAGATAGGGTTGAATTTAGAGTAGGAAAGGTGATAAAGAGTGAGAAGTCATTGTGGTGATCTGATGCTAGGTGGTATCTTCGAACTGTGAATATCAAGTTCTTAGAATTTGTTGTAAACTACTACTTTGAGAGTTCTCTGACCTTGCTGAGAGATTACTTGGTATTTTTAAGATATTTTAAGATGATTTTGTATAGGTTGGGTTGCCTATTTATAGTAGTAATAGTAGCACATTGGTCTCCCCTAAGTAGCGAAAAATGTGTTAAAAATAGAATAACCGGACAGACTCAAAAAGATATAAAAATCATGGCAAAATCATTTCGACATTGCCTGGTATTTGTGGGTAAAAATGTTTTACTGAGTGAAAGGTAAAACGGTGGAGTATTTAGATGCTAGATGAAGCAAACTATCTAAACCCTTAAATAAATACACCGCACGGAAGTGCTTTGAATCCATGATCCCAACAAAAACTCAGGACCACTACATTCTTTTTTTTTTAAGCAAATAAGGAGATTTTATTGAAAACAAACAAAAGAAACAATATAACAGATAGCAACCAGAAAAAAATAGAAAACATACCTAATTCTTGCTTTCTAACGATACTAGCAATTATATTTGGTGGGTCATTTACCCAAAGTTGAAACCAAATACTAGTTCTAGCTAGCTTTGCAAGCTTGTCAACCGCATTATTGCAAGACCTTTTTTGGAAAAAAACTTGACAATACTCTAAACTCTAAAGGATATCTTGACATTTAGATATGATGTTCTGATCTTCCCATTTAAAACCTTCAAAACTACCATTGCGCGTAACTGCTAATGACATAATTACTATATCCTTCTACAAGTACTTTCTGGAAATGCATCTCTTTGATCCATTGTATAGCTTTAAGCAGGACCAAAGCTTCGGCTTGATTCACATCTCTGGCGATCTTGATGAGTATGTCATTGCTGCCAAGAATCCCCTGTAGAATCACGAGCAATTAAAGCAAACCTTGCATTAATATTCTGAGATAAAAAAGATGCATCAATGTTTATTCTTATCCAATTTTCAGGAGGTTTCTTCCAATTCTCCAGTTGATTAATGCGATTTCTATTCTGACCACTATTTTGATGACATGAGTGGCACTTGTTTATGCTATTTATATAAGAAATTATTCTATACATTATGTTCCTAGGATGAAATGATTTGTTCTCACAAATTTTTTCGTATCTAGCTTCCCAAAGATGCCACAAAATGTAAGCAACTAGACAAACAAGATTGTTGTAAGTATCCTCCGGAGATTTCTTATCATCGAATCAAAATATTATCCATTCCAAACATTGTTATGAATCAGGACCACTACATTCAGAATAGCCTGGGGCAATGCTATAAACAGTCTTGAGGAAGAATCACTTCACACTTTTGTTGTCACACTATCTCACACATTGGACATCTTTTTTGCGAATCAAAACCGAACCGTAACGGATTTGAAGTTAATATTTTGATTATGTGTTCCTCTTACCAAGTTCTACATGCCTACCAAAAATGAGCGCATTCCGAAATATAAAACCTCATAATCTACCGGTCTTAATTTCGACGGCCAGAAATCCGTTGATTTTCAACGGTTCATTTTCGAAGTAGTAAATGGTGGTGTTATATTTCTCGGAATATGCTCATTTTTGGTAAGAACACAGAGCTTTGTAATAGAAACATATTCCTAAAATATTAGCTTTAAATACATTACCGATTTGGTTTTTATCCGCGAAAAAGACGGCCAACATGTGAGATAGCGTGATAATAAAAGTGTGAGAGGATCACTACTCAACAATCTTTTATTAAATACTAGGGATATGGTTCGAGACATTCCAATGCTTTAACAGTGGGAAGTACTTGTAAACATTTACAAAAATTAACAAATAGAGTGACATTTTTTATCCATTGTATAAAATAAGGTTAACAAATTTGATAAACAATTTGATACAATCAATTGAATTACATTAGTAATTAAAAATTCACAAAATTACAAATTCAAATTCTTGGTTAATTAATTATTCTTAGGTTTAATCAAATCATTTTAGTTATTGCTTCCATCCTCCCAAGTAGTTTGCTTTATCATCTCCTTTGGCATCCTGCAGTAAACAAAGCAGCCATTCTTAACTTCAACCACCATTGCAACTTGCAAGTTACACTGCAATGAAACAAATTAAAGATATTCATATACGTATCTGCATTGATCCGTACCTTTCGGGTGAATGAAATGCCGACTCGAATTTCTCCATAATAGGTTTTGTTGTGTAGAACAACACGATATTTGCTAGTTCTGATTTCAGATGTTCCATTCTCTACGCCTAATGATAAGATATCCGTCACGTAAATCCTGTAACCATAATATAGACAATATGACAATGTTAATTATCTGTAGTCAAAATGTTTGTTAGTAAGAATATTTCATTAAATGATGGACTTGGAGAGATTAGAAGTACGAGGTAGGAAAAAAAACACTTACGTCGATTCACCTACGAAGTCATCCCTGCTGAACCTATCTTTGTCCATGATGGTGAGATTGAGTTTATACTGATGATGTTCATCTCTAATATTATCCGGATATTCCACATCAAATGTAAATTTTTCGTTCCACAGGGGTGCTTTTCCATCGTCTGCATTTTTCGAGACATGTCAAATTGTGTAACCTTCATATAGCATACATCACTAGTTAAATGAACAAACATTTCTTCAATATACATACCACGAGCAACGGTACTCTTTCGCTTCTGATTACCGAATTCAATTATAACATAAGGGTCCATTTTACCTGCAACATAACAAGATTATACATATTCAAGATCTTTAGTTTTAAGATACGAAGAGTAATCAAGCATAACACTATATGAGATACGAAGACGTACCAATAAAATCGGTGTCTTTGAGTTTAGAAGCATCGACGAGCAAAACTTCTAGTGTGCCTCTAGTCATCTCTATCTCTTCTTTTCTACGTATATTTTGCAAGGTAACTATATGCTTAAAGTTTAGCTCAAACAAATGAATCAAGGCTGCTCTCTAATGGAGTTTCTATTCCAGGGAGTTCCAACTACTTCTGTTTTGAACTGCCAATGCTTATTGTGTTTGAATCAAAGCTCAAAGGAGTTTTAGTGAACGTTATTGCTGATGAGTAATTGAATTGTCTTGGCTTCTTCTGTCTCTGTGTTTATATATATGCTACTAGTTTGCAGGAGTGGGACGGATTCGTTACTTCGTTCGTGGTGGCTTTAGTTTGAATTTTATAACTTCTTTATTTGGGGAAGTTTCTTGGTCAAACTGTAACGACAGAGACCTGGTTCATTTATTAACTACTCGTCAATGTTGAACAAGTCATGAGCCTATTATAGTCTATGACCGTATTATTCACGTAAGACTTCTAACGAGACTGTCTATGGCTAAAATCCATCCAAGGAATGGCCTTAAAAATACATAATTTCAACACTGTCGAGAAACTACAAACAGAGACTTTATAATCCAAGTCCAAAGCTAAGGTCTGCCGGGAGAGCCTCGAAGATTTAAAACATTCGATGAAATTATTTCATTTTATATGAATTTCAAACCAAAACTCATAAAGGGAATAGTGTCAAAGCTAAGGATGACATCCAAAAATCATGTTTTGTGAAAACCACTTGCAGTGCGTGTATCATTTTTTATTTTAGTGCGTAAGTATCTGTTTAAATTTTCCAAGTACAAGTGTTCCGTATTTGCCAAGGCCTATAAGCATCTCGTTCATTTGTTTTTCTTTTCCAAAAGGCAGCTAAAAGCAAATGATTAGCTCGGTCCGACAAATCCAAGCCGCCGCCGCCCATACATTAAATTTGAAAGACGCGCCACCGTGATTAATATTATTTTATCACTTTGTCTTTACGGTTTCGTGTTTGTCGTCTTGAGGTAGCGAGGATTGCCAATCCGTGATCTATTTTTTTTTGATGGAAAATAGATCTTATTCATATATATCAAAAAAGTTGGTTAATTAGCCCTTTAATACAAGCAAATAATGACAACTTTTTAAATAGAACGCGCAATTAGGGATACATATATTAATTGGGGATATAGCTACAGGACAAAAACGGTGTCCCAATAGCAATTCTGGGTGACCCCCTATGTAATTATTTTTTTAATTCCTAATCTAGCCCTCACTAATCATGTTTAGTGGTTAATAATAATTAGTAAATTCTTAAGTATTTGGGGGATAGATTAGTGTGTGTTTTTATTTTAATTTGTGTGAGTGAGGAGTAGAAGGAGAGGAAAAAAAATATTTGGAATTTTTTTTTTTTTAAATGGAAGATGATTGTGATGAGAGAATTGTTGCTAAGAGGTTGAAAATTTGATTTTTCTTTTCTTTGAATCCACCATTGTTGCAGCTGAAAAAGCTCGGTGCCGGCAATTGTTGGAAATTTTCATAAATTGTTTGCCACTATCCGGGGGTAGTCTCGTTACACATTTTTTCAGGTTTTGAGTTCAAAACCTTTTTTTTTTTGTTATAATCAGTCCACTTCCGACACAGTTATCTAATTTTCGAGCATGCCGGAACTACTTCCGGCATCGTTTTGGCTTAAATTTCTATGCCGGAACATGAAGAAAAGTATCCAGAAGATTGATTTTTTTTTCACTTGACTATCGGCATGGATAGTCTAATTTTCGAGCATGCCGGAACTCAGTACCGGCGTGGTATTCATCTTAAATAACCATGCCGGAACTCAGTACCAGCGTGGTCTTCATCCTAAATAGTCATGCCGGAACTCAGTACCGGCGTGGTCTTCATCCTAAATAACCATGCCGGTACTGAGGAACCCAGTATCGGCATGGTCTTCATCATAAATAATCATGCCGGAACTCAGTACCGGCATGGTTTACATCACTTCCGGCGTGGTCTTCATCCCTACCGAATGTAAAAAAAAAAAAAAAAAGTTAGAAATGGGGGATATATGTTTTGGTTGAAGAACGATGAAGAAAAAAAAATCAGAGAAGGAACGGTTGAAGAACGATGAAGAAAAAAAAATCGAAAACCTAAACCTAAAGGATTGCCGGAACTAGTGTTAGAAATGGGGGATATATGTTTTGGTTTTTGATTTTAATGTTTTAGGGGAAAGGGTATAACAGTATTTTCATTAAAAAATCTAATTAACCAAAGGGTATTTTAGTACTTTCATATCAATTGGTCACCCCTTAGCCGAAATCATGGGGTGGGGGAAGTAATCAATATCTCCCAATTAATAAATGTATCCCAAAATTGCGCGTTCTTTAAATAACCATATATTCAAAATTCAAAGTTTTAATATCCTCCACGGATATTCTTCTCAAGTTTGAAAAAAATATCTAATACTTAAGTTGCTATTATGACCCTGGAGAGAAAATGTAAAAACCATTTTATTTTTTTTGAAACCTCGTTAAAAACGGATCTGATATCTTATGTCACAAGGGAGAAAAAGAACACGAGATTCAATCACCACTGAAGATATCCTTGAAGGTCTTAAATCATCGTCGTTTTAATTAGGGATCAATTCAAAGGCTATTATCCTCCCATATTCTAAACGGTAAGTTCGATTTCTAGGTTTTATATTTCGATTTTGACTCAAAATTAGGTATTCAATTTGATTTTAAGTTTGATCTACTCGTTGATTCGGTATAACTATAAGATATATTATTATATGATCTCATTCATCGCATCATGATGTTTGATTTTTGTTTTCAATACTAAATTATGATTTGGCGTCGTTTTTGTTCGTAGTTTTCTGAATCTAGGGTTTTCTAAATCTAAACATATTAATCTTAGTTTGTTTTAGGTTAAGTTTGCTTCAATTGAACTATGTATGCAGTGATAATCTCATTGTCAATAGTTCAAATTTTGTTTATGAATTTGTTTAATATTTCTATGTTGTTGTTGTTTAACTTTCTTACGTTGTAATTCAATTTTGTTGATTTCGGATGGATTTCGAAATCGTTTGTGTAGTAATCCACTCCACATATTCATACTCTTGCAAGCTTAGTATTGAGTCAGCACTTGAATGCTTCAAATCTAGTGTTTGTTCTACATGGAAGCATCTGTCACCAGATTCAATTGATTTTATATGTGATGGAGGTACTGGACAGAGTATGGATGTTAATACAGATATGAAGCTTCAGTGGATGATTTCATTGTGTTTCGTTAAGCAGAAAAATTGTTTGGTGTTCAATCTTCAATTTGGTAAAGAACCTTCATTGATGCATTTGATTTTATCGGAATATCCACTAAATTTAACCGTTCCCATTAATGCTCTGGCCTCTTGTGCGACAACAGTATCTACTAAACGCGTACCTGCTAATGCTTGCGGTACGGTACCTGCTAAAGTTATGATCTCTGGTGGCGTACCTGCTAAAAGAGTGATTAGTTATGGTTCATCATCTGATCATCATGCATACAATGGAATAGTAGAGACTAAGAAAGGTAACAAGTATGCTAAATAGGAATTTCTTATAACTGGGGTTGGCCAAGAGTTCAGGGGTGGACGTGATGAACTTGGCCTTGCAGTACAAAAGTGTAATCATTTTTTGGGTCGAAAGATTAGTGTTGTGAAAAGTGATCAGAGGAGATATATGGTGGAGTGTCTTTATAAAGAACATGGTTGTAACTGGAGATTTCATGCATCGTCAATGACTTACGGTGAGAAGAATGATTTTGTACTTCGAAGCTACAGCGGTGAGCATACTTATTGTGCCGGTTATAGGAATAAAACTAGAGACGCTCTCATTACACGTGCCCTTCTCAAGAGTTTGATATTTGAACAAATTAAAAAAAAAAAAAAACAAGAAACCTCGTAATATCATCGCTGATTTCAAGAGTGATTATTTCTTAAATTTGAGTTACGATCAAGCTCATGATGGAAACAAATAATGATTAAAAGAATTATACGGGGAGGAGGCTGATTTTTATAATGAGTTGAAGTGGTTCTGTGATGTTGTGAAGGAAATGAACCCTGGTAGCATAGATAATTTGGTTTTGGATGATGCAACAAAAAAATTTAAGAGCTTCTTTCTAGCCTTTGAATCTTACATATTCGGTTTTGATTATTATCGGGCGGTGATCTTATTGGAAGAAACTTTCTTAAACAACAAGTTCATGGGATTCCTTATGTCAACTACTGGGAAAAATGATAATCAAGGTTTGTTTTAAGATTTATTGATAGCATAATTCATATCATCTGAACATTATCTATTAGTTTTTCACGAGATGCACTCAGGTGCAACCTGTGCTTTTATCGGTGTTTTTATATTCTTGTCAGTATTTTTACCATATGCACTCGTGTGCAACCCATGTTTTAATATTTGTGTCAGTTTGTTGATGAGTGCACTCAGGTGCAACCTGTGCTTTTTTCCATTTAATCATGGATGTGTGTGTTTTTCGTAGGAATTTTTCCTCTGTCTTGTGGTATTGTATCCGGGGATAATGTTGATAATTAATGTTGGTTCTATGACAAGTTAAAGTCTATATTGAGGACTTCTCGCCCGATAACCTTTATCTCAGATCGCCATGATGGACTTGTTTATGGGATTCCCGATATCTTCCCTCAGTCATACCATGGTTACTGAACAACGTTCGTACACAGATTAGGAAGAAGAAGGAGGATTATCATACAATATTGAATATTTCATTCAGAGTTTCCATTCATCAAACCATTAAAGGGTTTTGTGGCGATATGGATAATTTGAAGGAGATGGGTTGTGATGGTCTTCATGAATACTTGAGTGATCTTCCTGTAGAATGCTGGTCAACAACACATTGTAAATGATAAAGATTTGGAGATATGTGTTCAAATATTGTTGAATCGTTCAACTCTTGGGTCACTTATGCGAAGATTTTTCCTGTTGCTACTTTAGTGAACGAGATTCGTATCAAGATCATGGATCAGATGAATAAGAGGCGACGGAAAGGTGCGACATATTCAGGGTTTTTCTGTCCAAGGATTGAAAAAATAATAATCAAAAGTATATTCATGATGGTGGAAATTTGACAACTACCAAGTATGACGACCTTATTTTTAAAGTACAATGTAAACATTCATTTGAGGTTGATCTGAATAAGTGGCATTGCAGCTGTAACAAGTGGTTTACCGATCAATTTCCCTGTGATCATGCCATTCAGTGTATGATTCATCTAATCTCTCCATCTATGAGTTTCTGAATCCGTTTTTTAGCATCAGTTTCTTCCAAGCTTCATATACGCAATCTATCAATCTCATTCCTAGTTATAACAAGTCAAAAATGGTAGATATGGTGCTTCCATCTGATGTAAATGAGAAGAAACAGGGTAGTAAACAGGAAAAAATGATTCCTAACACTGGCTCTATCTTCACAAGAGTTATTCGGCGCGTGAACTTCCATATTAGGGCAGGCATAATAGAACCAAATATCCCCATCCCCATGCCAAGAAGCATCATCTTCTACCCCCTGGTTGAGATCAATCTCTTCCTTTCTTATCTTTCTATATAACCTGGTTGCATTTTAGAGTAATTAATACTCATTGATACTCGTTCATTATTCTTTAATATTTTTGCTACAATCATTGATATAAATTTTAATGTAGTTTTTTTATGATTGCGAGATGCTTCTTCAGTTATTATATGTGTTTTGTCCAGTTATTTTGTACATGCAGGAAGTTGGTTATTCGTCAAGAATTTTTGGTTTTTTCTGAGTTGCACCTGGGTGCATAATGCACAGTCTGACATGAAATTACATTTTGGAACGTTGCACCTAGGTGTTCAAGCAACCAACACTGCAACGATGAGAAGAATATTTCCTAATGTTGATAGGTAAAGATGATATAGGTCCTACATGTCCTAGTCACAACAATGTCAACACCTTTTCTTAGAATAATATGAGGGAGATCTTGCTTTCCATTGTACTATGTCCTTCCATTATCGCCATTCCTCCCCACAACCTTCTATTTCTCTATTAATTTCTCCATTGTCCTTCCCACTCCATGGATATGCTCTTTTGGGCTTGGGATCTAGTCCCCATGTTAGATAATGGGTTTTCCCTTTCTCTAGAGACCCCTATCCCTATTAAGGGATATCCATTTTCATGTATCAACATTAATTAGTCCCTTGACTATTGGGTTAACTGCCAAATAACCCCGACAGTCACTCTGAGCTTCTCCCCAGGTCCACCTCTTCTTAACTTTAGTTACGAGCCCCTAATGAGTTATTACTTAACAGGTGGTTGGCGGGTTGGCGGTTCCGTTACATGCATTGGTAGAGGTGTGTGGTTAATGCGCCATTTATTTACGAATCTGTCTATAAATAGGTGGCTGGTGATTCTTGTGGTTATTTCCCACAGTTGTTTCACTCGGAGTTTTTACCTCTTTATCATTAGTCACTTCCTCTCTTGTTAATATCTTGTCAAATGACGAGTCTTCTTCATGGTTCCGTCCACGTTGGCCAATCGGATGTGCATATCAACTTGTAGCCTTTGTTATTATATTATTAGCCGACCAGATGCGCAGAGCAACCCGTGACATTTTGTAAGTTTGTATGTCAGCCGACCGGATGCACAGAGTAACCTGTGGCCTTTTGTAAATTTGTATATCATCCGACCGGATGGCAGAGCAACCAGTAACCTTTTGTAAATTTGTATAACAGCCGATCGGATGTGCGGAGCAACCCGTAGCCTTTGGTATTGTATCGTTATCCGACCGGATGCATAGAGAAACTTGTATGCTTTTGTAAATTTGTATGTCAGCCGACTGAATGTGCAGAGAAACCCATAGCCTTTTTTAAAATTTATATGTCATCCAACCGGATGTGAAGAGAAACCCATAGCCTTTTGTAAATTTGTCATCCGATCGGATGCGCGGAGCAACACGTAGCCTTTTGAAAATTTGTATGTCAGCCGACAGGATGCGCGGAACAACCCGTATCCTTTTATAAATTTGTATGTCAGCCGACCGGATACGCGGAGCAACCCGTAGCCTTTTGTAGATTTGAATAATCGTTATTTTGTCATTTGAAACCTTCTTTTATTACGTGTAGTAATCGCTCGTACATCAACCTAAATTGAACTTATGCATAAAAGCTCTTAAGCCATTTGTCGGTTATAGGATATTTGCCTTTTGACCCATTCATACGCCTTAGCTTGTAGTATCCGCTTTCGGTTGCTTTCCTAACTCTGAACGAACCTTTCCAGTTTGCTGTGAATTTTCCTGCACATACGTTACTCTGCACGTGCATAGCAATTTTCAGAACTAGATCGTCAGTCCTGAAGGTTCTTTTTGTGACACTTTGGTTGTAGTAGTTGGCCGTGCATTTCCTATAGGCATCTGCAAAGCGTTCAGCGCTATCTCTCATTTCCTCTATTGTATCGAGGTAAGAAAAGCGGATTACTTCATCCGGAGTGGTGCGGCTAACCATTTCCACCCTTTCCGATTAAATTGCTAGTTTGGTAGGACGATATCCTCCCCGTATACTAAAGAGTAGGGTGATGCTCCTGTTGAGCTACTTAGAATGCAAGTGTAGTTGATTGCATCATCCTCTGTGATGATCATGCACTGTTCTTCTCAGGATGTGGAGGAGGGTCTTATTGGTGGATTCCTCTTGTCCATTTCCTTAGGGGTAGTACGCAGTCGACGTATGCAGCCTCGTGTTATACTATCGTAGTAGGTCTATTACATCCTTATTCACGAATGACTTGGCATTGTCCACTATGATTATCACTGGTGCGCCAAACCGACATATAATTTGTTCTTTGATAAATGTGGATAATAGCTGGGCGAGGCCAGGTATAAAATTCCTTATGTAGAATATCCTTCCCGATGAATGCATGTAACTATTTAACATTCGTTGGCGGTGCCATGGTTGTAATGGATTCAATCTTGTCTGGATCCATTTGGATACCTTCATTCATTACTACAAAACCCAAGAACTTACTGGACACAACTCCAAACGCGCACTTGAGGAGGTTCATTTAAAGCTTGAGTTTACGACATCGTTCAAAGATTGTCCTCTTGTGTGCCACATGGTCTTCTGGGACCCGCGATTTGACCACTATATCGTCTACATATACCTATATCTTCTGGTGGAATAAGTTATGAAAGATCGATGTCATGACGCATTAGTACATGGCGCCTGCATTTTTTAAATCGAAAGGCGTCACAACGTAGTAAAAATTCTCATATGGAGTTTGGAAGGCGGTTTTGGTTGCGTTTACGGCCGCCATATTTATTTGATTATATCCTCTGAAAAAAATCCATGAATGAGAATATTTTTTTACCCGGTTGCATCAACCGTCATATCGATGTTGGGTAGTGGAAAATCGTCCTTAGGGCCCGCCCTATTTAAGTCTCGGTAATCCACACAACAACTAATCTTTCTCCTTTTCTTTGTTATAATTACGGTGTTCGCGAGACAAGTTGGGTGTTGGGAGGCTTAATGAATTTGGCCTCCATCAAGCACTTCACTCTTCCTTAATCACGAGATCCATTGCTCGGGGGAACTCATGACTCATTTTCTTTACTGGTCTGAATTCAGGCGATACACCCAAATTGTGAGCGACAAGACTTCTGTCGAGTCCTGACATCTAGTCATATTTGAAGGCGAACACATCTTTATACTCTCGGGGCAGCCCTATCAATGCTTCTCTTTCGTCCTTGTTCAAGCTCTTAATGGTTTTTGGAAAAACTTTGGTTAAAGGATAATCGACTCTAGTACGCAACTAGTAACACACATAAGTGTGGGGATTAGGTTTCCCAGATGCTAGAGTTCTCCCTTGTATAGTCTTTCAAATCAGGGTTGTTTACAATCAAATATAAGATAACTTAGTAACAAAGCATTCAATATTCACCGTTAGATGAAACCTTAATTTAATATTCAAGCTAAGTCTGCTTAGAAAATAAGCAATCTATCCACCGTTAGATGGTCTCAGCTTATTACACACAAATGAAATATACTTTCATTTAGAAATTACCGTACCTAAACGTGTATATTGAGTTGGCTCAATAATAGTTAACCGAATTTAGCCACATGAACACTTTTATTTTAAGCATATTCATATAACACTTCTATATCAAATATGATGATCAATCAATCATGAAATATAATCAAATGAATCTAATTGTGTTTCAAATAGAGTTGTTTAGTTATTCACCATTTCATAGAAATATTTATGAACCAATTGAATCAGAATCAGTTTGATTTGTAATTGTACAAAGTACTTATACAAGAATCAATTCATGAACATTAAGCCACGGTTTGCAAAGATTGTATTCCTTATATCATAAATGTTTTAGTTCATTAGTATGAAGAACATACATGACCGATTCTAGAATATAACCACTGAGTTTGCAAACCAGGTATGTGGACAACAATTCCAGATCTTGGCCTTCACCAGCCGTTTGCAAACCCGGTTCGCGAACAACTGTTACGGACCCAACTCAGGTAAACCCGTTCGCATACTAGGTACGCAAACAAGAGTTCTGGACCTTCTCAGGTAAATCCGTTCGCATACTAGGTACGTAAACAAGAGTTCCGGACATGATCATCACAATACAATTCACATGCTAGGTATGCATACCATGTTGTATCCAGACATAGTTAATTGTTCTAAACTCTCATTTCAATTATTGAAACAACCTTAGAAGACGAAAATGGTCGTCTCACACATACCATTAGCTTTGAAGTAACTTTTAAGTGATCTAATAATTAATACGAAACTTCCCAAGCTAACATCAAATGAATGTCTCACACAAATCATATAAGATATATTCAAGGTAATTTTCACATGATCATCTTTTGACTTAATATTTAGTTTCCAACAAATAAATTGCTTCCAACTAAACTTGTCAAGAATGCGATGAACATAGCTAAAGCAAAATCTTCCAACACATATTTTGAGAAATAGATAAGAGAGATAAACTTGGCTCGAAATACCGTGTATAATGCAAAAGTATATATAAATATATGACTTGGTCTCTTTAGAATATAGAATAAAATAATCTTCTAAGTGATAGATAAGTTTTAGTTTCCACATACCTTTTGTTGATGAAGTTCCTCCAAGCTCTTCAGTAGATCTTCGTCTTCAATTGTTGAACGTATCTATAAGTAATCTACACATTCTATCATAATCCGAGACATAGCTATAAGTATACTAGAAATCAAGTATATAGTTTTGATCAACTAAACTTGACAGATAAGCTTGAGATAGAAACGCTTGCGAGTTCGACCGAGCAGTGCTCTAACAACATAAACTAAGGGAATAAATTGTGCGGAGTCTTGCTGGGATTCAAGAGGCATAAGGATCGCGACTGTAACTGAATTGCTGGGAGGGTTTAATTCAGTCTCAACTACATTTCAGTCCGAAGTTAATTGGTAGTACGCTAGTATCTGTAGCGGCTTAATATAGTTTGGTGTTCAATCTGGACTAGGTCCCGTGGTTTTTCTGCATTTGTGATTTCCTCGTTAACAAAACTTCTTGTGTCTGTATTATTATTTTTTCCGCATTATATTGTTTATCTTTATAATTGAAATATCACAGGTTGTGCGTTAATCAATCAAAGTAGATACATCCATCCTTGTTTGTTTGATGCGACTTGATTAATACTTGGAAATTGATCTTTGGAATCACCAAGTAATCTCACATGAAAATCAGGTTTACCTACTTGCCTCTGTAAACTTTTTGATTGTCTGAGAAAGAGATATAACACTGAATATTCTTTCTTGATTGAGATTCATTAAGTTGAACTCTTAAAATTATATCTAAGTTTGTCCATACATATTTCCCAAGAAAAAGTTGGTGGTGTATTTTCGTACCCCTGCGTTTTCAATTGGTATTAGAGAATGCAAACATTTCATCTTCATAATCAAATGTACTTAATAATTTTGTATGATTTCTGACACAACATTTCATTCCATATATATATATTAAATTCCTTCACACCAAACATTAATCAATTGATGTCCTAGGTAGAAAATGATAAATTCAAGCCTCCAAAGTAAGTAAACATTAACTAGCCATTCGAAAACAGTTTAGCATTTTTGATACAAAATTGTTTGGTAAAAAAATTTCAAATGGACCAAACTTAGGATAATATCTATTGCTACTCAATTATAAACAGGAAAAGAAAACAAATATTAACAAAATTATTCTGAATTATAACATTATTATCCTGATTGACCCTGATGGATGCAGAAAAATCATAAAACATAAATTTGATACGTGCCTGTTTCTAGAGACCTTACAAAAATATAACAGTTCTAACCTAAAATTTAAAGGGAAAAATATGGTTTGGTCCTTTTATAGGTGGTCCCATGTCTATTTGGTCCTTTCAGAAATCACATTTTCCATTTGATCCATAATTATTAAAATATCTAAAGTAATCCTTCTCTCTCTTATTTTTTCCTCTCACGTGAATGGTTTCTCTCTCTTGTTTATTTTCTTTACTAATTTCTCTCTCATTCTTACCTTAATATTTAAAAGTTTAAAAATTAAATATCTCTCAAAATATATGTCAAAAATTAATAAATTTTATATATTCGGAAAGCTCTTGACGATAGCTTTCCAAAGAGTACCATTGTCGCTATGTTTCAGAGCTTTTAAAAAAAATCGGTATAAAGTTCATTCCGAGAATGAAAAAAACAGACTTCATTTGAAGATGAAGATGAAGATGTTGATGTTTTTATATGGACTTCATTCCATAAATGAAGTCTGTTTTTTTAGGCTTTTTATATGGACTTCATTTCTGGAATGAAGTCTGTCTTTTTCATGTTTTTATATGGACTTCATTCCATAAATGAAGTTTGTTTGTATATATTTTATATGGACCTCATTTTTGGAATGAAGTATGTTTGTATATGTTTTATATGGACTTCATTTTTGGAATGAAGTCTGTTTTTTTTTCCAGGTTTTATATGGACTTCATTCTAGAAATGAAGTCTGTTTGTATATGTTTTATATGGACTTCATTTCTGGAATGAAGTATGTTTTTTTTTCAGGTTTTTATATGGACTTCATTCCAGAATATAATAGTTCATCAAAGTAGTTCATTTTGTAGAATGAACTCCTATAATATTTCATTTTATAGCTAAAAAATAAGGAAAAAAATTAAAAGCTCCAAAACATAGCGACAATGGTACTCGTAGGAAAGCTATCGTCGAGGGTTTCCGAATATATAAAATTTATCATTTTTAGACATATAGTTCAAAAGATATTTAAGTTTTAAGTTTTATTTATTTATTTTTATTAAGAGAGAGAAAAAAACAAAGGAATGTGACATCACCTTAAGACCATATTATTATTTTCTAGGACCAAACAATAATATAAGGGCATTTTTGCCACTACAAGATGACATTTACATCGTCCATGACATCACCCTAGGAACAAACTATACTTTTTAGGACTAAATAATAATTTATAGTGGGAATGTTACTTATGCCCCTACTATCCATGGGTCATGCACAAACACCCTTATGGGGTCTTTAATAATACCCCTGATGGCAGAATCGAAATTATCTATAAAAAATAATTAATATAATTCCAGTTTTAACCTTCCTACCTTCTATTTTTGATTTCTTCTTCATTATTCACGATCATAAAAACCATTTTCATTTTTCACGTCTGAGAAAAACAGGAAGCCTTCGCCACCACAACCAACGCTACCAACACCACCATCATCTCCATCGCCGTCAACGCCACCAATAGTACCATTATTATCGAAATAGATCGATCAGAATTTTGAAAGGGGATCAAGAACAAATTAACTGAGTAGATCTGAATCTGAAGTTGTTGTTGAATGAATCGAGATGAAATTGAAAATAATATTGTTAATATTAGGGTTTGAGTTGAAGTTGCAGTCGGAAGGGAGATGGAAGTGAAGTTTCAGGTAATTTTTTAATTCGTTGATTTGCTTGTTTGAACCATTGATTTTGATTTCGTGTTGATTTTGATTTGAAGATTCAGATTCAGTCACGAGATTTAGATTTCGTGTTGATTTTGGTTGATTTAGTTATTCTTCCTCTACTGATTTCAAACCAGCTTCATAGATTAATTTTATTTTTGGTTTTCAATTTGGTAATTTCGAATTGAAATTCAGATTTCATGTGGATTTGAGTTGAAGATTAGATGGTGGAAGTTGTGGTTGTGTAATGGTGGTGGATGGTGTTGTTGTAGCGTTGGTGGTGGAAGTTTTAACAATGATGCTTTGGTGAATGTTAAACAGAGAAGATGAAATTGAAGAACTGAGATTGCATGTGGTATGAAGAGATGTTTGTGTTTAAATGGTTAATGTAGTGGTTGTATGTGAGATTGCAGGTGGTATGAAGAGATGATTGTGTTTTATGGGTGGTTGTTGGTGGTGCTGTAATTGGAGTTTGGTGGCAGCGGATATGGAGGTGGTTAGTGAAGATGCAGGTGATGTTGTGAATTTGTGTTGATGTTGTGCAAGGAACTGAAATTGCAGTCATATTGCAGATGAAGGAATTGATATTAGAAGGCAATGGTTGTGGTTTTGAGCTAATTTAATGCAGGAAATTGCTTTGCAGGTTACCTAAGTTCAGGTGGTCAAGAAGGTGCAGTTTTGTAGCTGTGTGTTGCTTTTAAGGGTAGCTATTGCAGGTGATGTTGCAGGTGGTCTGAGCTACATAAAGTTGTGCATTGCAGGGAAGTGATATCTACAGCTGGAGTTGAGGCTATGTTGGTTGGATTCAGTGGTAAAGCAATGGGGGTATTGAGCTGATGGAGAGATTCAGATGGAAGAAATGACTAGCTAGCTATGGCACTGTGTTGGTGTTTGAGCTGTTATGAAGCAGAGATGAAGCTACAGTTCAGGTGGAATAGGTACTGAGATTACAGGGAAGCTGGAATGCATTTGTGGTGCCAAGCTTGGAGGTTGCAGGGAGGCTACTTTACTGCAACTTAGTTGGCTAAATTTCAGATATACTCTCTCTTGAAGCCATTATCGATTCAGTTAATTTTATTTTGCTTGAATAGTGTGATATTGAACAGTAGAAACATCGAAAATAGCTCCATTCCGATGGTGTGATATTCAACTTGACCAAGTTGTTTCTACTATTTGGAGACAACTTATGCTAGTTGCTTCCAACTTTGAAGACAACTTGACCAAGTTGCTTTCACTTTTTGGAGGCAACTTGTGCTAGTTGCTTCCAGATTGGAGGCAACTTGACCAAGTTGCTTTCACCTTTTGGAGGAAACTTGAGTTAGTTGCTTTCACTTTTGGAGGCAACTTGTGCTAGTTGCTTCCAGATTGGAGGCAACTTGAGCTAGTTGCTTTCACCTTTTGGAGGCAACTTGAGCTAGTTGATTCCATTTCGGAGGAAACTTGGTTATGTTTTTGAGATCGTTGACGAATTTGTGGTGCAATGGTAACACAGGGTTGTGTTGATTTGCTGATGATGGTTGTGTTGTTGATGCTCATGATTTAAAGTCAAGAGGATAGATGAATGCTTAGGAACTTGAGCATGAACTCAATATGTATCCAGGCAGTGAAAGCATAACAAGAAGTTGTTACTGCTTGTGTGTTGTTGATGGTATTTGAGTAGGGGCATGGAAGTGACTGCAGTTATTGGCTCATGTTGCAAGTGTGCATAAACGGTTGTGGTCATGAAGTTGTTACAGGTAGAGTTGCAGTAGCAGAGATGGATGGTGTGGTGTTGTATGGTAGCTGTTTCAATTGTTGGTTGAACACTGATGGGGTGGCGAATCTGTGGTGCAATGGTAGCACAACTGACTATATGTCAGAAGATGTGTGTTCGATTCACACTAGGTTCACTTATTTGTGTATAATTTTTATTTTTTTTAGAGACAACTTGTGCAAGTTGCCTCCATATATGGAGACAACTTAGGCTAGTTGCTTTCACTTGTAGAAGACAACTTGAGCTAGTTGCTTTCACTTGTTGAATACAACTTGAGCTAGTTGCCTATGATGTGGACACAACTTCAGCAAGTTGACTCCACATGGTGGTGGTGGTTGGCGGCGGCGATGGTGGTTGACGGTGGTGATGGTTGTTGGCGGCGGCGGGTAACGGTTGTTGGCGGCGGTGGTGGAAGTGGACAGTGGTGGTGTTGGTCAGTGGTGGTGGTGGTGGACAGTGGTGGTGGTTGGCGGTGGTGGACAATGGTGGTGGTGGTCGGTAGTGGTGGTCGGTGGTGGTCGTGGTCGGTGGTGGTGGTGGTGGTCGGTGGTGGGAAGCGGTGGACAGTGGTGTTGGTTGGCGGTGGACAGTGGTGTGAGCATTAGATATTTTTTATTTTTTTTGAATAGTGGTAATGGTGGTGGTTTTGTATATACATTATATAAAAGAGGGTATTTTAGTAATATATTAGGCTTAGGGGTATTTGTATAAGTTGATAAGGGTATTTTAGAAGGGGCTCTATAATAAGGGTATTTAAATAATGTTCCCTAATTTATATTACCAAATAGGACCAAACAGACAATTGACTAGGTCAATTGGACTAGACTCTCTCTAATATATTTTTTCTAGGACCATATGGTATTTACTACAAATTTAAAATAATTATAACACTTTTCAATCTTGCCAATATTCAATGGGAATTCACAAATATCACTAATTTTTATCATCCAGGTATCTCAAGTGTCTTGAGCACACCCTAGTTAGTAATTCTCCGAATCATTCCCGAATGATTCCCGAACGTATCCGAACTGACCGAATCCGAATGATATTTCCGAACTATTTGAACTCCGAACCTAGTTCCCAGATTATATGGACCTCACGAATGATTCGCGAACGTATCCGAACTAACCGAATCCGAATGATATTTCCGAACTAGAACTTCGAACCTAGTTCGCACCCAACCTCGCTCTCCCATAAGTAATTCTACGATCAGAGTTTTTTGTTTGGTTTTTTGTTTGATTTTGAATATACTTTATATTTAAATACAATTATTGATTAAATTTTTATTGATAGTTGTTTAACCAGTGTTTTATGTGTTAATTTTTGTTTAAAAATCTATAAACTCGTTTTATAATACATTTATGCGATTAAACTGTTTACTTCTTGTTAAATAATCACGCTAAAATGTTTTTTTCATCTTATAAATCATATACAAATAAAATTAGTCTCGTAATAAGATCATAATACTTATCAATTTATCATTTATGTAATCCGAATTTTAAGTGCCGAACTCACATTTATAAAACGAATATACACGTATGCCGTTCGAACTCATCATCGTCCAACAACGAACCGTTGACCGGATTTTTGACCCCAATCCGACCTATCCGAATCCGTATAATTCTCGTACGTATGCTGTCCCGAACTACTACCCGTACCCCGAATTGCTAACTAGGGAGCACACGTGACTATAAATCTTGGTGAATTCTATGCTTTCCAATTATTATAAATATAAATACGATTCATTGAAAGGTAGTTATCTAAGACAGATGATCGTACCTAAGTATGTTTACCTTATCCTTTGTTTCCGAGCTTCTATAAATGACCGTACTCTATTATTTTCCTCTATTATCTACTCTGCTCTTCAGAGCCGTCCTTAATACGTACTAGGTCTAGGGATAACATAATTTAGAGCATAGTTTTTGTACTTTTTTACCAATATGTCTATAAATCAAACAAGAATGGAAAATAAGAACTCATAAACATTAGAATTTCCAGTATATTTATAATAATAAAAACTAAATCACGATTGCAAGTAAGAAACTCAATGAATGAAAATGTAGAAAAACAAAGGATTATCAAATACCATTACAAATTTACAAAATATATGGAGTATTTTAAACTTTGAAATGCAAAAATATCACATTAGTCACATATATTTTATAAATATATAAAATTACCATATGAATTACACATGAGAAACATGAAATCTTAAAAGACTTATATCGTGTAAGTTATTTGTTATGTTACCCATAGAAGATGTTTGATATGTTACTCATACAAGATGTTCATTATTAGTAACCCGACAAACCTACGACAATATTAGTAGTACCAAAAAATTATAAAGGAAAATTTAATTGTGTTAGTTCTCATATTAACAGTTTTTTTTTTTTCACAATTATAAAAAAATGAACTAAGGCAATACCGCATACATATATAAAAAGTATTGAAGAGATACTTTTTTTTTTCACCTTCACTTTTTGGGAATAGGTTAATTGATTATTCCTTCCTAGCTAAAAAAAGGTCATTTCGCTCTTCAGTAAATATTATGAGGCACTAAAGAACTTCAATGCACAAGTATTTAAGTGATGGTAATATATATCCCAGTGGTTGTGTCTCATTTCGGGGTTATGCTATAATTATTACATGTTAATTAATAACATTATTCAAGTGGATTTTGTTATCTTATATTGGATCATATTATTCCATGTTATGTAGACGGACTTCAACCCTAATAAGTTTCGATCTCGATCTTCTTAGGATCTCTATAACAGATAATTCAACAGTTTTATAGTATCTTTTTTTTTCTAGCCGGATTGTCCAGTAGGATTTGAAAACCAAATCCAGATCGATGATGAGGTAAGTGGTTTTACCGGATATAACCATTGAAGGTATATTTGGTGATATATTTCCCAATGCCCCCCACGTGTCCTAGATGGCCATATGTCCTATGCAAATTCCAGAAAGGTATTAAAAAATAAGACTGTAAGCCATAAAAATGATTTATTGCGCGAATAAAGTATGCCAAACATTTGCATTAGATCTGAAAGTTCAGACCACAAAAATGATTTATTGCACGAATAAAGTATGCCAAACATTTGAATTAGATCTGAAAGTGTTAGAGCGTTGCTCGGTCAAAATCGCCAGCATCTCAAGCTTGTTTTCAAGTTTAGTTGCCAAAACTATAAGTCTTGATTTTTTAGTCTACTTATAGCTAAGTCTCGTATTAAGATAGAAAGTGTAGTTGAGCATTAGACTTCACCGCGTTCATCGATTGAAGATGAAGAACTACTGAGGAGAGCTTGTGGAACTTCATCAACAAAAGGTATATGGAGACTTGAACTCATCTATCACTCAAAAGTCTATCTACTATATCTCTTATTAGAGACAAAAGTCGTATAGTTATATAGATTTCAATTATACACATTTGATATTTCGAGCTGAGTTTAACTCGCTTACATATTTCTCGAAATATATGTTGGTAAGCTTTCGCTTTAACCAAGTTCATCTTATATTGTTGACGAAAGTCAAATAATGATCATGTGAAAGTCTCCTGGTAACATCTTACATGATTTGTGTGAGACAGTCATTTGATGTAGACTCGGAATATTTGGTATTGATCATTCGATCTGAAAATTGATTTGAAGCTGATAGTTTGTGTGAGACATCTATTGACATCTTCTGAGAATGTTTCAATAATTGAAATAAGAGCTTAGAACAATTGGATATAAGTATAGTATTGTAGATGGTGGATTTTCGACAAAGGGTAAAATTATAAAACTATACTTCAGATTCGGCAACCGGATGAGTATTGAGGCCCATGTCTCTCATTAAAGCATGAAAACTCATGCCATAAATCTCTGACTGAGAAGGTTGTCTCTCAGAGTACATGTAGATGTGTAGTCTCTCAGCTGAGGCCACGACACATCTCATGAATATTAAGCAATTTCAGTAATTACTCCGGATCCGGAAATCAGATGAATATCGAGACTCATGTCTCTAAGCATGAAAGCTCATGCCATGAATCTATGACTGAGAAGGTTGTCTCTTAGAGTACATGTAGATGTGTAGTCTCTCAGCTGAGACCACGGCACATCTCATGAATACTGAACAATTTTAGTAATTACTCCGGATCCGGCAATCGGATGAGTATTGATACTCATGACTCTCAATAAAGTATGAAAGCTCATGCCATGAATATCTGACTGAGAAGGCTGTCTCTCAGAGTACATGTATATGTGTAGTCTCTCAGCTGAGACCACGACACATCTCATGAATATTATGCAATTTCAATAATTACTCAAGATCCGGCAATCGGATGAGTATTGAGACTCATGTCTCTAAGCATGAAATCTCATGCCATAAACCTCTGATGGAGAAAGTCTCTCAGAAAATATGTAGATGTATAGTCTCCCAGTTGAGACCACATCACATCTCAATCTGTATAGAATCGAAAGATTGGGCGGCTCCTAGATAGCATGACTGCTAGTATAGAGCGACAACGTCTTCGGGATGCAACCAGGTTTTCCCCGACTATGCAAGAGGAATATGACACTCCAGCAAGTTCATATTTCTCAACCCTCAGATGATTAATGCTCCTAGACAGGAAGCCATTTTGGTATAGATCCATCAATTAATTATCTGAAATCGTCTGAATATCCAGCAATATTCTACGAACCATCGTCTGAATATCCAACAATATTCTACGAGCCATCTTTAATCGTCTGAATATCCAGAAATATTCTACAATTCTTCGTCATATTTCGTTACTTCAATTCGTGGTTCTTCCCAGCAGAATGCCACGGGTTAGTGATAAATATTCAACGAAAACATGCATCTGAGCATCGAATAAGCACTAACAAAAATGGTGCAAGTGTAATTAGAAAATAATTCACAGACCAGCATTTTGAATGCACGAACGAGCATTTCAAAAAATATGAATGAACGAGGAACCTATGCAAAATAGGAAGGAAAAATAATAGTAATAAAATATTAGCAAAAGCGCCAGGGGACTGGACTCACCAGCCGGCCAGTCATTCCATGACCAGTCTCGCGCCCAATTTTGTGTTTTATCATATTTTACTATTTTCCATGATCTCACGAAAATTCTCTCGTTCGAGCAAACCTCATATATTTCAAAGAAATTATCTAAATCACATCATTTCATCAAAAGATAATAAAATTAGGGAAAGGTGTCATGGGTCCGCCAGACGGCCGGTCATGCCTTGGTCGTGGCCGGTCCCACACCGCACGTCCCCATTATTTTATTATTCCTCTCAAATTATGAAAATTCCTTGATTTTATGAATTTTCTCTAAAATCATGAAAATTGCCTAATTTCATGTATTTTTATCTAAATCACATGATTTTATCAAAAAAATAATAAAATTAGGGAAAGGTGCCATGAGACCACCGGCTGGCTGGTCATGCCTTGGCCGTGGCCGGTCCCACACCTCATGTCCCCATTATTTTATTATTCCTCTCAAATTATGAAAATTCATTGATTTCATGAATTTTCCCTAAAATTACCTAATTTCATGTATTTTCTCTAAAATCATAGAAAATATTTAAAAATTAGGAAAAACTTGTGGGAACGGGCTCTAGCCGGCCGGACCCACACACCCATTGTTTTATTATTATTTGGTGTTTTGTTTCATGATTTCATGAAAACTCCCTGATTTCACCAAAATACCTTGATTTTAGCAAATCTCTTTGATTTTAGCAAATCTCTTTGATTTTATGAAAATTCCCTAAAATCATGAAAATTATATAAAATTGGGAAGAGTATCTTGGGACCCACGCCCATGGCCGTCCGGCCATGCCTTGCCCTTTGCCGGTCCCACACTCCCATTCCTTTTTTTATTTTATCTCTCATCTTATGGAAGTTCCCTAATTTCATCAAAACTCTCCAGTTTCATGGAATTTACCTCAAATTAAAGAAAATACATAAAATTACATAAAACTGGGAAAGCATGTGGGACCGTGATTATCAACCGGCCGGCCATGCCCTAGTCGTGACTGGTCCCACACCTTGTAATTCCCTGTTTTATTTATTATTCTCATCATTTCATGTATTTTTCCCATTTCAGCAAAACCATGGATTTTGCATATTTTCTCCAAATGTTGCTCAAACGTGCACCAGAAAATATCAAAATTCTTAGGACTAAAACACGGACGTTATGGTGACACGGGCACATCCCTTGACCGACCAAGGGTGACCCCGAGGCTTGAAAACAGCTGATCCCGCATGTTTTATTGATTTTAACCTAATTTGCTCAATTGCTCATATTAGGTTCAAATTCTTTCCAAACAATTGGAAGTTTGCTCAAACGATCATCCACTAGTCCCATGCCCACCAAGATCTGGTCTCATGACCTCTTGGTTGGTTCTTCATATTTCCAAAATACCAGGTTTTATTATTTTTTCGCTCACACTAGCATTATTTCAATGATTAAACCAACATTTAATCATTATTTCACCAAGTGGTCTCAAGAGACTTTGGTATTTTTGCTCATTCGAGCATTTGGGAGATATATGGTAAACCCGTCATCTCATGTATCCGGTCCATGTGTCACTATGTATTGATTTGCAATAAATCATCATTTCGGTAAAATTAGGGTTTTGAATCGAGAGCTCTGCAGAAACGTGATACTGAGCAGATGCAAACACTCTGATAATTTTATGTTGATTCTAGCATTTTGCTCATTCGATCATTTGGCCGGATTCTTCTCATGCTATGGATTAGTATAAACCTGTTTCGTCTAAACAGGGAAGGTATGTGACTTGGATTGACTTAAAAGGAAGATATTCACGTAAAACAGGGAATGAAATATTATCCGATATTCTGTTTTAGTGAAGGGTTTTAGTTTGGGAAGGTTTTGTATGTTTACAGCGTGACCCACTTCTGCTGAAATGTTTTTGGAGTAAGTGAGTCGCAATTAGATGCATGAGAAGATAAATCAGGGAAGAATATATCCCGAGTTTATTTTGTTTTACTGCCGAGTTATGGAGAGATTTTCTAGAGTAAAGATGAGTTATTCGTGGCCCTGTTGAGTATAAATATGATGCTTGTGTATCAGAGAAAGAGGATAGAGAGTTTGGGAGAAAAATAGAAGGTTGCAGAGCAGATTTCTCTGCTGCTGCAGAGAAGAAGAAAATAAGAACATTTGACGCCTACTGACTGTCGTAGAGAACTGTCGTTTATAAATAGTACTCATAACAGTCAGTTTGGCACACTTGTTTTGAATTTGAAACATCTCTTGTAACAGTGACTTCTGTAACGTCAATACAGCGTTGCAGTCTCATTGTAATATTAGTTTTCTTAAATAAAAACACCCTTTTGAGCTATGACTTATATTTTTGAGTGTGTTTTCATTATGAGAAGCTAAACCCCAACACCGGGTCGATGGAGGAAACCGAACTTCACACATGGGTGAATTTATTCTATTTTCTATTCGACTTTTGCACTTATTTTGAATAGAATTATGATTTGATTAAATTGGTTGTCATTCAATTAGATAGGTTATGCTTTGTTTAGATAATCTATGCTTAGGGGATACAATTAATTTTTTGAGAGTCTACCTTGGCAAAAATAAGAGTCGGTGTTATTTTGTTTATTGAGATTTAATTGTTGGGAATAAATAAATTGAACCTATTGATATGAATTCGGTGGAATCCTAGGCCCAGTAACTCTCGCCTTTGTTTATTATTTTCATTAAACCTTTAAATTTAATCTTTGCAAGTCTGAGAGAACGAATCTTAAGTACTACTATGAAAACTTTGAAAAAATCTTCAATCATTTTGGCGTCGTTACGACGCGGATTTGTTTTTAGGTTTATTTTTATTTTGTACAGTATTTTCATTTTATTTTAGAATTTCTTTTTTCCTTTTTATGCGTTTCTTTTTGTATTTCTTTTCAGGGACTTTTTGAGGATGATGACTTCTTTTGAGGAGACGTCACCTACGATGACGCTGGCGGAATATATGCGTAGAAATTCTAATTATCAAGAAACCTCATCTGAGATGACGCTTGATGAATATATGCGTAGGCAATGGTATGGAGTTTCTGCTCCACATGAGGTAAGTGAAGAATCACATCAAACTATTTATGAGAAGTATTACAAACACACACCACCTAGTTTTGAACAAAGATTGAGAGTTCTTGAATGTCAAAGATTATTTGCTGATGATGATGAATCTGATAGTGACTCTCTGTTCTAAACTGAACATATAGATGACCTTGTGGATGATTCGCCTAATTCCATAGATGAATCTACCTCACAAGATTATTCACCCGACTTAGAGGTTGTTTCTAGACCCCTACACTTCCAAAAGTTACCTAATTTAGGGTTACAATTGTGTGCTTTTAAAGTGTTGTTGGATTACTTTGCATCTAAGTACCCAGAGGATTTTCCTATTTCTAATACCGTGCATGAGCCAGTTGAAAATTTCCCAGTCTCAACAGAATCCCCATATTTTGTTCTTTACGCACTTCCATGTGCAGTAAAAACTTGGTTTAGGGGTAAATCTTGGTTTCTGAAAGTTTAAGTGTCCCCATTTTTTTCATAAAATAATTGTGAAGATGTCATTTGTAAATATTATATTTTGGGTCGATCCCCAAGTTTTCAGGTTATTAGTTTATGGGGATCCGTTTTTGTACATTCCAGTAGGTATAATTATTTATTTATTTATTTTTGTTTATTCTATTTTTATTTTTTTTGAATTTCCCATCTTAAGTTTTGCATTGGATGACTCAATTACATTGAGGAATGTAATGTTTAAGTGTGGGGGAGTGGTTAACGTTTTATTTTTTATTTTTCAGCAATATTCTTGCTTATCATGACCAGTTGTGGAGCGGGTCTCTAAAAAAAATATTATTGTTATGATTGTTAGGCTTATGACCAGCTGTGTAGTGGGTCTATTTTTATAACCAGCTGTGTAGTGGGTCTATTAAAAAATAAAAAATTATGATTTTAGGGTTATGACCAGCTGTGTAGCGGGTATTTTTCTTTTTCTTACTGAATTTTATGACCAGCTGTGGAGCGGGTCTAAAAAAAAAATGTATGTGGCAATTGTCATGACCAGTTGTGTAGTGGATCTAAGTCTCTTTTTATATGACCAGCTGTGTAGCAGGTCAATTTTATGTTTTGCTCGAGGACTAGCAAAATGTAAGTGTGGGGGAATTTGATGAGCACGATAGTGCGACGCATTTTCACCCATAAATACATTAGTTGGGACTCATTTTATCACTAATAAACTTGTTTGTAGGTGTTTTTGTGAAATAACCTCTTATGGAGAAAGTTGCTCGAAAAGTGGTTTTTGTACCCCGGAGGACACATGTTATTCGGACTCTCAGTTTTGGATAAGGGGCACCTCAATTATTAAGGGGTACCTCAACGGATAAGGGGCACCTTCCTTACTATTTACACCCCAAAAAAGCAAGTGCTAAAGGGACACCCGAACAGGATAAGGGGGAGGTCATTTTCTTCCTTTTGAATATTCAAATTTTGGCGGGAAAAATAGTGGCAGAATTAGGGTTTCGGTTTTGGAGGTGTTTGAGTGAGATTAAAGCGCTGAAATCAAATGGGCTTTTTCCTGGTACCTAAACAGGTCTGGTATGGGTCATAGTTTCGATCAAAATTTGCTAGATAATCGAGAATTCAAGGAAACAGTGTTCACGGTTTTGGCGGGAATTTGGAGTATACACAGGCATAATTAGGGTTGAAGTTTTGATCGTGTTTTAAGGAGATTAAATGGCTGAAAGTTTTAGGGATAACTTGAATCAGTGTAACAGGAATGGTATGGTCTTCAAAATCAGCTGAATTTGGTTGGATAAGTCGGGACAAGAAAACATAGATAAAACAGGGGGAAGCTCAACTGCCGATATTCTGGTTCGATATTGGAGGAGATTTGGCCGGATTCTTCTCATTCTATGGATTAGTATAAACCTGTTTCGTCTAAACAGGGAAGGTATGTGACTTGGATTGACTTAAAAGGAAGATATTCACATAAAACAGGGAATAAAATATTATCCGATATTCTGTTTTAGTGAAGGGTATTATTTTGGGAAGATTTTGTGTGTTTACAACGTGACCCACTTCTGCTGAAACATGTTTGGAGTAAGTGAGTTGCAATCAGATGCATGAGAAGATAAATCAGGGAAGAATATATCCCGATTTTATTTTCTTTTATTGCCGAGTTATGGAGAGATTTTCTAGAGTAAAGATGAGTTATTCGTGGCCCTGTTGAGTATAAATATGATGCTTGTGTATCAGAGAAAGAGGATAGGGAGTTGGGGAGAAGAATAGAAGGTTGCATAGCAGATTTCTCTGCTGCTGCAGAAAAGAAGAAAAGAAGAACATTTGACGCCTACTGACTGTCGCAGAGAACTGTCGTTTATAAACAGTACTCGTAACAGTCAGTTTGGCACACTTGTTTTGAATTTGCAACATCTCTTATAACGGTGACTTCTGTAACGCCAATACAGCGTTGCAGTCTCATTGTAATATTAGTTTTCTTCAATAAAAACACCATTTTGAGCTATGAATTATATTTTTGAGTGTGTTTTCATTATGAGAAGCTAAACCCCAACACTGGGTCGACGAGGGAAACCGAACTTCACACATGGGTGAATTTATTCTATTTTCTATTTAACTTTTGCACTTATTTTGAATAGAATTATGATCTGATTAAATTGGTTGTCATTCAATTAGATAGGTTATGCTTTGTTTAGATAATCTATGCTTAGGGGATACAATTAATCTTTTGAGAGTCTACCTTGGCAAAAATAAGAGTCGGTGTTATTTTTTTTATTGAGCTTTAATTGTTGAGAAAAAAATAAATTAAACCTATTGATATGAATTCGGTGGAATCCTAGGCCTAGTAACTCTTGCCTTTGTTTATTATTTTCATCAAACCTTTAAATTTAATCTTCGCAAGTCTGAGAATACGAAAACTTTGAAAAAATCTTCAATCAATTTCCCACGTCCCCACTCTATGATTCCAGCAACTATCACACTTCATGGGATCATGGTGTTTTCAACTCCGGTATTATAAAATGTCTCTGAATCCTGATTTAAAGAACAACATTCGAAGATTCGAACACTCGAACATTAGCCTCAACGAGCAATTTCTCATTAAAATTCATACAGACAATCTTTCATCTACACGAATTCAGAGATATCACTCTCAATTGAGCAAAATTCAATCATTCAAAGCATTCTTACGCTGAATTCACAACACACCTACAATCTCAGATCACCATTGATCTCACGCATTTCTCAGCTTCCCTCCTACAGATCAACCCATCCTCTCTTGTGACCAAATTGACTGTGGAACGGCCATTGTTCTTGGTTTAGGCCGGAGTCCTACAGATTGATCTCTCGAATTTAAAGCACCCCCTTATTGGAGTGCATCTATGTGAGGTTCAAAATTTTGCTCGGTTCAAGGAGTCTCCACACGGTCGACTCTTCAATTCCGTAAAAACCAGCAAATTATTTTTCCCCATCTACAGATTGGCGACCACAGTGGGAGGTTAATCTCTTGGTTGCAATCTCACAATTTCAAAAGATGGCTGGTCTTAGGTCTAGGTTAGTCACATGTTCCAATACCAACGGTGCTAGCGCTATCAACAACGACAACAACAATAGCAACGACAATGAGGACATTCCGGAAAAAATTCCGACCACAAATACTGATGGTGGTGATATTAGTCCTCCTCACACAAAGGGTCATCCTTTGTTCGTCCGACACCCTGAGGAAATCAGAGGAAACCAACCACCTACCATTGTTGATCTCATCAAAGCGCGTGAAATCTTTGCACATAATCAGATAGATATGGCTGTAGCCCAGAAAAAGATATTTGATTAGTTGAAAAATCTCACTAACAAGATGTCAGAGAAAATTCAAGGAAATGGAAAAGATAAGGAGAAATTCTCACATGACGATCCTGAGTTAATTCCAATTCATGCAGTGGATGATGATGAAGCCGGCAAAGCTGCGGGCGATCCATCAGCAAAGGAGTCATCAAATTTCATTACTCGTGAAGACTTGGAGCATCTTATAGAGAATCATGGAAAGGTAAATACATCACATGTCCATCGTCACCAACCTCCTTATCATGCCGCTACGCAGAGGATTCCTCTTCCTAAAGGTTATATTTTTCCAACTTTTACTTTGTATGATGGAACTGGAAACGCTCGAGAACACCTCTCTCGTTTCCTCGAAGCCTTGGGAGAGCATGAACATAACCATGTTTTTCGGCTCAAGGATTTTTCAAAATCCTTGAAATGCAGAGCATACACCTGGTACAACAACATCGCACCAGGAACTATCAATAATTGGGGAGAAATGATTGACGCCTTCTACATAAAATACTTCTTTGTGTCAGAGAAAATTACTCTATTTGATCTTGGAAGAATGTTTCATAGGAAAAATGAACATCCCAATGACTACGTGAAAAGATTAAGAGTCCAGTCCCTAGACTGTCATGATCCAAACGTCATGGAGCAGCAACTGGTAGACTTTTGTATCAACGGCATAATCCCGATCTACAGAGATTTATTGGAGAATCTTTATTTTTAGACCTTCTCAGAGCTTCATGAAGCGGCGAAGAGATCGGAAACTACTGCGACGGCTTTACTGGAAAGAACAAAAGCTACAAAGGTTGAAGAACCGCGATACACTCGAGGAAGAAGATTTCTGATCAAGAAGCAGTAAAACCTCCATACTTTCACATACATTGTTGCATAAGGGAGAAAACATAAAGCCAAATATCCGCGCAAGCATACCTCAACTCCTTCAAAAGCACAAAGGAAGGATAAGAAAGATGCACAAGCCTCTGACCAACGCACAAGAGTTCCTGATCAAGAAGCACCTGACTTTCCTTTTTCCATTGAAAAGGTGATCGAACTCCTGAATGTCTGGGTCCAAGATGGTGCAATCAAGTTTCCATATGTCAAGAAAGAACCAGACATGGAAAGTCCTCGTTACTTCCTCTTCCACAGGTTCGTCAATCATCCCACAAGCGACTTCGGAGTTTTGAAGCACATTTTCCAAGATAAGGTTGATCCACAATAACTTCAACTGGGGACCGAAGGAGTACACAAGAATCCTCATCTCCCAGTCAGAACCTTTACACTCTCTGAACAACCTATCAAAGAGGTAGTTCAATCCTTGATCGAACAGGAATTGCATTATCTGACGAAGGCACAAAGGAGAGACAGGTTCACAGTACTGAACCACATCGTGTCAAGAAGTATATTCCGAAAATACTTCTTGAGCCTCCATCCACATACCAAGAGATGCACGACTGGGGACTACTTTCCGCAGTCAATCTCAGAAGAAGCGAATTTGGAAGAACGTTGATCGATGCTGACACCGCCATCAACAACATTCCACTGAAAACTATCAGATCCGCAGGTATCACTCGACAAGAAGCTACCCATACTCCCATATAAATCAAAGACCTTGAAGAAGTGCTCGGAAATACTCATGGCTACATCACTCTCAAGGTGAACATAAGTCCAACCTAGACAGAAACCAAGTTTCGCATAATCAGGAAGATCTAGGATATGACATGTCCTTCAGACGAGCATAATTCCATGATGAAAAGATGGATACTTACAAAGCGCCTTTGGTTACACATCTCTCCAACGAAGAAAATTCTGATCCATAAGGTATGTTCCATCATCAGAGTACTTGGAGGAATTTCAAACTTTGATGAGGTTGAAGCAAGAACCTACAAAAATATGCATAGAAATTCATCAAGAGGTTCCACATTCAGGCAAGTATCATTCCATGTCTGTGTCATTTATTTCCTCACATGTTATCCTAGCATGGGGACTTAATTATGCTAGCAACTCTACAAGATGTTATGAATGGTAGCTTCACCGCATTAGTATTTTACTAAGTGGTTGAATTTGACGTTTCTCCAAATCAAGCACTGAAACATTTATTACTGAGAGGATGTCCAAACATGGCGAAAAATACTTTGGGAGTTTCTCTTGTAAGTCCATGTGTTCCACAAAATCAGAAGGCTCTGATGTCTGCACAAGTGTCGAATCTCACTACCATAACGAAAGGGATGTTGAATCAACAGAAGAAACTCCAGGGCCGAGATAATCAAACCTCTAAGGCATTTGATGCTTAAGGAGTATACACTTCAACACTCAAGCATATCAGAAGCCGTCAAATTGTACTCCAAATCAAAGAGTGCAGCTTCAGCACAAATATCTAGATAATGACACATCGATTCAACATCGTAAGTCTTCATTATCCCATGATAAGACATCTGAAGAAGATGCAACATCATTCATACATGGATGACAGTAAATCCTTCAATGTACACTGGCAACCTGAGGTGATTCCATGAAACTTCATCAACGGGATTTCTCTACATCACAAGCCCCTGCATAATTGAGGAACTTTCTCTCTTCACCAATCACATCCAGTATGAAAATTGTTGATGCTATCTACCGCAACAATGTCGACTCAATTACAAAGCCAGTTCATGGTAAAGTTATACTTTCAGGAGCCTTCAGGTTGGACTCTCAGTACACCTTCATCTTATGGACGCTCAACTCATTAACTAGTTTGTAGGCTCAATGGAGGAAGGGGCAAGGATCACATCTGTAATCATGGTTCTAGACTTTTTTGTCGTTGGAGAAACTTCAACCATGGTATCAACATCAATAATAATCTCTAGAGGAACACCATCCATGATCTCAGCAATCGACAAGGATCTCTGGAGCGTAATCATTGATGGTTTCAGCACCAACAACTCAAGAGCAACATCCTCAGGGCTTCATCAACTATCCATTTTCTGAAGTGTTACTCGATGGATCGTACTTCTCCAAGCCCTAATGATTCATATCAAGATATGTATACTTGCACGACGGATGGGTACAAATCAAAGTCTTCTGCGAGATGTTCTCGTCGCTTCTACAAATGAGATACGACGTGCTCCAGGCCATGGGTTTACAAAAACGTAATAATGGGTGAGGAATGGGACAATACTTCCTCAAAGAAAGATATTCGTCTATGTTTCTTATACAACATACCAAAAGGGCGCATCAATCGGACATACGAGCTGAAAGATATGGCCTTTACCGTCAGGTCTATGAAATCTAAAAAATTTGTATGGGATTACAAATTACAAATGTGCACGCTTCGTTGGATGACCTCTACAACTCCAAATTGAGTGATTCTTGACTCATGTGATAACTCGGTCTCTTAGATTCAAAATTTGGGGTCAAGCATCAAATTTAGACGTCGTATAAGGTTCCTCCAGCTTCCATAGCATACAACATGCAAGAAGAAATTTGTAGACGGTTCATAACCCCACAATCGAGCGATCTTCACCAGGTATTTTCGCTAAGTTCTTCATCAAGGTACCTCCAGCTTCTACCACTTGGATATTTACATCAATTTTCTACCCGGGTCCTCTATCTAGGTCTTGCCAGAAGAAGAGAAAACGAAAAGAAGAGGTTTAACAAAACATTGGGGACTGACGCTCCGCTGCAACAGTTTCTTAAGTCTTCTCTGGTGGCTCGATTTCTTCTATCACTAAAGTAGCAACAATTGAGGTTTCCACAACTTCATTGACAACCTTCTCATGTCCTTGAAGTGCAGGGATGGTTGTTTCTTCATCGATAACTCTAGGGCAGCTCGAGTTATCCTTATTGGTTTCAATATCCTCAACTTCGGTATTTGGCACCCAATACGAAGATTACATGAGGTCAGAGCAATATAAACATGAAACCAAATCAGATCATAAAATACAGCATACAAACAGTCCAACATCATCAATCTTCTTCATTATACACTCAAGACGCAAGAAAATAACATGAAAGTCATGAAAGTACGTTTTGCTGCAAGCTCGTCTGAAGAGACTCTACTCTGCCATGTACAAGATGATGAACTGGGAGCAATCTACAAGTAATCTGAGGGTGTGTTATATACCATTCTCTTTGTATGGATGTACTCTATAACATGTCAAAATTTCATAACAACCCAGTGAACGATCAAGGAGATGTGGTCAAATCATTGGACAACATACAGTCTGAAAAGGTTCTGAAAGTCTCCTGGAAGTTTACTGTTTCGCCTTTTTCAGGCACTGAACGTGCTCAAAACTCAAAAGGCTTCTTTGATAAGCTTGGAAATTTCCTGGGCATGAAGAAACATAGGTAGATCGCGAAAATACGATATCGTATGAAGATTTTACAGCGTTTTTACTGAAAGGCTGAAGTCTGAATTTTCTGGTGACGTATTTTCGGCAAAATTTTTATACGGGTCCTCGTTCATTCATTCACAAATCAGAAATTTCATACTTCTATGAAGAAAATATACAAAGGGTATTTACTGGAGTGGTCCCTAAAATGCTCAAAGGATCAGAATTTCCAACACCACCATTGGAAACATCATTGCTTTCACTCGGTTTCGAAATCCGGGGTTTTCTTCTTCACCATCCTCTGAAGAAGAATGGGCATCATCAGTACTTCCTAGTTCCATTGAAATCTCCTCCTGGATACATCAACTACGATTAGTGATATTTCATTCAAGGAATGCTATGAATGACTATACGAAGAAGTACTTACATCTTCTTCTTCGACACTCAACTCAGAAGCCGCTTGCCCAGTGGAAAATTGAAAACCGTCAATACTTGATGGAGCAAATTTCTGCAACGGAATAACAAACCTTGGTCTTGTGATACTAATTGCACGGACAAGAAAAAGTCATGATGTAAGAAGCACTTACAACTCACCAAAGAGACAGGGGACTTTACAGTGCTCGAACTTGGATGACGATCTTCGGGTTTATATTGGGCCATGAAGAATTCGTCATTCGCATTTGGAGAACTCTTAGTCACCGCTTATTCCTCTTCGACGACTAAAGGGGTCTCATAACCGCCGTTTAACGTCTCTACAAAGTAGTTGCAGTATCCATGTGCTATTTCTACTTCAGAATGTCATTCAGAGGTGCAAATTTCATCAAAGCAGTGGAATTATAGCATAACAAAGGTGCTCACATCAGTGTCTACAAAATGGTAACGATCCAACTCTTACCTATTTAAAATTTCACTAGGTGTAGTGATTATAACGTCAGAATTTCGAAAACTTGCTCGTTCCTTCAAACCTGCAAGAATGAGCAAAATTCATTATTCAAAATCATGACTTGATTTTCATAAAACCGTGAACCACCCATATAAATTTTTACTATGTGAACGTTCCCTGATTTTCAAAAATCGGACAGACGTCCACTCTACAATTGTGTAAACTCACATACAGACACTATTTAACCATGTCTACTTTCAACAGTTGTTCAAAATCAAAACATGGTTTTAAAAAATATATAAATATTTGGCGTGAAACTCACGTACATTTGAAAAATATATCTATATATTTTTGCTCCCTCGCACGAGCATCTGTCTTTGAAGCGAAAGTATATTTTCAAATATTTCTGAAAGCTCGAAGATAAAATTTTCCATGAAAGCTCATAAACAAAATTTTATTACTAACAGACGCACGTCTATTAAAAAATTTTTTTCTCTCGTACGAGCATCCACTTTTGAAACGAGAGTTTATTCCACTTAGTGAAACTCACATATTTGAAAGATAAACTTTATGTTTTCATGAAAGCTCATAGACAAAATTTTATATCATTAGACTCAGGTCTATTTTGTTTGTTCCTTAAACTTACGAACGAACGAGCGTCTATTCCTAAAACAAAGATTTCTTTTCATGGGACCGAACCCATGAATCCTGAATCGACCAAGGTTCCATCATAAAATCAGCGGTTCTACACCAATTTTTGTTCACTAGATGATGTTCTATTATGCCACTAGGTTTTCTGCTCAAACCATTCAGTCGAAATATGGTAATATCTTATCTTATGACTAAGTTCAATTACTTATTTCTATTTGTACCTGGAAAATCACCATTCAATGCTGACTGAGGAACATGACTGTTCCTCACTAAGCAGGGGACTTAATGTAGATGGTGGATTTACGACAAAGGGTAAAATTATAAAACTATACTTCAGATTCGGCAACCGGATGAGTATTGAGGCCTATGTCTCTCATTAAAGCATGAAATCTCATGCCATAAATCTCTGACTGAGAAGTCTGTCACTCATAGTACATGTAGATGTATAGTCTCTCAGCTGAGGCCACGTTACATCTCATGAATACTGAGCAATTTTAGTAATTAATCCGGATCCGGCAATCGGATGAGTATCGAGACTCATGTCTCTAAGAATGAAAGCTAATGCCATGAATCTCTGACTGAGAAGGTTGTCTCTCAGAGTACATGTAGATATGTAGTCTCTCAGCTGATACCACGGCACATCTCATGAATACTGAGCAATTTCAGTAATTACTCATGATCCGGCAATTGGATGAGTATTGAGACTCATGTCTCTAAGCATGAAAGATCATGCCATAAACCTCTGATGGAGAAAGTCTCTCAGAGAAGATGTAGATGTGTAGTCTCCCAGCTGAGACCATGGAACATCTCATAGATAGAATCGAAAGATTGGGCATCACCTAGACAGCATGCCTGCTAGTATAGAGCGACAACGTCTTCGGGATGCAACCAGGTTTTCCCCGACTATGCAAGAGGAATATGACAATCCAGCAAGTTCATATTTCTCAACCCTCAGATGATTAATGCTCCTAGATAGGAATCCCTTCTGGTATTGAGCCATCAATTAATTATCTAAAATCGTCTGAATATCCAGCAATATTCTACGATCCATCTTTAATCGTCTGAATATCCATCAATATTCTACGATTCTTCGTCATATTTCGTCACTTCAATTCGTGGTTCTTCCCAGCAGAATGCCACGGGTTAGTGATAAATATTCAATGGAAATAGGCATCTGAGCATCGAATAAGCCCTGGCAAAAATTGTGCAAGTGTAATTAGCAAATAATGCACAGACCAGCATTTTGAATACACGAACGAGCATTTCAAAAAATATGAATGAACGAGGAACCTATGCAAAATAGGAAGGAAAAATAATAGTAATAAAATATTAGCAAAAGCGCCAGGGGACTAGGCTCACCAGCCGGCCAGTCATGTCGTGACCAGTCCCGCGCCCAATTTTGTGTTTTATCATATTTTACTATTTTTCCAAATTTCACGAAAATTCTCTCGTTCGAGCAAATCTCATATTTTTCAAAGAAATTATCTAAATCACGTGATTTCATCAAAAGATAATAAAATTAGGGAAAGGTGTCATTGGACCGCCAGCCAGCCAGTCATGGCTTGGCCGTGGCAGGTCCCACACCTCACGTCCCCATTATTTTATTATTCATCTCAACTTATGAAAATTCCTTGAGTTTATGAATTTTCTCTAAAATCATGAAAATTACTTGATTTCATGTATTTTTATCTAAATTACATGATTTTATCAAAAAATAATAAAATTAGAGAAAGGTGTCATGGGACCGTCGGCCGGACGGTCATGCCTTAGCCGTGGCCGATCCCACACCTCACGTCCCCATTATTTTATTATTCCTCTCAAATTATGAAAATTCCTTGATTTCATGAATTTTCCCTAAAATTACCTAATTTCATGTATTTTCTCTAAAATCATAGAAAATATTAAAAAATTAGGAAAAACTTGTGGGACAGGGCTCTAGCCGGCCGGTCATTCCCTAGCCGGTCCCACACGCCCATTTTTTTAATTATTATTTGGTGTTTTGTTTCATGATTTCATGAAAACTCCCTGATTTCAACAAAATACCTTGATTTTAGCAAATCTCTTTGATTTTATGAAAATTCCCTAAAATCATGAAAATTATATAAAATTGGAAGAGTGTCTTGGGACCCGCGCCCATGGCCGGCCGGCCATGCCTTGGCCTTTTCCGATCCCACACTCCCATTCCTTATTTTATTTTATCTCTCATCTTATGGAAGTTCCCTAATTTCATCCAAACTCTTCAGTTTCATGGAATTTCCCTCAAATCAGAGAAAATACATAAAATTACATAAAACGGGGAAAGCATGTGGAACCATGCTTGTCAACCGGCCGGCTATGCCCTAGTCATGACCGTTCCCACACCTTGTAATTCCCTATTTTATTTATTACTCTCATCATTTCATGTATTTTTCCCAGTTTCAGTAAAACCATGGATTTTGCATATTTTCACCAAATGTTGCTCAAACGTGCACCAGAAAATATCAAAATTCTCAGGACTGAAACGCGGACGTTATGGTGACATAGGCACATCCCCTTAACCGACCAAGGGTGACCCTGAGGCTTGCAAACAGCTGGTCCGCATGGTTTAATGATTTTAACCTAATTTGCTCATATTAGGTTCAAATTCTTTCCAAACAATTGGAAGTTTGCTCAAACGACCATCCATTAGTCCTACGCCCACCAAGAGACGGTCTCATGACCTCTTGGTCGGTTCTTCATATTTCCATAATACCAGGTTTTATTATTTGTCTCTCACACGAGCATTATTTCAGTGATTAAACCAACATTTAGTCATTATTTCACCAACTGGTCTCAGGAGACTTTGGTATTTTTGCTCATTCGATCATTTGGGCGATATATGGTGAACCCTTTATCCCATGTATCCGGTCCATGTGTCACTCTGTATTTATTTGCAATAAATCATCATTTCGGTAGAATTATGGTTTTAAATCCAGAGCTCTGCAGAAACGTGATACTGAGCAGATTCAAACACTCTGATAATTTTATGTTGATTCCATAATCAACACTTTATTTATTTTGCTCGACCCAACAGTCAGTAACTTAAAATTAATATTTTATTTGGTCTTGCTACCAACGATTCATCAAAAAGCAATATTCGCTCAAACTAGCAATATTCGCTCAAACCGGCAATGTTTATTCAAATTAGCAATATTTGCTCAGATCAAAGAATATTGGTTCAACTTTCAATATTCAATAGTTCAGCAACACATTTTGCTGCTCTTAGGTTATAATGATACCTCGTCTCAGCAGACACGTTAAATCCATGAGTTTCAGAACATTTTCTAATCATGTTCAACTCAGCACTACATGGACTCATCGTCCCATAAAGTCAGCAACTGACTCCACAATCACGAGATTTTAATAGTGTCACATGGGGGGATATTAACTAGGGTTTTGGTCTGGCGGTCTACGACATGTGTGTTCACCCATGATAAGAATGTGAGCAAGTCATGCAATCAGTTCGAAGAGTCAGCAAATTAGTGGGTGGAAAGTTAACCAAGTCTCCGCACGATGAGTAATTGGTTTAACACGACTTCCCACTTCCCCACTCTCTGATTCCATCAACTATCATAATTCATGGGATCATGGTGTTTTCAACTCCGTCATTATAAAATATCTATGAATCCTGATTGAAAGAACAACATTCGAAGATTCGAACACTCGAACATTAGCCTCACCGAGCAATTTCTTATCAAAATTCATACAGACAATCTTTCGTCTACATGAATTTAGAGAAATCACTCTCAATTGAGCAAAATTCAATAATTCAGAGCATTCTTATGATGAATTCACAACACACCTACAATCTCAGATCACCATTGATCTCACGCATTTCTCAGCTTTCCTCCTAAATATCAGCCCATCCTCTCTTGTGACCAAATTGACTCTGGAACGACCATTGTTCTTGGTTTAGGCCAGAGTCCTACAGATTGATCTCACGAACTTAAATCACTCCCTTCTTGCAGTGCATTTGTGTGAGGTTCAACATTTCCCTCGGTTCAAGGAGTCTCCACACGGTCGACTCTTCAATTTCGTAAAAACCAGCAAATCATTTTCCCCATCTACAAGTATGCGTACTTGCATATATGTAATCCAAGTCCGGGAACCATGGTATGCATACCCGTATGCGTACTTCTTGGTTTGGTGAAAGACCGATACGCGTACTGGCGTGAGGTTCAGTTTCGGGAATTTCTGCTGAGTTTGGAATGGTATGCATACCAGTCTTCACACTGGAGAACCCAAACTTAGTCCGGCCATTTAGGTATGTGTACCCATTTGCATACCTGAGTGGATAATATTCAAAATTTGGTTTGTTCATGAACTAATACTTTATATAATAAGGAATGCAATCTTTTGCAAATTGTGTCTATAATGTTCATGAATTGATTCGAGTGGATTAAAATCGATTTTTGATTCAATTGTGTCTTGTATACTTCTATGAGAATATAAATAATTGAACAACTCTAGAACTAGTTTCATTTGAGTAATTTGAAAAAGTTATGGTTAAGATGAATAAGGTTGATATGAAAGTCCATATGGCTAACCTTGGTTAACTATTGTTGAGCCAACAAAGGTGCACACGTTTAGGTACGGTTACTCATATCTAAATGAAGTCACTTTTTACTTGTGTGTAACAAGCTAAGTTTGATCTTACGGTTAAAAGATATTAGCTTGAGTCTAATCAGGTTTTTATCTAACGATGAATATTGAATGCTTTGTTACCAAGGTAACTTAGATTGCAAACCCTGATTTGAAGACTATATAAATGAGAACTCTAGCAATTGGATAACCGAATCCCCACACCTCATATGTGATACTAGTTGCGATTATAGTCGATTCTCCTTTAACCTTAGGTTTTTTACGAAACCTTGTAGGTTAACGACTTGAAGACTTCATTGGGTTTGTCAAGCAAGACCCAACTATTTTCTATGTAGTTGCTTGTTCTGTTCTTGCTGTTTTCTAACGTGATTGAGTACTATATTCTCTAAGACTTGCTCCAGATTTAATATTCGATAGGCAAAATAAAAAGTAGTCACAAACATCTTCGTCTCATGGTTTGTGATTCCACAATATCTTATTTCGCTACCATACAATTAAGATTATTATGAGATGATTGATATTTCTAGGATGTTATTTGGGAATATAAGTCAGGTATATCAATTGGTTCATGTTCACCTTGATTTATCAAATGACTGAACAAAACTCATATGTTTATCTATGGGAGACATATTTATCTATTCAATACACTTTTATGTGTGAGACAGATTGATTTATCAAGTCTTCGACTTTGGATCGTAGCAACTCTTAGTTGTGGGTGAGATCATCTAAGGGAATCAAGTATGCATAATCCGACATGATTCTGGAGCCGTAAGGAATGCTATTGTACCTTGATCAATGTGAGATTGTTTAGGGCTCAACTATATTCCAGTCTGAAGTTAACTTGGAGTAGGCTTGTATCTGTAGCAGCTTAATACAGTATGGTGTTCAAATCTGGACTAGGTCCCGTGGTTTTTCTTCATTTGCGGTTTCCTCGTTAATAAAATTTCTGGTGTTTGTGTTATTTTTTTTCCACATTAATTTTTTTATATAATTGAAATATCACAAGTTGTGCGTAAGTTCAATCAATTGTGATTCCAACCTTTGGTTGTTGATTAAATTGAATGACACTTGGATATTGGTTTTTGATACCGTCCAAGTTATTTCTTATATTCAATCGGGCTCGCAAATTCCTATTTGTTTGATTGCGGATTGAATTAAGAAATCAAGATATAACTCTTTGATATACTTTTCTTAAAATTGAGTCTGACTGTCTAGTTGATTGTCTTAAATTCCTAAGTGAAACATTGGGTGTGGTTCTTAGACCCCCCTCCTTTTCAATTGGTATCAGAGCAGGCAAACACGTTTAAGACCTTATAAGTTGTGTTTGTTCGTTCCTTAAAAATTGTCCCATGGGAAATTTCTTTGGAAAAATTTCTCTTGGCATCTGTAACGCACGCCAGAATTTCTTAGAGATTGATCAAGATCTATTATGGTAAAAACCTCTGGTATCTCATGATAATCCTAATTCATCTGAGAAGGAGGTTTTAAATGATATGAGTCAATCTAAACAAAAAAATAAAAAGGATGAGAAATTGAGGAAACGTTCATGGCGCTCAAGGATATGGAACCTCACTAGATTAACTACTCGTCTCTATGAGGAATACTATCATAATGGATCAGCTGATAAAGATCTATTCAGAGCATTTGAAGACGTTTTTACATCCTTATAAAAACTTAGTTCTTTTAAGTCTAAGAATTACTCCGAAAAGGGTTATGTACATATTAAATCATTAAATAATATTGTACAACCTGGAAAACGGAAGAATCCTCCTTCTAGGCATATCAAAAAAAGGATAGGAATCTCAGACTTCCCTGATTATCATTAGTATGGTGATTACATTACAGGGAATATTTACACTAGTCAACCGGAAATGCTGCATGAGAATCTCTCTGCACATTGTGCCTCTTGGTAACAAGACTGGCACTACCCCATATGTATATATATCTTGAAATAGGGCAAGAAATTTTTGAATCGTGTACAGGTTGTCTTGAAATTTCAAATAAAGCTTTCTAGTGCATCCACCTTGTTACGGAATGCATAATCCTTGATGTGCGAACATCTAAAAAAATCCCTTGTTCTTTATGGGTTGAAGTTCGCAAATGGGTCCAAGCCCATTTTTGGTCTTATTAAGAGGAAGTTCGCATACTCTCTTCTTCCTCTCACCCGTCCGCGTACGTGAACTTCTAAGGTTTTTTGTGTAGCCTCCATTGAAGACTCCTTGGAGAAACTAAGAGATAATGTGTTCAAGGTTCACTCCAAGTAAGTAAATCCATCTTGTTCCCTTATCTTTCTTAGACCTCATGATACTAAGGGCTCAGAAAGGAATTTTAAAAATCCAAATACCTCTAGTATGAATCTTCCTTGTGACCAAAATTCTCTTAGGATTAGGTTTGTGGATGATTCATGTGCTAGAATTTTTGAGAAGATTTCATCTAAAGGTTTTATTTTAGAAAAGAAATTGGATATCTCTAGTGGACATAATGAAGATTTAGCTTTCTTCAAAAAGTTCAATCTTGGAAATATCTTTGATGTTGGTCAAGGATTTGACTCCCTTACAAGAATTTTCTATGCCAACATTCATGATGTTGATCTTAATAAAATGGAATTCAAATCCATGGTAAATATAAAAGGTTTCTTGTTGATAGAGAGTTAATTTCGAAGATCACCAATATTCCGTTGGGAAACGTGCATCTCCCTAGACCGAGTGATGAATGTCCATCATGTGATGATATCTATAATGGGCTCTATGGCAAGAAGGTAGCTTGGAATCAAGGGAAGTTTCCTACTAATGAACTTAGTATTACACTGATGGGATTTGGAAAACTTGGTATTCTTAATCTTGTCCCTCCACAATTGAGAATTCTTGGTGGAGTTATGAGTTTGCAGAATTAGTCTATTTCCTTGAATCGGGTGTTCAAAGTCTTGATATTTATGGATTCATAATTTATCAAATGGTTTCAATGACTTATCCGATCAAGATGTTAGGCTATCCTTCTTTGATTAGTCAAATATGTCGTGATTGTGGTGTTTATTCAATTTGCAACTCTCTTGGGGTACCCAAACCGGTTCGTCCCTGTACCTTCAGGCGCATAAGGGAGAATGTATGCAAAAGACAAAGAGATGCTTCACTTAATGAGCGTGACCCTACCATCTTGAGTTTACTTCAAAAAATTCACAAGGGAGTGTGTAAGGTCAATTCAAGGGTGAAATGTGTTCAAGAACAATTGTCGGTGGTTGCAACTAAGTTTCCCGAGCTCAAGGAAGAGTTGAACACAATTCAAGCATCTTGGAGTATCTCCGATGAAGATGATGAGTAATATGTTTGCCTAGTAAATCTTTTATTTTTTCTCTTTTGTTTAGAAGAATAACTAGTGTTTGGAATAGCCATTATTGTAATTACACATAGCTATGTCCAAAGTTTTCATCTACTTGTATTTAGATATATTATGTTAAATTCTAAACTTGTTTGGAAGATGATGGTTGCAGTATTAATCTTTATGGTTTTATATATTGCAATATTTTTATGGGATATGCGTGTTTACATCCATGAACTTAATTGTCCCATATTTTGTCAAAAGTAAAGTCGTTCGTGAATTGGTATGCAAATATTGATAAAAGAATTAATAGACTTTTGGCAAAACACAAAAGTTAAGCCTATATTGTCAATTATTTATGTAAGATAGGTTAAAATCTTTTTTGATTCAAGGATTATGTCTATTGTGTGTCATTTTGCAAATGATGATGGAAACATATAATGAATCCTTGTGTATTCCGCAGTAATTGATCTTCCCTGATCCATTTTTTGTGTATTACTGTGAGACTCCGTATTGTGTCTTATATTGAGCACTAGACAACCAAGTTGATTATTTTTGTGATTAGCTTAGTTGTGTTCCGTAAGGTACTTTTCGTAGAGTAAATTGAACTAAATCAATCATCTTGTGTGATTATTTAGTTATGACTCCATAAGTTTTTCTCGTATTGAGCATGATTGACTAGGTTGGTTATTTTTATGATTAACTTAGTCATTACTCCATAGATTTTCTTATGTGAGTATAAACGATTGAATTGATTACTTTTGTGATTAGTTTAATTGTGTATTCCGGTTAGATTAATTATGAGTTCTCTTGTGAATAATCTAATCGATTTATTAAGTCCCCATAGGTTTACTTGTGTTGATCATATTTAGTCAAATTAATCTTGGTTCACTTTGGTTAATATGATTGAATATTTCTTGTTGGATTCCAAATCCATACTTGTATGTAATTTGTTGAGTCTAAAGAAATCATTCTTTTCTTTCAAAATTAAGGTCGCTCTTGTTGTTCCCTTGGGAATGACATTTTATGGGGGGGGGAGTTCTTTTGAACTTGTGCTTAGTTTCCAAATCTTTGTAGGGAGTGCGGCTGTGGAATATTGTAGGGGTTATCTTGTATCTTTATAAACTCCTTGATGAATGCATTTAGCTTCGACTTTATGATTGCATCTAAACAAGATGATATACATTTACCTTTGGTCATGAAATGTCTCTTACGGAAATTTCATTAGGATCCCATTCTTGTACCTTTGCCAATTTTATTGACAAAGACGGGGAGAATTAATATGTAGTTCATACTAAAATATATATGGTTTTCGGATCATTATGTAAGGGGGAGTGGTTTCCATGTGAAATGGAGTATTGAATAAGGGGGAGTGAAATATCACCATAGTATTTTTGTTGAAGTTGTGATGCAATTGGACTTTGACGCTGTGTAATAATACTATAACACTGTATAACAATGATTGTGAACCGATGCTTTTCTCATTGTTATAGCTATGGATTTTCAACAACGATGATGCTAAACTTACAACCTTTGGGATAATTAGACTACTTAGAAGTGACGAAGATTTCGAGTATTGTTGAAGATTAGACATGTGGAATATGAGCTACAAATTTTATTTATATGTTTTTTGTATTACATACGTATTAATAGTTTTGCCACTAAAATTGACAAAGGGGGGGATTGTTAGAGAATTGCTCGGTCGAACTCGCATGCGTTGCTATCTCAAGTATGTTTGTCAATGTTAGTGATCAAAACTATAAAGTCTTGATTTCTAGTCTACTATACCTAAGGTCTCGGACTAGGATAGAAAGTGTAGCTGAGCTCAAGAACTCCATGGCAATCATCATACAATACGAAGGACTACTCAAGGAACCAGTGGATCTTCATCGAATAAAATGTATGTAGAGACTTGAACTTATCTATCACTCAAAACTCTATCTACTCTATCTCCTATCTTGCGACAAAAGTCGTATTACTATATAGACTAAGATTTTAGACATATGATATTTCGAGCTGAGATATCTCTCTTATCTATTTCTCGAAATATGTGTTGGTAAAGCTTTCGCTTTAGACAAGTTCATCTTTACCTAGTGACGAAAGTCATGTTATGTTTCAATCATTTTGGAAATCGCTTTGACGAAAAATAGTTTGTAAATAACAACTATATAACGCCCTCTGAGAATGTTTCAATGATTGAAATGAGAGTTTAGATAATATAACCATTTGAGGATATAAATATTGTTATGGTAAGACATATATGTATAAGTCCTTATTGCTTGAACCGAAGTTTGCGAACTTTGTTGATCATGTGAAATCGGAGTAGTATGCAAACTCAGTCCGCGAACTTAGTCCGCAAAATGGCGGAAGTACTTGTCTGGGAATTTTTGCTGGAGTTTTTGAACTCCGTTTGGGAACTTAAGTACGCGAACTTGAGTAGGTTATGTCTAAAAACGATGTTTGTGAACTTATCTTAATAAACTAAGGAATGCTATTGCAAACCGTGGCTTTATAGTTCATGAATCGATTCGAGTGATTCACATCGTTTTTTCTTCAATTGTGTCTTGCGTAGTACATGAGATCTCATAGCAATTGAACAACTCTCTAACTAGTTCATTTGAGTCATTTGGACTAGTTATGGTGAAGAACAATATGGTTTATATGAAAGTTATCATTTGGATAACCATTTGGTTAACCAGTGTTGAACCAACTAATGTACAAGTTTGGGTATGGTTACACAAACCCAAAATTTTCAAGTACATGTGTGTATAACAAGCTATGTTTTCGATCTAACGGTTGATAAATATTAGCTTGTATCTCATTAGGTTTTCATCTAACGGTGAATATTGAATGCTTTGTTACTAAGCTAACATTGATTGCAAACTGTGATTTGAAAGACTATATAAGGGAGAACTCTAGCAACTGGGAAACCTAATCTCCACATATTCTGTGTGATACTAGTTGTGCTAAGCTAGAGTCGATTCTCCTTTACGCTTTGGTTTTCTTCTTCTAAAACCAGGTTAACGACTTAAAGACTTCATTGGGATTGTGAAGCCAGACCGATACTATTTTTCTTGTAGTTGTGTGATCTGATCTTGTTGTTTCTATCGTACGAGTACAATTATAATAATTTGCTTGAGATTTATATCTCCTATAGGCAAGATATAAAAGTAATCACAAACATCTTCGTCTCATCGTTTGTGATTTCACAATATCTTTTTTCGCTGTGTCGATTAAGACTATTGTGAGGTGATTGATAAAACTGAGCTGTTCTTCGGAAATATAAGTCTGGTTTTAATGATTGGTTCATGTTCACCTTGATTTATCAAAATACGGAACAAAACTCATAGGTTTATTCATGGGAGATGAATTTATCTATCTTGTAGACTTTTCTGTGTAAGACAGATTTGTTTATTAAAGTATTTGACTTTGGGTCGTAGCAACTCTTGGTTGTGGGTGAGATCAGCTAAGGGAATCAAGTGCGCATTATCCTGCTGGGATCAGAGGCGTAGGAGCATAACTGTACCTTGGATCAGTGTGATATTGGTTGGGGTTCAATTACATTCCAGACCGAAGTTAATTTGGAGTAGGCTAATGTTTGTAGCGGCTTAATACAGTGTATGTTTAATATGGACTTGGTCCCGGGGTTTTTCTGCATTTGTGGTTTCCTCGTTAACAAAATTCTGGTGTCTGTGTTATTTCTTTTCCGCATTATATTTTTATATAATTGAAATAATACATGTTGTGCATTGTTCAATCAATTAGAATATCCGACCTTATTGGTTGTTGATTTAAATTGATTGACACTTGGATATTGGTCTTTGGTACCATCCAAGTTATCTTTCTTTGATTAAGACTTCATGATTGTATTTGCTTGAGTAAATCAAATTGAGAGATTGAGATAATAACTCCTTGAGATATTTTCTATTGATTGAGTCTAGTTGATTCTCTAGAAAGTAACTCGGAGTTGTCCATACAGATTTCTAATCGAAATATTGGGTGTGGTTGTTAGACCCCCGCTTTTTCGAAATCTCCCATAATTTCGATTTGAAATAGAGCTACCCTAGCATTGTGATAATTTTCAGTTATTTCCAGACAACAAACACACCACATTTTGTTTGTGGAAATGCCACACAACTTCTTCATAAATATTTACTCTATTATATTGTGATACTTTTGATAATAATAGTTTGCTTTTGATTGATCATGTACCAAAAAGGATTATCAAAACCTAGACCATACACACTTGAGGATATTTGGGCTGAGGATTTAACATCCAATGATGTTGTCAAAATTGTATCGGGTTCTGAATCCTTTTTGAAGAAGCAACACAAATTTCAGAAGGACTTCAAAAAATGGAATATTTAAAACTTAACCCAAAACTATCCCATACGCTCTGATGTATGCATAAATGAAAATCTCTCAAGTGATATGAATAAAAATAATGTGTTTTTTCACAGAAAACAAAACAAAACATATATAAAGATATGTACAAACGGCTCAAAATTCGGTAAAGCTTTAAGCTACGAAAACGGATATCTTTGTGCGTAGCATTTCTTCTTATCACTGAAACTATTTTGAAGACAAGCCACGCCTACCTTGAAATTCTCAATACACTGGCTCATCCTTTGAATCAATCGTTGTCAATATAAACTAACTTTATTGGTTTACTAACTCTCGATCATCCATCATCCAACATCAAGATAAATAATTATCATCACCATTAATTAACTCTATGCTTTTCTTCTCCTTTCTCCATCTTACCATAACTCAAACTTACTCTTTCATATATCCACTGATTACAACCGATTCTACTCCTACTTTAAATGATCATATTAACCCATATCACTATAGCTTTTTACTATTCTCACTAACAACAACACAAACTCCTATGTCTATTTAACTTCTTTTCCATCACATACTAGCTTTCCCTCTTACTTTCTCAACTATAACTTTTAATCTCAACAAAATAGCTTTTCAACACAAATGAACAACATCATCTTTCCTGATTGCATATGACCAAATCTTGAAGCATCATCTATGAAAGTAACTGCCGCACCACCAAGTGTTTTGACCTTCCACATACATCGTAATGAACAAGATCAATAATATATCTTTATGAAGGAAATCAGTTTGTTTACCAACTAAACAATTACACACTTACCCAATCGCATATCTTTTCTTTGAATTCTCTCACTAAGATGATCATGAGATTAACTTTGTCAACTTCAACACCTTCACTTGTGTCTTTTTACTATCTCAACACTAACAACATTAGATTCAAACGAAGATGAAAGCTTTAAGCTCGTCTCAACCTTCACATCACCCAACAATTTTCGGATATCTTCCGATCGACCCAAAGTCACCAGCCTTGTAGAGGTAAATACATCTTCATGATGAGAGTATGATAAGATGCATTTCTTCTTATCACTTGAAAACTATTTTGAAGACTTGGTTAAGCATTCATTTGAATAATGACTTCAGATGACGCCTACCTTGAAATTCTCAATCACAAGACAATGAGATGAGTCTAGTGACCTCTTCTAACTCTTCCTTTGAATTTGTTTTCCAATTTATCACCACTTAATTAAACACAATAAAATAAATTTGTTTTCCAATTTATCACCACTTAATTAAACACCTTTCTATATTCTTTGTTCACTTACACCACCACCTTACCCATGCACAGACATGAAGAAGATAAACTTCTTCTCACTCAAAATCATTTAAATTTAAATTAAAGAGGTTTATTATTCTGTATATTGGAAAATACTACGGGCTAACCTATTACTAAATAGAAGTCCAATCAAATTATAGGTTCGGTGAAAGAAGTTCAACGGTCAAAGTCAGATTCCTGGTGAAGGTCAACTTAGTCGGTCAACGGTGAGTCAAATTTTGTTTGATGCCAACTTCCGAGTGCGATATCTTCCTCGTCCGATTGAAATGTTCAAGTAGTTCATTTCGTATAATTTTACGAGATCTATCTAATGGTGTTAATTTCATGTTTAAATTATTATTTTATTAATTTATATTAATTGATGTTCGTATATAATTAATCGAGTTATTATCGGCTAAATCGTCTCTTGATCATTTCTGGACCGATAAAATTGGGTCTCTACGGCTGACATAGGTAGATTCATCAACAACTATTTTATGGACTGCAGGTTATGTGGTGGTGATGTTGAATCTATAGATCATCTCTTCATGCATTGCCCAGTTGTGCAACCGTCCTCTTTGCTTCTCCTTTGTGCATAAGAGCACAAGATCTCCAACATGTCAATGTTAAAGACCTCCATGCTAAGCTTCTAAGCATTAGAGATGAAGGAGCCATCTTTAGTCTCTGTGCCTGCTTACTCTGGTGCTGGTGGAAGGCTAGGAATAAGCTCATATTTGAAGCCAAGAAACCTTACGTTCATGTCATGATCCAGGAGACTATCATGTTATATGGGAAGTATCTCTCTGTGAACAACAACTACTCTTCAAATGAGACTAATATGGAGAGAAGTGAGATTCCCACCTAGATCCCCCTGAGGATGGATGCATTAAGATAAACGTGGATGCAGGATGTAAAGATGGCCTCTTCCAGACTTTTCAAAGGTTGCTCCTCCAAGTTCTTTAAAGAAGATGTAAACACCCTTAAATTATCATAGAGTAATGTACAGTACAATTCTCTGTAAAGATGGCGTACATGTGTACTATTACAGCTGGGTTTGTTTAGGCAGTCGCTAATCATCTCTTGAGGGCAACCCATTTGTACCACGTCGTCGTTGCTGGTGACCTCGGCCCGTCACGCCATCGTCAATGGTGGCTTCGGTTAGTCATCATCCGAAGCCCCATTCTGGTGCTCTCGGCTTTAGCCAAATCCACGTGCTTACAGAAGACAATCCTCTTCTTGCTGAATCCAAGGCATTTCTGGACAGTGCGCAGTTTGCAATCGAGAGCCAAATTCATAGCTGTGTCATTGAAGGGGACGCTATATAAGTGGTGGAAGCCATAAATGATCCTAACAAGCTCCCTCACTGGCAGGTCAGACCAATTGTAGCTGATATTCTCAAGTTGGCCAGGAATGTCCCTAATATTTCTTTTAACTGTATATAATATCAAGCGAGAGGGTAATGAAGTTGCTCATGCCCGAGCCCAATATGCTCTCACCAACAATGATTCTGACAGCTGGCTAGTCTCTCCCCGCTCTTGTAGGATCGACGCTTTGGCATTTAATCTTGCTCTTTAGTTTCTTTTTTGTTTTTCCCTCGTAAAAAAAATATTTATGGTCTCCTCCAAAAAGGAATGGTACCCAAAAGAAAATCGTTCCTCAGAAACCATTCTTCATGGCTTCGGTTCTCGTAAAGGCCCAAACTACAGCAAATACCATGTGCACCCATACTAGCGAGTCAGTGACAGATACGTTTATATTTCCACCCAAGAAAAAAGTTACCTGTGCACTACCAAAGTGACTAGCCACATTTTTGTTTTGTTTTGAATGACTAGCCACATTGCTAATGCCGTATTCCTATGGCTAAAACCGGCTAGCCACATCGTTCCCCGTATCTAACACCCACCCACCCACCCACCCACAAACTAATTTTAGTGTTTTAAAGTTTTCATTTCTTTCTGCAAATGTCTTCTTCTAGGTCCCAAATTCAAAACTAGGTTAGTTGTTCCTAAATTCAAATTCAGGTTCAAGAATTGCTTATCATTTACTGGCGACGAAGGTGCTGGATCAAATAACTCTCATCTTCTTCTTTTCATCTTTTTCTTTTTTCTTTTTATTGTGTAGTATCATACCCAAGCTTCGTTGTTAAAAACCCTCAGAATCATGTCCCAATCCTGTATATGCTATCTTCTTTATTGTGATATTAACATTGTTATGTCTGCGATTATGATTACGGTGTGTGACCATTAAGCAAGGTTGGAATCAAAAAAGTCAAAACAAAATGACATGCCCGAATGATCAAATATTATAGCATAATAAACGTTGCAGAGTCCACATCCTTCATAAGGACATCTTTTCCCCATGTTGGGTGATGCAATACACGAAATTGGTAGACAATATCATCATTTAAGAATCACAAAAGAGTTCAATAATCATGTCTTCTCGAGAATAATACACCAATTAGATTTGTCATAAAAACGATCGCGTATGACTGCATTCTTTATACCATATGTTAACCTGCAAGACGATGAGGAAACACTGAAATATAAACACATGTAGCACACACCCAATTTCCAAGTATAACGAAGAAAAAAAAAGTATAAGTAAAAGTGATTAGCAACAGAATGGTTGGCATTATTCAAAGGAAAAATGTTCTAACTGTGGTGAATAAGCTATAATACCATGGATCAGGATCAGATGCCTCGATATTTATCTATGTGCCTTAACTATAGCAGAGAAAATGCAAAAAATCTGTTGCTACACAGTTAACTACTGAGATGAGCAGAATAAGAACATCTACCTAAAATGTCTGGTAAAATCACTATAGAAAAAAGTAGAAGCAAAAGTGATTAGGAATAGAATGGTTGGTGTTATCCGAAGAATAAATGTTCCAGATGTGGTGAATAAGCAATCCATGGATCAGAAATCAGATGCCTCAATATCTATTTATGGGTGATTTATCTATGTGCCTTAACTGTAGCAGACAAATATATCAGATAAAGAGGAAAACTAAAATTCTAAATTTAGATGGTTCCCTTACCTTTCAAGCTCTCCTTCTTTGAAGACATGGTAGTATCGGTTGTATACCACAGTGCCCTTCTTCTCATCTCTTTTTGCTAGTCCACTTGCAAGAGCACCAACAGATGCTCCGCTGATTTCAGCACGGTGATAAGGCAAATGCCATGGAACAAAATACTCTTGTTGGCTGTCAATGTCGTTTTCATTGCCAGATGTCAAGGAACTTCCTTCCTCGTCTATAGCTACATGTTCATGTTCTCTCTTCTCCTCGGAATCATATTTTATCCTATTTCCACCATTCTCATCAGTTTCTGGAATTCTTCCAAGTGCAAAAGGTGAAGGACTACTACGTACACAAGGGCTACCTGGTCCCACCCACTCACTAGAGTACTTCTCAGCAAGAGGAGTCCATTTGGTAAGCAAAGTCCTATCTTCTTGTTCTACTGCCCAGACTGTTATAAGGGCCAACCCACCTTTCCTGACAACTCGGAGTAATTCTTCAATAGCTTTTATCCTTCTACTTTCAGTGCTTAGGTGATGTAGTACCGCAATAGAAATCACTGCATCACCGAAATCATTCCTATAAGGCATATTTACAGCATCTGCAACCATGACTTCATTTCCTCTATCCAAACATATGTTGATCAAAGGAGGACTAATGTCGCAACCAATGTAAAAACACTCCGGATTCAATCCCAAGTACTTCCCATTACCACATCCCGCATCCAAAACAAGAGAACCACGTGGCAATGCATTCAAAAACGTTGACACTTTCGGCCACTTGGCAAACCTAGTGGAGCTGAAATGCGGAGCAATTGCTTCATAAACACGATGAACATACTTCTTTTCAATGTCTGGTGTACATTGAACACTTGTGGATGAAGATTTTTTCAGGTCTCCATTACCTAAAGATAATGGCTGAAGATTTAATTCTCCATCAGATACAGGAGGGGACGAAGAGCTCAAAGAATCAGCTACACATAAACCAGTCATTGTCTTCAACACTCTCACACCAAGTCGGGCAGATACAAAAGTTCCCTGTAATCTCCCCAAGCATTGCCCTGTTCTCCCAAAACTGAAAAATCCCACTTGTGCAATACTCCGTCCTCAAGGCTACAACACAAAAAAACAAGAAAAAAGCTCAACCTATGAATGAAGAACTGATTCAATTACTAAAAGTTTAACTTCACATGAAACACTTTACACAAACAAAGCGAAGTTAAACTATCCTTGAGTGACATAAGTTCAATTTCAGAGGTTTATCTAAACTCGGGGTTTCTTATTGGGCGATCAAAGGGAGTCCTTAAGTGATGAAAAAACCCAGTCACAAAAAATGTGCAGAAAAATTAAAATTGAAATGTATAATTTACTAATTTCACAAAATTAAGATTAAATTTGAGGTAATCAATCAAATTGATTGAACACAATTAAACAAACAAATTCACTGTTCGAAGTTTTTCAAAAAAAGACATTAGATTGACCGGAATCATTCAATTTCAGTATCCTTTTCATAGAACAAATAGAAAAAAAGTCCCATCAATCGAATTTCTTACAGTTTTTAGACATAAAAGTCGAAATTGAATAACCCAATTGATTGATCTAATTCAATCAATTGCAGTATCACAAATAGAAATATCAAATAGCAGAAGAGATTTGTGACAAACTGACTGGGTCTGACTCAGTAACCGATTGACCCATTGGCCATTACATACATAAATTCTTCTTTCACACACAACCCCAACTTGTTAACAAGAAAAATCTTCAATTTCAGAAGTGAATTAGACCGAAAATCATCAAAATATATCCAATTAGTAACATGAAAAACAAAAATTATGAAACTTACCAGACTGATGTTAAAATTCTGCCAAAACCTTCACCTCTTCGAGCAAAGTAAAGATAATCTCCTCAGTCTTCTATTCAAGTGAGTAGGAGAAGATTAGATAGTGGAGAGAGTGAGTCAATCAGAAGACTGAGAAGTTCAGATAACAACCGAGAGCGGCTACTTTTTAATCTAGACAAGAGACAAGAGACAAGAGGAATGAATAGAATAGAATAGGGTTTGGCAATTATCTGATATTAATACCAAATTACCCTCTGTATTACGCCATTATATTTGGAATTAAAAAAATTACTATTTATTGAACACGATTAAACAAACAAATTGATTGAACCCTCTGTCGGATTTTGACCATACCGATAAGGTTAAGGTTAATACTATCGGAAATCCAATATCATCCGATAAGATCCGGCGGAATCCAAAACCCCAATCTGATTCCGTTAGGCTAAGTTATCGGATATCTGATTTTTTTTCCTATAAAATCCGGTAACTGGGGAAAAAACTAAAAACTTAAAAGAAACAGAGTTTTTGAGTTCAAAATGTTGTAAAAATCCAAGGAAAAGAAAGAAATTACAAAGCCACATAAACACAATCTTTACTCCCAGATCTCTCACACATCACCACACATGAAAAGAAAGTACAAACTAGAAAGCCACACTAAAAACAAATGCAAACTGAAGTACACAACAGCAATGTCAACAGGCTAGTGCTTTGCTGCATCATTACATGATTGCATCATTGCATCAAACTTCAATCCCTAATCCTTGATGACAACAATTAGCAAAAAAAAAAAAAAAAAAAAGAATGAGAATGAGAATGAGAACAGCACATTTAAAACATGTGTTCTAACTTCTAAATTATCACATATGTTATTTTGATAAGATGAATGTATACTGCAATCAAGTAGCATAGTCAGTTAGCTAGGAATATGTTGACTCATCTTGGTAATAAAAGTTTCAGGATTTCAAATCCAATTGTGGGCAATTACTTTCATAGCTCTTAATACAACTGTTACATGTTTCTATAGTCAGTTGAATGATATAAATCAAGTACTCTCCATCTAGATACTACAAAGTGTGCTCATGTCAATTTGGTTTAACACAGCAAACTCTAAATTTCCTTCATGCATCTAACATATTACAAGCAGATCACATCAATTTAAACAACACATATAATCCAGAATGAATCAACAGTTGATTTATGCCTACCCTGTATACAAGTTAGTAAATAAGCATCAAAAGTAATATCCCTAAGCACCGCGCCAAAGCAATGAAGAAATAGAAATAGTTGGAAGATTCAACTAAACTCAAAACAAAGAAACAACAATAATAGCTGATCATAAAAGTAAATAGGCCGCAGATTAAACGAAGAAATAGAAATAATTTAACTAAAGGCATTCAAAGCATAAACTCAATAGCATTCTCAGAGCAGGAAGCTAGTACAGTGGTCAACCATTTAACTGAACAAGTTCGATACATTATACATAATCTATCAATCTAGTACACCTTTCTCCGTGTTCGTTCATCCCTTTGTTCGATCTCTCTGGCTCAGTTTCTCTGTTTCAATTTGAAGTTTCTTTCGCAATATGCATTTGTTCACTGGCCACCGTTGACTAGTATAGCTGATAGCAAGAGTAATAATACCTGAAGTACTGCTAAAAGCAGTGACAATTTCAACATTTTGTGGCACCATTCTATGCTAGAAGTATTGCTAAAAGCAGTGACAGTTGGAATGAATCCATCACAAATATTATTAGATGATTCCACAAAAACATGGGTTCTACAATCATAAGAACAACCAAAACTAACTCGGAATCTAAAAGAGGCCACAATTAACATATTCTAACAAAAGCATAATCAAAACAAAAAAAAATCATCTCAGTAACCAACCCATATAATAATAGCAACACCAATAGAGATGTACCGGAACTAGTATGATTTATGAACTTCAAAGAAAATGAAGAAGGAGATGATTTTATACCTGAAAGATGTGATTCACTGATTTGTGAAGACAGGTCCTCAACTCTAGTAACAAAAAAAGAAAAGAAACACCATCAGAATCTAAAAAACAAGACAAGAGAAAGGGTTTCTACAGAATTGATTAAATCCTAAAGCAGAATCAAAACCTAATTTCTCTAATTTTCTGAGAATCAAAACCTAATTCAATCATTACTTACTTGTTACTTCTATGAGAATCAATATTCAAAACCTAATCAATGTCATCCTCTCTCTAGGATTCTATAGATCAGTAATACTAATGTCTAATGAACTCTGGTCTCTGGATGTAATTCTCGATAGATAATAGTCCCAGGGGTAGAAATTACTATTATACCCTGTAGTGTTGGTGCTGCAACGTCATAGTGGTGAAGACTCACTAACTAATGTCTAAGACTTTGCTCTGCATAGTGCTTCTAGTGTGTCCACAATGATGATGATGCATCCACTTCTGTTCAAGGCTAGAATTCTCTCAGATAATCACAGACGGCAAACTTTGCACTACACTAGTCCACAGTTTGAAGGGGAATGTCTAGCCAATATTTGCAGATTTGTTCGACTGTGTCTAGCCTTTACACATTGGTTTGCTTTATGTTCTTCATTACCCTGCTGCAAGTGTTTCGATTACTACCTTGCATTTATGCTGCAGTCCTTTCTACAACAAGTTTATGGGTTCAGCTGTCAATGTTTGTCACGACCTTGTTCTACCAGTTGCAAGCCAAACTAATGCCTTCCGACAGTGCTTAATATGTTGTCAGCCACCAATGACGTGTCCGTGTAATCCATTAAGAGTTTCTCTATCCATTGTAATCTTTGAGTCTGTTTGTTGTATATATAAGGAAGTAAGAACCTAAACCATGTGCACATGCTGTAGATGCGTATTCCAGCAATGATGTAAACTAGTGACGTGAGTCTGGATCGGAATTTGCACTTGTCTTTTTTCTGGTGCAAGGCCTGAGTTCTGAAATGGATGTGAATATAGTTAGTTTACTTTTGTAATATCTAAGTTATCATTGAAATTCAGTTTACACTACGTAATTCAGTTTATTTGTTATGGAAAACCTGCCATACAGTGTAGGAGCAGGTTCTCTATCTCTCGGGTTTAAGACACCATCAATTATTCATAATGAAATCTTTTACTTGTTGTACTTGTAACAGCTTGCATCTATCTTCATTGCTACCAAAAAACATTCCTAAAAGAATACTCTTCAATGACCTAAGAGTTTAATTTTGCCTTTGATCTCCGGGGGAGGAAGGCTGATCCCATCAATGACACTTTGAGACGTTGTGATGCAGGAAAGCCCTGTGCCTCCATTACTTTGAGTATCCTCTCAGCATCTGATGTTAGCCCACCAGCTATCAGCCCATCTATGATCCTCTCAAACTCACCAGCTCCCAAAAGGTCCTTCTTACCCTCCACAACTCCAAGTGCTTGTAGAGCTTTCTTTTTATCTCCCTCTTTCGAGTACATGGCGCAAAGGCTGACATGAACCTTCAATGGAGGAACGTCTCCGTTCCCGGTTATTTTCCTCAGTAGCTCCTCACATTCATCAACTAGCTGTAAATGAGCTAACCAATCAACCAAGACAGAGTATGTCTCCAAACCAGGCTCAAACCCATCTTTCTCGAGTTCCAATAGTAGATTCAAGGCCTTATCTAAGCAATTCTTCTTCTCGTACCCAGCCATCATATTTGCAGTACACTTGTCATCAGGTTTAATCCCTGCTTTTCTCATTTTATTAAATATCTCTCTAGCATGTTCGGGATCAGATGGTCCATAAGCACCCACAAGTGATGTGTAATACTCCAAATCTGGCTGGTAACCTGCCAAAATCATAGAAGTAGAGATACTTTGGGCCCTAACAGCCTCGCCACGTTCTGAGAATGATCTCAGTAATGCCATTAACATATCCCGGGTAGGTTTGATGTCCCTTGTCTCCATATCTTTTATCAGATTCTCAGCTACACCGGGTTGCCCAGCTTTTATATAAGCCATGACTAGGGAGTTGTAAACCTTTGTATCAGATTGAAAACCTTGAATCTTTAAGCTATCAAATGATTCTTGCGCACGTTCGAGATTATTTATCTTGCTGTACATGTGAACCAAGATGATGGATGTCAGGATGTCAGGTTCAATACCCTTATCAGTCATCTTCTTTAGAACTCTCTCAGCATCTTCTAATCGGCTGTCCTTGTAATGTGTGTCTATTAGTTTCGAATAATCACGAATATTTGCTTTAAAGGAGTCCTCATCCAGGATTAGTTCAGCCATCTGAAACAAAAACATGAAAAGACATACAATTACACAAGGGGGTATAAAATTACGCAGCTATAAATTCCTTGGGAAAAATAGGAAAAGCCTAGAAAATTTAGAAATCAAAAATACAAAGGTAGTATTGCCACTATAAGTTAGATCGCAAGCCTGTGAAGTAGAGTAAAAATAAAAGTGTATTGCTTAAAAATGTTTGTCTACAAAAGAAGACCGCTGTTAAAGCTAAGGCTAATACAACACCACCTAAACTATAGGATCCAACTATAAGATCATTTTCCAAACAAAAAACTAGCTATTGTTAACTACCATGTCACTTCCATCTGCCTGTGATGAGTAAGTTTTTTGGAAGGCGTAAATAGAATGGTAAAACCTCAGAATATTTTACTGAGCACCATAGCTTTACAGTGTGTTGGATTCCTCTGCCTACCGATAGATGGACTGTTGTCATTGTTGAGGATAGATAAGTTTGTCATCAAAACCTTCAGCTCTATTGTAGGAAAATTTTGTTACCTATATGTGCATGATACAAAAACATTTAAGAGGCATTACAGTAACAAAAGGAACAAGCCCCTAAAACATTTAAGATGTGTAAATGAACATTGTTTATTAATGTGAGTCTTCCCTTTTAACCATTATTTGGTTACCTTCTCAATTATTTTCAACCCTAAGACTGGAACAACGCCCATTTACACATCCAATCACTCCCAACACAACCTAGTCTCATGGAGTTTAGATTTTGATTTCTCAAGATAGGAACAATGGCGAAAACAAATGTGTGTTGCAACTCGTGGAGTTTGATGTAGAAAGTAATGTGTCTGCCATCCACTATGTACAAATAATTTTTATAATCCAAGAATCTAGTATTTGTCACCTCAAAGAGGCGAACAACGAGTGTGCTTTTGGTGAATTTCAATTGCTTAAGGCCCTTCAGTAACTACGTTTTTGAGCACAAACAATCACTTGATTACCTCATTTAAGCAAGTTCAACCTCCCAATTATAAGATATTGCTTACAGGGATTGACTGCAAAGTGGTGTTATTAGACGCCAACAAAATTATATCAGAATTAAAAGTAACTACGTTTTTAAACACAACAAACCAAATTATATGTTATCGGACACATTGCTACTTCCATTGTGTCTGTATTGGTTATTTCTCCATGGAAACTACGGTCATTGTGAATTCTAATTACACACACAAGCAACGCAACAGTCTTACTTACTCTCATTGACACAATCATCTAATAATAATAAAATTTCAATACGGGAGACTGTATGAAGAGAGATAGAGATGAACAAAAACTGACCTTGAGATATAAACCCGAATTCCGTTGTTTCAGCTTTTCAAGCAATGTAAGCCAATCAACCCTTCTAGGCTGTAAAAGCTCTATCCATTCTGCCAGAAGTGCAGATGGATCATCTTCAACATTCAAAGACAGAATCTTCTCATTAATAAGCCTGCATTTCCCAGTAATTTCCTTAGGTTCTTCATCAAACATAAGCTTCTCAGCTTCATGATATTTATCAGCAGCTTCAGCCCACTTTGTATCCGACATATCAAGCCCGTAAATCTTAAACTTAATCTTCCCTTTCCGCTGCGGAATCGATACAACCTTGGGTTTAATCTCTCCGGCCACCGCCCCCTCCACATTTTCACCACTATCCCCAACAACATCCACACCTTCTTCAACAGCTACATTTTCATCTTCAATTTCAAAATTCTGATAAAATTCAGACTCTTCCATCTTCTCTTTCGCCCATTTGAATCTCACTTCTCTAAGCATATCACCTCTAACACCAATCTCACTAGCAAATCTAGTCATGTCTCTCACCTCTTCACACTGAAGAAATCTCTTCATTTCCTCTTTCTTCTTTTCATTCTGCATATCTTCCAACACTGAATTGCTCACTTCCCATACTGTCTTCCACAAATCTGCACTGAAATCTTCAGACATGTTACTTTCCGCAGCAACAATCATAGCACCAAGTCCACCAATCTCTAATTCTGAAACAACTTTCTCAACAATAAGTGATAACATATCATTAATCATCCTCTTATCTGAATCTGGATAAGCTTCAGTTAATTTAGCTCTCATGATCCATACAAATCTCGATAAGAATTCTGCCATCGCATTATCATCTTCTGAATCAACTCTCAAATCACTCTCATCATCAGCAGAAGCAATGGCCCGAGCATGAATGGGTGTGAAGAATTTAGGGTTTCTGGTAATGAGATTTGAAGAATTTACATTGATATTGAAAATCTCTGTTGATGGTGGTGGATTGATGTTGGAAGATGTTGACCTAATGGTGGAGAGTAATCTGCATTGCTGTCTGATCAGATTGACGATTGATTTTCTTTTAGATACTAAGAATGGTCTCATTTTGGGAGAGAAGTGGACTGATTTTTTTGAATTCGATCTGTAGTACCAAACCTAAGACTAAAACCCCAGAAATGTTTTTAGCTATTTCCCATACTGCAGCCTTTGCAATCTGCAAAGAAACAAAAGAATGGTTAGAACTTTGAACATCTTGGGATACCCATACCCATACCCATACCCATACCCATACCCATACCCATACCCATACCCATGGCAAGCTGATCAACCAACTCAAATGGCGTTCTCTCTTTGATGACTTGTGCCGAAATCAATTGCCTTACTAAAACTTTGACAAGGAAAAATCCAGAGGGATAAAACCTTGGTACAATTCTTCACATGTTGTCTCGTACTTTACATGTAGTTCATCACATGCAATACGATCTTCAAAGATCGATGAGTCTAAGTTAATTGCCTCGTTAAAACTTCGTCAGGAAAACCCAGAGCGACAAAACCTGAACTAAAGAGAAAGAGTACAATATTAAGCAAACTTAGAACATAGTTGGACTCGAATATGTTGCCTCACTAAAACCTTGGCAAGGAAAACCTAGTGGGACAAAACCTTGACGAAGGGGAAAGAGTACAACGTGACATATGCAAGTAAAGGTGATCCTTGCAGATGATCACTTTGCTTTGTTGAAGTTCATTAATTTCTTCACAACTCCTAGGGCAGAAAATCCCCATGGGAAAGACAATAGCCTTAGTTGGGAAATTAATTCCCGGTGTTTTGTTGTTGTCTCGTTAAAAACCTTGCCGAGTAAAAAAAACCTTGTGGGAAAAAACAGCCTCGGTGAAGGAAAATAGTTCAATATACTATTAGATGCTCCCCCTGATGTCAGACAATTTTCATTAGTCTAATGCAGCCATAAGAAGTTTATCACACTTTGCTTTGGTGACTTGAATGTTTATATGACCTTGTTGTTGATTTTGGAAGTGAGGTTGCTTAATAGACTATCGTGTTTCATTTCTTTGATTCAGATATTTTCAGTAATATCAATGCGATCTTTATGTCTTTAACGTTCAACATAGTCGACGCTTTTAGTGCTGTCTAGCTAAAAACCTTGTCGAGTAACAAAACCCTTTGGGAAAAACTATTCTCGATCAAAGGGAAAAAGAGTACAAAACAACTTCAAGTTCGAAGTGAAATATGTCGACATCATATCCTTGGATCCATCCCCTGATGTCGGCATCTCCCCCTGATGACTTTCAGAGTTGTTCCAGAAAGTTCCTTTAGTCATGTACTTTTCGAAACTGAATATCGGTAATGACTTAGAAAATAGTATACCATATATCCCCCTGACTTTCGTTGGAGAAGAGATTATTGTTCCTTCATAATCAATAACTTTTGGATTGCACTTTCATTAGCATTCTTTTTTATGTCTTTACAGGGAGTCTTTGCAGGGATAAAACAAATTTATGTCAAAGGCTACTTTTAAGTACATGATTACATGCACTATACCATTCCAATGACGTTGCGTTGGTGCTGAGCTATATCTAGCTAACAAGTTCCCTGAGGATGTAAAATTTAATCGAGTACATTATTATACTAAGTACAAAAATGCGTCTATTGTACTTAAATATGAGAATTTCATCTCCTAACACATCTTCGTCATCTTCCTTTGGAAGAAATGATTACTTACTTACATTTGAAACTTGACCAATCATGGGAGTGCTAGCAGGATGTATGTCCTTGTTAAATTTCCTGACAATGGACATATGCAAACTGATGGAATAATATACCACAAGCTCGGTCTTCTAGTTAAGAACATAGATAAGATCGAGATATCCCAGGATTTTCATCTCAAATTCAGATTTTAAATAGCTTGTAAGATCTATTTTTCCATTAAGAGTACTTATCATGTCCATACCATAGACATAGATAGCTATAATTCTGAATCGAGAACTTACTTAATACGCATGGCATAAAACTGTACTTGTTTATTCCTTCCCAATCAAATAGTCACTTAGACGGATATACCACATCTGCCTGATTGTTTAAATCAATAAGTGAGTGTTCCAGTGTAACTGCAAACACACTCCGTGGTTTAGAGTCATTCGACTTGGGAAGAAAAAGGCCATCATGCAATTTCGCAAATATCTTTGAGTCTAAATCTCCAGAGATATAACCATATCTACTATGTTTCAAGTTCTTTGGAAACTACCAAGCAAACTAATTAACTAAACATTATGATGTTCAATAGAGTGTGCGATCCAGGGGTTTGTGAGAAACCTTGCGCCACAAGGTGATTCTTTATACTTTAAGACCTCATTATTCTCACTATACTTTGTGACAAATAACCACATATATCCCACAGGTTTTACACTAGGTTGGTTAGCACTACCACACCAAATACCCGTATATTTGTCAAAGAACAAAGTTCTACCTGGATTGCTTAGGCCAAATATGTTATTTATTTAAAATTAATCAAAAATAAAGCATGGTTCGATCTCATTGTGCTCTACTTCTAGAGAAACTAGTTATATATTATATCATCATGTGCAGGCATGATCCTTTCATTGACTCATGTGCATTCTCATAATCCGTCAGGATTTCATTGTTATCTATAATCATTTAAAACTTCGGAGCGTCCTCCCGTTTGATTCATGGACATATTTAGACACAATCTTATGAGATGATTTCAGATGTTATAATTAGGTTGTACCTAACTCACCTATTTCCTTTCTAGGTGAGTACTGATCGAACCTAGTGGTCTATCCATCTTCCTTTATAGATCCACGATCTCAACCACACTTCCACCAAGTGTAGTTGTAACACCTTAGTTTACGGTGCATATCCTTTATTAAGGATTTTCAACCTTACAGGCACGTTTGCAGTTAATATGTGTGATCTCATTATTTTAGTGATATCAGTGTACATTCCGAAAATCAATAGTCCTTTTTTTCACTTCACATTTCCATTTGTGGAGTATATGAGTCTATATGAGACAAAATGAGAACACAACACGACATTCCTTATCGTTCTCTTGAAAAATACTTTTATTGTCTCCCTCTAACGACGGGAAGATTATCCCATTAGAGTGATTATCCGCAAATCAGCGGTTGAGAGATCGCCTGTCAAAAGGTTTAAAAATGCAGATAATTGTTGGAAATTCTTGTCCATCATAGTCACTTAATCATTTTTATGACCCATCATAGTTTGATGTGGAGTTGTAAGGGCACATATATAGCGCAACCAAAGATGCGTAAGAACAAAAAGATATCATGATTATATCCAGTTACCAACTGGTACGCAAAGAATGATTGACCAATTGTGGGTCTAAAACGAATAAGTGAAGATGCGTATAATATTGCATATTCCCCAAGCAGTTAAAGGTATGTTTGTACGCATAACCATTCCTAAGGAACCATCTGTAACCTTTGATGATAGACTTTGCGAGACCATGGGGTATAGGATGCTCTATATTGATCCTATTAAACATGCAATAACCATCAAGTCCTTTTGATATATACTCTCTAGCATTTACAAGGGATGGTAAGTCCTTACATGTATAATAGGAGCTAGTAGTTTTCCAAACACAAAATTTCTTGGGAACTATAACTAGTCCAAAATGTCAAAACATCCATGTTAGAGCATTGCTCGTTCGAACTCGCATGCGTTGCTATCTCAAGCATGTTTGTAAATATTAGTGATCAAAACTATATGTCTTGATTTCTAGTTTACTTATGACTAAGTCTCGGTCTAGGATAGTTAAGTATAGTTGATCTCCAGACTCCATGGTGATTATCTTACAAAGATGAAGAACTACTCAAGGAACCGGTGGAACTTCATCCGACTAAAAGGCATGTGGAGACGTGAACTCATATATCACTCAAAAGTCTACTCTATCTCCTACTCTTGAGACAAAAGTCGTATAAGTATGATAGTTTTCATATATACACATTTGTTATTTCGAGCCGAGTTTAATCGCTTATCTTTTTCTCGAAATATGTGTTGGTAAGATTTTGGTTTAACCATTTTCAACTTTACCCGTGACGAAATTCATTATGACATTTCAATCTTGAAAATAGCTTTGATGACGATAGTTGTGAATAATGATTGTTATAACATTATATAAGAATGTTTCAATGATTGAAATGTAGAGTTGAGAATACGTAACCAACTATGAATATAAGAATATATAGTGTGTTTGCACATTAGTGTATAAATCCATGTGCCAGAAACCAAGTGCATGCATATGTGTGCATGTGATATTGGAGAAGGAGACAGGTTGGGTATGCGTACCCGTACGCGTACCAACAGAAGTTTTCAAACCGAGAATTTCTGCTGAGTTTGTAAGTTTGCAAACTGTTCAACCAGTCACCTTAGGTACGCATACCCATACATATACCCATGGAAGTTTTCGAACCGAAAATTTCTGTTGAGTTTGTAAACTGAAATACGGTAGCTATGGTACACGTACTCGTATGCGTACCCAAGATGGTTATATCTCTCAAATCGGAAGTTCATGAACTTAAACAATAAATCAATAAGGAATGCAATCTTTGCAAACCGTGGATATATTGTTCATGAATTGATTCGAGTGAATCAAACCGATTTTGTTTTAATTGTGTCTATGTATAAATATCTAAGCAATTGAAAAACTCTTCAACTAGTTCTTATGAGTCATTTGAACTAGTTATGAGAAAGATGAATACGGTTAATATGAAAGTGCTCATATGGCTAACCATTGGTTAAATATTTGTGAACCAACCAAATGTACATGTTTAGGTATGGTTACTCAAACCTAAATAAAATACATTTCATTTGTGTGTGTGACAAGCTAAGTTTCGATCTAACGGTTGAAAGATATCATCTTGGATAAATAAGGTTTTTCATCTAATGGTGAATATTGAATGCTTTGTTACCAAGGTAACTTAGATTGCAAACCATAATTTGAAAACTATATAAAGGAGATGTTTAGCAACTGGAAAAACTAATCCCCATACCTCCTGTATGATACTAGTTGGTTTGCTAGAGTCGATTCTCCTTTAACCGTAGGTTTCTTCTCGAGACCCTGTCAGTTAACGACTTAAAGACTTCATTGGGATTGTGAAGCCAGACGAAACTACTTCTCTTGTAGTTGAGCGATCTGATCTTGCCATTTTATATCGTACGAGTTCCATTGAATAATTGGCTTGAGATTATATCTCTGATAGGGAAAGATAAAAACAAATCACAAATATCTTTGTCTCATCGTTTATGATTCCGCAATATCCAGTTTCGCCACCATACAATTGGTTTGATAATTCTAGGCTTTTCTTCGGGAATATAAGTTCGGGTTATCGATTGGTTCCTGTTCACCTTGATTTTATCAAAAGATGGAACAAAACTCGTAGGTTTATCTGTGGGAGACAAATTTATCTATTATCGTAGACTTTTCTGTGTGATACATATTTTTTTATTAAAGTCTTCGACTTTGGGTCGTATCAACTCTTAGTTATGGGTGAGATTAGCTAAGGGAATCAAATGCGTAGTATCCTTCTAGGATCATAGATATAAGGAGCGCAATTGTACCTTGAATCAGTGTGATATTGATTAGGGTTCAACTACAATCCAGATCGAAGTTAGTTTGTAGTAGGCTAGTGTCTGTAGCGGCTTAATATAGTGTGGTGTTCAATCAGGACTAGGTCCCGGGGTTTTTCTGCATTTGCAGTTTCCTCGTTAACAAAATTTCTGGTGTCTGTGTTATTTCTATTCCGCATTATATTTTGTTATATATATGAAATATCACAGGTTGTGCGTTGTATAGATCAATTGTGAAATCCAACAATTGGTTGTTGATTGGAAATTGATTGATCCTTGGATATTGGTCTTTGGTACTATCCAAGTTTATATCTCTTGTATTTGGTAAAGACTCGCAGATTAATATTTGCTTGCGAATAGATCAAATCGAGAGATAGAGATATTAACTCCTTGATATACTTTTTTATTAGGATTGAGTCTAAATGTCTAGTTGGTTCTCTTAAAAGTATATAAGAGTTAGTCCATACAGATTTCTAATTGAATTATTGGGTTAGGTTGTTAGACCCACGCTTTTTCAATCCACCAGAGTCATAAGTCACTTTAATGGTCTGCATTCTGCATGAATATTTTTCTAAATATCACCTTCTTTTTTTTGTAATATGGATTTATTTTCATTTGCATTTTAGGATGGTCTCGATCCTGTTTTACGAAAGACTTTGTAAAATGAGTGATACTCTTTCTTACTTAAAATCACAATGGGAATGGGGGGTTGTGCATCTAGTACTTTATACAACACTTATTGAGATATATGCCGTCACTTCGCATTCTGTCAATATTTTTCCCGTTGTATCGTTCACTCAAATAAAGTAGTGTTTGTGAGAGTCCTTTCAAAACAAAACATCAAGTCACAACCAAAGTGCCATTATGGTTATGTCAAAGCCTGTATGAGTCAATTCCCATATTTCATCTCCGGAGTCAATATGGATTCAATAATCCAAATACTATAGTGATTTACATTTCACTAGATTGACTCATTATTTTCTCTAAAATATATTTCCTTACAAATATATTAGAAACTATAAAAGATGCAATAAATTATATTCTCATCACTGTGAGGCTCTACATGATATCCATTTGCATGGGTTTCTTTGGAATTTAACAAGGTGTGATCATCTCTCGGTACATATGGAGATTTTGTGACGTCTTTGTTCTATCTTGGAAACGAATTTTTGAGCAGTGCTGCACTCGATGATCCAATCCTCGTAGTCATATTATAAGGAAATAGTTCAACAACTAGTTTATATTCCTTAAGATGGTGGGAGGGAAACCACTATCTGTTATACATTGAGTCTTAAGATATTTAATAAGTGTTGTGGCCTTATTGGTAACAAAAGTGAGATTCAACTCAAGTACTTTAGAGTGAATATATGTTACGTTTCAAGGGGGGATGATATATTTTTCATCCAGATATATCTCAAGTGTTGTAGAGAATTTATGTCTCGTGGGAATGATGTACTTTCCATTCTATAAGCGCGGACATTGGATCTAGTTCAAATAAATAGTCAGTTGGCCAGGCAAAGTTCTTCTTGTCAATAAAGTTGACGTCTAAAGTATGACCTTCTCATGGAAACTGGTTACTACTATTGTAGGACCAGAATATCGCTACAACATTTCTCTGCGAGATTAACAACACTTCCCAGCGAGTGTCACAGCAAGCTCTTCAACAATACTTGGCGAATAACACAAAAGAATGATGTAATGGTTGACGATGGAAGAAACACGAGAAGAGCATGACTGTTCTGCGATGGTTACAAAACTTGCGAGAACCAACATTAAGACTCCCGCGATACGATCGCAGAGTAGATCCGAAATAAGAGGAAAACTTAGCTATCATCCATTATGACATTTCCTATATAAAGAGTTCCAATAGATTCATAGAGGGGATGATGTATTTTTTTGAGAGTTGAGAAAGTCTTGAGGAGAGAGAGAAATTTCGAGAGAAAAGTTGTATTCTTGAGTTCTTACGTTTTCTGTAAACATTTCTGAAAATCAAATAATAAAGTGTCATTTTTAATCTTCAAATTTGAGTTGGTTATTACAAATTCTTAACAAGGGTGTAGTGTAGGATTTCCTGCAACTACATTTTGGCACCCGAAAAAGGGATGAATTGAGGGATATTTGAAGAAAAAGGTAAAAATTGACATTGTGATTAGAAGGAATTTGGAACAATTAGTAAAAAGATCTTGCGCAATCTTCAACAATTTAATAAGAATTAATGGCTGGAAGAAGAAGAAATACATCAGAACCACCAACAACCGTAAGGAGAAGTAAAAGACTTGCAGGAGGAAGAACAAATGAAATGGGAGAATCTTCAATTGTAAGAACAAGGAGAAATACAATAAGAAATGAATGGGAAAATCAAATTCAACAGCCGAATCAACAAACACCAATACGAGATAGAGTTGTGGATTATGATAGAGTGAGTGTGCATACTTGGAGATCGGATTCAATGGAAGAAGCAGAAGATCGACAATTAAGAAATGAAGGAGGAGAAGGAAGAAATCAAGAAATAGTTGGGGGATTAATTCATGGATAAGGTGAAAATGAATTGGCAGATGATTTAAGACAAAGAGTACAGGAAGAAAGGAGATTAGAAGCGGAAGAATGTGCAAACTTAACAAGACAAAATCATGAGTTAAGAGTGGAAAATTTAAGATTACAAAGTAGAAGATCAAGAAGTACTGTTAGATCAAATTCAAGGTCATTAAGAGAAGAACCAAGCATAAATTCCCCAATAAGAAATGTTAGAGAAAATATTCGAGAAGGAATGCAAAATCCAAATGAAGAACAACGTCATAAAGAAGAAGAGATAATTGATGATCGCTATAATCCGCGTGGCGAAGCTTTGGATAATAGACGTAATAATAGAAATCAAGAGGGAAGAAACAACCAGGATGGTGAAGAAAATCCAGAATAAGGTAGGAGGATATTACATGGGCGAGAGATTCAAAGAAATCGAAGAATAATTGAAGAAGAAATTGAGAGACATTATGTTGAACAAGCACGTCTAGCTTGCGAGAGAGAAAGATTAAGGGCAGAAGTAGAAGAAAAAGAATTTCAAGAGGTTGTACGACAAAACAACCATGAAAATCGAGAAAGGAAACGTACACAAAATCGCTACAATGATAATATTCAGGAGGAGTATGATAGAATACAGAGGAGAATACAAAGACAGCGAAGAGAAATGATGAGAAATGAAGAAATTCGCAGAGAAGAAGATAGATAGTATAATTAGTTGCGATTCCAAGAGGAAGGTGAAAGAGAAAATCGCAGAGAAAGATGGGATAACGATGAAGAAGAAGACGCACAAAATCCCGCAAGACAAGAAAGACAAGAACGCAGAAGAAGGGAAACTGCATTAAAGAGACCAATGGAGCAAAATTCAGCTGAGAATTAGCAAATATTGAGAGAATTAGCAGAAATGCGAGGAATGATAAACAATAGAAGAGAAGGAGGCATAAGGCAACTTGATGAAGAACTTGAAGAAGCTGCGAGAACCCCTTTCACTCAGGAAGTACAGCTAAGAGGAATACCCCATAAATGCAATTTACCAACATTAACCAGTATCTTTGATGGAACTACTTGTGCTGTACAGCATGTTAAGGCTTATGTCAGGTGTATGCTACAATGGGATAATCATGATGCTGTATTGTGCAAGTATTTTGCTTCTAGCTTAATTGGAGAGGCGCTAAAATGGTTTGAGGGATTTCCAAAAAATAATATAATTTCTTTTGATCATTTACAAGCTACATTTCTGGGAGCATATATAAGCAATAATTCATCGCGGCCAGGCATTGAAGATGTATTTGGATTAAAATAGAGGATTGGCGAGAGTTTGAAGCACCTAACCATAAGATGGAAGTCAATGTGCAGCGAGATGGATGGGAGAGTGGATGAAAGATACCTCATTTTATCTTTTATCAATGCAATGTTCGCAACTAATTTACTATACATACAAATTTTCAGAATCAAAAATACAATCACCTTGACAGAACTGCGAGAATTACAAGAAGAATACATTGCTTTGGAGGAGAAACAAAATGAAATGGAATCATATCCAATCGCAAACACTAGCTCAGTAGCGGAAAACGGAAGTTTACTTCCTAAAATGATTAATAATGTGGCGAGCACCTCGCAGACACAACAAGATAAAGTGGTTATTGATAACCAGCAGAAGTTAGTAGCGATGGGAAGTCGAGATCAAGAAGAGTATGAAAGGGAGAATAATTATTACAATCGCGGAGGAAATAACAAAATCCAAATACTTGATCTACCATAGGAAACATATGGTGGTCAGAGGAAAAACAATTTTAGAAGCAAAGGTAATCAGAAGATAATATGGGAAGAAATTAAGATGCCACCTCTAAATGCTAGTATAGAAAAAATTTGGGAAGCTATCATTCTGATGGAAAATATACCATCACCATGGAATATGGGAAAAGAACCACATCCAAATAATCGAAGTCAAGAATTTTGTCCTTCCCATCACTTCCATGGTCACTTAGTAAATAATTGCATGAATGTAAAGAGGATAATTTTAAGGATGATTGATCATGGGAAGTTAAATCACTTTCTAGTAGGACATCCACAATCTCAACAATTACCGCCAGCACCAGAAATTCGTAGAGTGAATGTTGTAAAAGGAGCAGAAACATTCATAATAGAAGTTGGGGCTAAATCAAAGAATTTGTTTTGTAATTCCATTGTACATTCATACAGAACTATTGAGGATTTCCATGATAATGTTTTAAGCAGAGTCTTCGCGAGAGACACAGATGGAAGAGAGATAATGAATATTGCGAGAGCCTCACCATTAAAAGACTGGCATAACCAAACTATTACTTTCACTGCACAAGAAGTACCAGAGCCTGGCGATATGCATGACAACCCATTGGTGGTCAAGTTATAAATAAATCCAAACCAGATAGAAGAAAATGATGATGAAAACGAAGATTCTTGGGCCATCAACAGAGTTCTAATAAACACCGGAGTTCAGTTGACATCTTATTCTATCATACCTACAAAACCATGGGTGGAAAATATGAGGATTTGATACCATCAACATATAAAATTTATGGCTTTAATGGAACAGCTAACAAACCAAAAGGGGAAATTGCAATGCAAATTCCATTAAAGGGGATATCTTCAAATATCTTGTTCTGTGTTGTGGACATTGAATCACCTTACAATGCCCTGATTGGTCGACCTTGGCTACATGGGATATTGGGTGTAGCATATACTTTTCATCAGTGTATTAAATTTCCTCATCCTAATGGTGTTGGAGTCATTAAGGGAGATTGGGGAGAAAGCAAGAAATGTTATGAGATTGATATAAAATCTTGCGAGGAAAGAGCTGAGAAGAATAGAAATTGGAAGTAAAACATCAAGCAACGACAGAGATGTTAAAGGTTAATGATTGATGCAATAGAGCGGCGAGAGGAAGTTGGCGAGCGTCTCGCGGATAAAGAAAAAATAACAAAACGTAACAGAAAAGCAGAACCAGAAAATAGTAAGTAGAAAGGTAAAATGTTGGATTTAAAGAAATTTATGGATGAATTGTTTGAAGAAAGTGTTTTAAAAAAAAAAAAAAAAAAATTTATGAAAAAGATGAAATTGAAAAAGTGTACAAGAAAAGAGAAGATCAGAATAAAGAAATTTTGTTAGAGTTCTGATACTCGCAAGAAACGCGAATAAAATTTCGCAGAGATTAAACCTTTATGGCATACACCTTAGTTCGCGAAGTACAATCTCGCAAGAGGCAAATGTAAGACCTAATAGTACGTCATATGATGAGTGCCAAATATTGCATATTCATACACCTTTTCATTGGCACTTAACTCATCTTTCGCGCTTCAAAGTCATATATTATCCCAAATTCTGCATTTTTACCATCTTCAAGAATAAATATTTGTATTAATTAATTTTGTGTTTTTAAGTACTAAATAAAGCTTGGAAGAATTGAGAAGACGGTCTCTTTACATGACTGTGGATAAGGTTATACCGTCACAAACTCGAGTTATGCAGACATGGGGTTAAATAAAACCTATCCGAGAGATCTTGGATTTCCAACTATATAAGGTTATACCCTGTTGGACGATCGAGAATCTCATCTAAGAAGTGTAGAGTATGACCA